>CM072512.1:103927656-103982656 GCA_036898135.1 Oncomelania hupensis | reverse complement strand
CAGAAGGAGAGTGGCCTACACCATGGCCCCAGTCGCTTGTCATCACTCATCCCAAGAAAGTAACCTTCAGGACTGTGAAAATTACAGCATCATCAGCCTCATTAGCCATCCCAGCAAGGTCCTCCTAAAAATAATACTCAACAGTTTGAAACCCCAAACTGTACAAATCATAGCTGAAAAACAAGCAGGATTCAGGGCAGGGCGAAGTACGACTGAACAGATTTTCAAGTTCAAAATAATGTGCGAGAAATAATATAGCACCAACAACATCTATATCATATGTTTGTAGACTTTAAGAAAGCGTTTGACCGAGTCTGGCATGCAGCTCTGCGTGCAACCATGAAAGTGTACAACATCGACCCTAAAATTATTGATGTCATCAAAAGCCTGTATGACAAGGCTACCAGTGCAGTCCTCCACAAAAGCGCCATCGGGAACTGGTTCAGAACAACAATTGGTGTGCATCAAGGATGCCCACGCTCTCCAACACTCTTTAACATCTTCCTAGAGCTCATCATGTAAGATGCCCTTGCAGATCACGAAGGCACAGTCAGTATAGAGGGGGGGGGGTGGTAGAGCAATCTCCAACCTTCGTTTTGCGAATAACATTGATGGATTGGCTGGAGAGGAACAATAACTTGAACAGCTGGTACAGAGGCTTGACACCATCTCCAGAGTCTATGAAATGGTAATAAATGCAGAGAAGACCAAAATGATGACCAACAACACCAACGGAATCAACACGGACAACAATTCAAAGTCCAAGGTCAATCCCTCAACACAGTGCATAGCTTCAAATATTTAGGAGCCATTGTATCAGACAGATGAGGGAGGCAGATAAAGGGGTGGGAGGACAACATTCGAGAATAGACTGGCTTGACACTAAGCGAAGCCATGAGGGTTGCTGAGGACAGAGAAAGATGGAGTACGCTGGTTAAACGATCATCTGTGGTACTCTCTCTCTCTCTCTCCCCTCCCGCCCCTCACTCTCAGCTTATCGCCCACCCCAGCCTGACTGACTTATAAACGCATATTCAGACATAAACACGCACACCCTCCACACCGTTTTGTTAGGTCGAAATCTTCTGCCACGTTCAAGATTCAAGATATATTTATGTCCCCATACATTACAAGGACATTTGGTGCGTGTTGTGATGATCCCGTATAAAAGGACAATGTAACGAACCTGTGTGACATCGTCACTGATTGGTCGACTCATTACAAAATTCGACGCATGCACACAGTGCTATCGTAGTCTTAGTAAGGATTAGGGTTAAGGTTAGGGTTAGAGTTAGGGTTAGGGTTACGACGCCTAAGAACATCGTGAAAAAGCCGGCCCGACTTGACCTGGCGCATGCGCAAAGGCGACCGGTTAAAGTAAGGAACACGAAACTTTGACGATGTTACACCGGGGTTCGCTAAATAATTGGAATGATAGACTTCCAAAAGATAAGATTTACAATAATGACAAAATAAAATATCTATTTCTTTTAGCTGAAATATTTGTTTAATTAATTACTATCACTCGCATCTCATTTATACAATTAACATACGCATTCTTACTGGCCCAACAAACAATCAAAAATTATAACAAGACGTATGGGTGAAGGTCCATGGCGATGAAGCGTTGATGTGACAGTCCGTGATCCATGAAGATGAAGTGTCGTTGATGTCGTAGTCTAAGACGAGGAGATGAGAAACCTGCAAATAAATTCCTCCGGCATACTTCATCCCATCAATTTATATAATGATATATCCACAATTACGACCAAAATATAAACCTTACCACAGACAATGTGAAAGAACGCTAAATTCTCGTAATATTACATTACTGACAACGCTAATAAATTTTTAATATATACCATCAGTTGAGTCAAGGACATGGAAACCGTCCGTTCCCCGAAGTGCTGAACTCGTAACCTTCGTACTTTCAAATTCAATTGTCTCGTAAAATAAAATCTTACTAACTTATCCCATTTTCTTAATTACCGTTATAATCCTAAATATTATATCTTAGTTTATGCAATATCCTTACCTCTTTAAAGGGTAGAAACAATATAAAACATTAATAAATCATTAAGTCCTCATCATTATTCTTTAGCAGCTTCTCCAAATCAACACAAAAAGATCAGTACGTCATCTGAGACGTCACAACATAAACATTGACGCAATGCACTCTTTTATATTTACCAAGACCGGAATAATAAAGCAAGCTATTCCAAAATGTTTCAAACTAAGTGCTTTATCCAACTCATGTTCGTTTACAGACAATACTACAAAGAAAATTATCACTGAGCCATAAAATATGCATGTATTTATATGTAATGACTATGTAAAGCGTGGTGAGTCTGGTCATAGGCTGGAGTACCCGCTATATAAAAATCCGTTACATGTATTATTATTATTAAAATAACATGGTAAACAATTACATACCTACAAGATCCAGATTTTTGTTTCATCTGCAAAGAAATTGTTAAGCAAACAATCAAACACATTAATAAGTAAAATGAATTAATAAATGGATGAATAGATGATTAAATAAATAAAAAAATAAATAAATAAATAAATAAATAAACAAAATAAATAAAACTTTTAAAAACGAGAAAAAAAAAGGAACTGAAGATTGTAAGTAGGCTAATAAGCCAAAGAGACATCAGAATATTACGGTTGAGAGATGAAGACCTTCCGCCGTTTTCTCCCCTCCATTACTGATTCCAAAAATACACTAGCCATTAATTCAAACCATCCCCGTAAAGATAAACTCATCGTAAATTTGCCGTGTTGCCAAGCAACTGAAGAAGATGGAGGAAGGAAGAAACGTTGCGTTTGAATTGCCGTGATCTAGCCCTGATCACTGTCCTGATCTTATCGGCCCGAAATATGTCCACTCCAGAAATAGCTCATGGTCCGAGGAAACCAAGGGGGGGGGGGGGGGGGTTGAAGGGGGGGGGGGGGGGGGGGGGGGGGGGGGGGGGGGGGGGGGGGCAAAAAATAGAGGGTTAAGAGAGGAAAAAAAAAGAAGAAGTGGTTTTGGAGGTTTAAAAGATGTTAAAACAAACGCGCAAAGAGAGAGAGAGAGAGAGAGAGAGAGAGAGAGAGAGAGAGAGAGAGAGAGAGAGAGAGAGAGAGAGAATGGAGGAGATTGGTGTAGAGGAAGTGTGTGTGTGTGTGTGTGTGTGTGTGTGTGTGTGTGTGTGTGTGTGTGTGTGTGTGTGTGTGTGTGTGTGTGTGTGTGTGGATTTGCGTGAGGAGGGGAGGGAAATTCGTATGGTGGTTACGGTGGTAGAAATACACGAAGCCCTCAAGTCTTTGCTGGAACGCTTATTAGGGTCAAATTAAAACGCACAGCGTGCAATTGGACCGAGCTTGAACTTCATTATTTAATTTTTTTTAAATGGCAGCAGCAACCGCATAACCTATTTTTATGTTACAGACGAAAGCTTTCAGCAATATTTGGATTCTGTAATTGCGTGGAAGGAAGATGAGGATGGAGAAAGAGCTAGCTAAAAGACAGAAAGAAAGAAAAGAACAAACGGTTGTCGAAGAGGGTTCTGCCAGATAAATATTACAATGAAAATCGATGGTTCCAACCCTAAGCACTGCCGCCGGAACTGATCTGATTTTGGGGCTTCTGTTTGTCAGCGGCTTCTGTAAAAAGACGTACTTAGGTTTCCATCGACGTTGCCGGAAATAGAACGATTGGCAAATTGGTCGTCTGGTTCTTTATGGTCAGAGTTGTTAATCGGTTAATACTGGAGGTAAAAAGAACCGTAAAAAAAAACCACACCAACGTTTGTGCCTGTCTGACTAGGTCACCAGTTTTGGAGACGATATTTTAAACAGCGGCAATAATCCTGTACTGTGTATGAAGTCAGTTAACAAATATTGCGGATGATCAAATTTAATCCAGGCTTCTCACTCGTATTCGCATGCATTATTTTTCTTGATTTCACAATACTGACAATAGGATTTTAAGATCAAGACCAGAAACAGCAGATTTATTTTTAAATGAAAGCACTGTGATTTTTTGGGTTCATGTCTTTTTTTTAATTTCCCTGTGGGTTCGGGCATTAAATAGAATAGACCCAACGTTTCCCGGCGTGTCGTAAGAGGCGACTAACAGGGGTGATGTTAGCACGGCAGCACTGGGCGAAAGTCTTCTACACAAAAGTCACCGGTCAGGGCGGAGGAACCTCACGTTACTACAGGTTCAACGACCACGTGCTCAGGGCCAAGGCGAGCCACACTGTATTCGTGGATTTCGGCTGTGGCCAACAGCCTGGAAAGGATTGGGCACCGCAAGGTCTTTTTTGCCCAAGACACATTACATGATGACACTATCCACTAATTACATACAGGATCTGCTGTCCTCGCCCGGCTCAAGAACGTTGGCCACCAGGACGGAGGTGTTAAGTATACTACTGATGAACATTATTTTAGCAAGATCCGCACGAGAAACAACATCGTCATAGGAACCTGGAATGTCAGGACCTTAACTGCGGAAGGAAAATTAGAAGAACTGGCCCACGAGTTGGACCACTATCGATGGAACGTTCTAGGCATCAGCGAACTGCGCTGGAAAGGCCTAGGTGAAACAACGACCGACAAAGGCCACAAGCTCTATTTCAGCGGTAGAGATGACAGGCACGAACACGGCGTTGGATTCTTGGTCCAAAAGAACATTCTAGCCACTGTCATGGGTTGCCGCCCAGTCTCCAGTAGACTCATTACCATCCGCCTGAGAGCAGCCCCTTTCAAAATCACCATCATCCAGGCCTATGCCCCAACATCAGACTATGACGACAGCGAAGTGGAGGATTTTTATGAAAATCTACAGGCGGTCCTTGACCAAGTGCCGAAGTAGGACATAGTCATAGTGCAAGGCGACTGGAATGCAAAGGTTGGCCAAGATGCGCACCACAACTGGGAAGACACATGTGGACCCCACTGCAACAACGAGACAAATGACAGGGGTCTGAGACTCTTGGAGTTTGCCAGATACAACAATCTGGTACTGGCAAACACGCTTGGTCTCCACAAAAACTCCAGACGATGGACATGGCACAGTCCCGGCGGGGAGCATCACAACCAAATAGACTACATCATGGTCAAGAAACGCTTCAGATCAAGCATCAACATTGGCAGGACACGCACTTTCCCAGGAGCAGAAATTGGAAGTGACCACGATCTCGTGATGAGGTCTTTCCGGCTCCACTTGAAGAGAGTCAATACAGCAAAGTGCACTAGACTGAAGTTCGACCTGGACAAACTGCAAGACCCGGAGGTGGCAGAACTATTTCAGGCCACAATTGGAGGGAAATTTGCACCACTGCTCATTTTGGGGGCTGGTGAAGTAGATGTCAACACCATGACCACCAGCTTCAACTCAGCTGTGACAGATGCCGCCACTGAGATCCTTGGCAAGCACCGACCAAAGAAGAAGCCGTGGATCACACCTGAACTTTTGGATTTGTGTGATAAACGAAGAGAGATTTTAAAAAAAAAGAAAAAAAAAAGAGAACACCTCACAGGGAGCTGATGCTTACCGAAAAATCAACAATGACATCCGAAACGGCGTGCGCACAGCAAAGGAGAACTGGATAGAAGATCAATGCCAGGAAATAGAGAACAGTCTGAACAAGAACAACAGCAAGAAGGCCTACCAGACTGTGAAGCGGCTGACAAGTGTCAAACAGCCCAAAGTCTCCACGATCCAAAGCAAGTCTGGCATATGCCTTACAGAAGAACAAGAAGTCTTGGACAGATGGACAGAATACTGCTGTGACCTTTACAACCATACACCAAATGGAGACCCATCAGTTCTAGCATGTCCCGAGAACAGAGAAGAAGAAGAAATCCTCCCAATTCTCCGGGAAGAAGTTGAGGCAGCAGTGCAATCGCTAAAGAAAGGGAAGTCAGCGGGAGTGGACAACATACCCGTGGAACTGCTACAAGCAGGAGGAGAAGCGATGATTGATGTCCTCACCATTATCTGTAACAAGATCTGGCAGAGTGTGGAGTGGCCTATACCATGGACCCAGTCCCTTGTCATCACTCTATCCAAAAACAGGTAACCTTCAGGAGTGTAAAATTTACCGCACCATCAGCCTCATCAGCCATCCCAGCAAGGTCCTCCTGAAAATAATACTCAACAGGTTGAAACCCCAAGCTGAACAAATCATAGCTGAAGAACAAGCAGGATTCAGGGCAGGGCGAAATACCACTGAACAGATTTTCAACCTCAGAATAATCTGTGAGAAATACCTACAGCACCAACAACATCTATATCATGTGTTCATAGACTTCAAGAAGGCGTTTGACCCAGTCTGGCATGCAGCTCTATGGGCAGCAATGAAAGTGTACAACATCAGCCCTAAAATTACTGAAGTCATCAAAAGCCTGTATGACAAGGCTACCAGTGCAGTCCTCCACAAAAGCGCCATCGGGAACTGGTTCAGAACAACAATCGGTGTGCGTCAAGGATGCCAACTTTCTCCAACACTTTTCAACATCTTCCTAGAGCGCATCATGTCAGATGCTCTTGCAGATCATGAAGGCACAGTCAGCATAGGGGGTAGAGCAATCTCCAATCTTCGTTTTGCGGATGACATTGATGGATTGGCTGGAGAGGAACAAGAACTTGAACAGCTGGTACAGAGGCTTGACACCACCTCCAGAGCTTATGGAATGGAAATAAGTGCAGAGAAGACCAAAATGATGACCAACAACACCAATGGCATCAATACGGACATCAAAGTCCAAGGCCAATCCCTCAACACAGTGCATAGCTTCAAATATTTAGGAGCCATTGTATCAGACAATGGGTCCCGACAGGAAGTCTTCTCCAGGATCGCACAAACAACTGCTTCCCTGACAAGTTTTTTTTTTTTTTTTTTTTTTTTTTGGCTGCAGTTTATTATTCCTTTCTATCAGGAAACTCTGGGCCGCCTCCCCCCGGGGAAGGCGTAGTCGCAGCCAGTGGCGCGCCCAAACCCTACCTACCTAACATTATTTGTGAATTTTTGGAATTTTTGATGGGGGAGCAAACCGGAGTACCCGGAGAAAACCCCCGAGACGTTGCCCGAGTCGAAAGTAAATAATATTCGGAGAAACATAACGCCCAGATGCAGGTTGAAGCCCATTTAGAAAGACAGGACCATCAGTCTACATTCCAAAGTAAGACTGCTGCGCTCCCTTGTCATCTCTATCTTATTATATGCTTGCGAAGCATGGACTCTCACAGCAGATCTGCAACGAAGAATACAAAGCATGGAGATGAGGTGCTACAGAAGACTTCTGGGCATTTCCTATCCCCAACACTTCACCAACGACGAAGTCCGACAGACCATCACACAAGCCATTGGACAACACGATGACCTGCCCACAGTGGTGAAGAAACGGAAACTCCGATGGTATGGCCCCGTCACCAGATCATCAGGCCTTGCAAAGACTATTCTGCAAGGCACAGTGCAAGGAGGTAGAAGAAGAGGGAGACCGAAAAAGAGGTGGGAGGACAACATTCGAGAATGGACTGGTTTGACACTGAGCGAAGCCATCAGGGCTGCTGAGGACAGAGAAAGATGGAGTATGCTGGTTACACGATCATCTATGGTGCCCCTACGACCTACGGGTTTTACGGGACAGGATAGGATAGGATAGGTTTTTAAAACTTCGTCGCACTCAGTCGCTCTTCAAGGGAAAAACCTCAAACAAAATCTTTCCCTTCTCAAAGTAAATGTCCTAATCTTGCGATTCGGTCTCTGGAACTTGGTTGGCCTGTTAATCTGCGTGCTGGTGGTCTATGAGAAGAGTGGATGGATTGTTGTGTGATATCACTGTGTGTGTGTGTGTGCGTGTGTGTTTGTATGGGTGTGTTAGAAAGTGTTTAAGTGTGTGCATGAGTGTATATGTGTGTAGATATAAGTGTTGGTAGTTGCAGTTGTCTGGTGCTAAATACGTTTTACTGTTTTTTAGTGCTATTGTACAATGTGTCTTTTTATAGTGACATGTTTGGGATATACTTCTTCCGTTTATTATGTGTGTGTGTGTGTGTGTGTGTTTGTGTGTGTGTGAGTGTGTGTGTGTGAGTATGTTAATCATTTAAATGATTGTATTGTATGTTTATTGAAATGTACGAGTATGTCATTGCCCATTGCGTGAGAATGAATGAATGTTGCACTTTGAGCAGACTTCATGGTTGGTATTGCGCCTTATACAATAAATTATTATATTATTATTAATTATGAATGCTTGTCTCTTTATTTAAGGTGTTAATATATCTTTGCAATAACAATTAATGCATTTTATTTTAAATATTACTGACAATTGAAAAAGTGTCCATGAATAAAAGGCATGCTTTAATTTAAGCATAAATATGCATAATTTTTCATAACAGTACCACTTTATGGACAGGACGCAAACCTCGGCATCCGAGCAAACTTCCTTCCATCTCTTGGTTTGTTAGGGATGCCTGATCAAGACTAGGATGACACTGACGTACGCCTCGATCAAAACATCCGGCCTAAGACGGTGGTGTGCTTGGCTATGGTACTGTTTGATGGATGCTTGTTTGCCAACTCCTGTTATTGTCCCTGGATCTGGGACAGGGCCCATCAACTACGCTCTTTATTTTATAAAGGCCTATAATGCTACCTCTGCACCTGAACATATTTTGCTCTGAAGCGTTATCAACACTGATGATATAACCCGGTCTGTCGGCTTTGTTTACTTTGCAAACGCTAATAGTAACACTAAAAGTCTCTACTTCTATTATTTTCCCTCACTGGATTCCTGTGCACGCCTTCAACTCATCGTTTGCTATCCCCACTGGCCATACCAGCTTTCAACAATAGTTCATCAGCGGTATCAACCGTGCCCACCGGCGTCTGTTGTTGTTGTTATTGTTGTTTGTAGATTATAGTCACACGACACTTTCGCATATAGGTGACTACTGGACCGATTTATACTGACACCAGCGGGCCAGTTGTTGGTAAAGGGGAAAATAATATGATCACACGTTGACCAATCCGGGATTCGAACCAGCGACCTTTCGGTTACTAGCAAGACGCTCTTACCAACTGAGCTACCCGGCCCCACTGCAAGGCGTCTGTTTGTTAATGAGCATCCACAATACCGAGTCTTCGTTCATTCCTTGCTGTGTTTGTTTCGCCGTCATAAATAGCCTTGGATGCAAATGGTGATAATTTATATCCTCCCACTAGCTTCCTCACTTCTAGGCAATTTATCCTTCGTTTAACCTCCCATCTATCATGCTAACTCCATTACAACCTGCTAAACTCCCGATACACTCAAAACAAAATGGACAACTCATGGATAGCAGAGCATCGGCAAGGGAGATAAGAGACAGGATGGATGTAGACTATGACGGATCGATGTTTCTTTGACGTCACAGTGCCAGGACGCGCGGCTATTTCTGTCCTGGAAGGTCAGAGTGATGACGCAGGTAGCGTGTTTACGTTGTGAGCCCAGAGCGAGGGCGAGGGTGGGGGGCCGTCCATTCATAAAATGCCCGAGCTGGGACGTTGATTATTCTACACCCCCCCCCCCCCCCCCCCCCCCCCCCCCCCCCCCCCCCCCCCCCCCCACACAATGTGGATGACGAACAGCCAGCCACAATTTGATGATGTCTATTCGCCAAAGACTGATACACATAATTCTATTGTATGTGCTAAATTGTATATATGCATCTTTTGCAACACTTTGTGGCAAGCGTCTCACGTTTAACAAACACGTATCCCCTAAAATCGAATTTATTTGAACAATCTTTACAAGAAGCAATTCTTTTAAAAGAATTCTTCATTTTCTGAACCATGGTCGAGGCTTGTGGAGGCCTACACACAAAGAAAACTCGTTGTATTAGTGTTGGAAATTGGGACTATCTTTAAAACAGGACAATCAAATCAAACCATTCTTTCAGAAAAAAAAATGCCATTTCGGTAGTCTTACGCAGAAGAAAACGTTCATAATCAATAACCTTTGTGGGATTTTTTTTAAATAGTTTTTTTTTCTTCTCCATAACAGCAAGAAAGTGATTCATTTATAAAAATCGGAAAGGATCTACATTTGTTATTATGTTAAATTGTATAGCGTTATATTATAGTACAAAATCTCCCGCCTCCCGGGGGCAGACAGCACCACTCATTCAGGAGCGAGTGCTTTTGTGTTACGTGAGGTGCCTAGTGTTTTGTTTATGATTTCCAAAAATAGTAACTGCTTTTTTCTCCTCCAGATATTATGCAATTTTGATGGATTCTTCAAGGAAGCACTAAAGGCTAACGATGTTCCCAAAACAAATATGGCGTAGGCTAAACTTAAATGGCGTGTCTGCATGCAGATGATTAAAAAAATAATGAGGCTGACTTTATCTTTGGCTCTATACTTTCCGTCAGGTTGGAAATCCCAGTTCATTGCCCAGCAGACTTGGAGTTGGGAATAATTAACAATCAACAGACCTAAGCCTTGGATACAGGTCGATCGGAGTTGTTTAAGGGTCGATGGGGTAAGTGTGCAATCATGCAGCGAGTTTGCTTTTTGGGCGGTTTGGAATCCAGTCTGTTTTCTGTCAGAGACTTGAGAAGCCATTTGACTTGGAAAATGCTATATTTTACTCACACATACACACCTACACCCACACGCACACGCACACACACACACCCACCCACCCACCCACAATCCTTTTCTCCGAATGTGGTCTCAATCAGAACACTCTGCTGTGTTCCGCGTCTGTCTTGAGAGTGTTTGTTTGGAAAACAAAGGGTTGTTTTGACCAAGAAGCATTTGCATATTGTGATTGTTTCCTCAAAACATTGTTGCATGGTTATGAATACTAAATACTGCGATTGCAGAAAGAACTGCGCGGGCCTGAGCATTTTGCGGAGAGATGAATCTGTCATAAAATGGAGTCCCAAACGAGGCCTCACCTTATGATTCTCCATTTGGACCATTGTTTATCTTTATGCTCGCACAATACTACCTTTATTATAAAAATTACTTTATAGCAGATATAATGTTAATTCGGATTGTCAATTTATATTGAAATATTAAGTTTATTGTAATGATTATTGTACAACAAGCGCAGTTTTATAACTAATAATGATTGACTCACATACTTGTACATGAACATACATCGGCATTGAATATCATGATTGCTGCATAACCCGAATCCATATCTATTTATTAATTTATAATTTAATTTTATTTTAATTCTATTGGTATGTTGTTGTTTTTAAACACTCATTTGTCAATTAAATCGGAGAGTTCTGGGCCGCCTCCCATGGGGAAGGCGTAGTCGCAGCTTGTGGCGCGCCCAAAACCCAAACTTACTACCTAGTTGTATTTTTACATTTTTTCTGTGGGAGCAAACCGGAGTACCCAGAGAAAACCCTTGAGACGTTGCCCGAATCGAAAGTACATAATATTCTGAGAAACATAACGCCTAGAGGCGGTATCGATCCAGCTCCTGTAAGGCGACATTGGACAAGGCAAGCTAATCCCGCCTTAGACCACGTGGCCACAACGCTCATATATATAAATAAATAAAAATAAATAATAAATTTATATAGAAAGGTAATAATCCTGCTCTATAAGGTGGACAAAAAATGCGACCTGTACATGTATATAACTGTAATAAATTACTTTGGTCAGAAGCCTTATTACTAAATTTATTGAAATTTATTAAATTAAAATCTATACTGACGTCAGAGGCTTTTCAAAAAAAAAAAAAAAAAAAAAAAAAACCAACGTTTTTTTTTCTTCATTTTGTTTTGTTTTCTTCTCGCTTTCTTCCTTATTCTGTTTTTCTTTCTTCAGTAAAGTTTTAAACTAATGAACTCTCCATTTCTTGCCACCCAGAATGGCTGGCATGCTCAGAGTGACGCACTTCCGGCCATTTTTCCCCTTCGTTCACCAGCGGACGCAATCATGACAAGCAAGCGAGAAGAAAGCAATGATGCTTTGATCACGAAATTACAGACAGGAATGCTTAATCTAAAAGAACCTGCGGCATATTAAACGGAAACAGGATCTAGGAGCGTATGTGGCTGGTCAGTGACTCCCAAATTCACTTATTCAGCTCTCAGCTATATACGTATACAGTTGTTAACAATTAAATCTTTAAGAAGAAATAGAGCCTCCTCTGAAAGTACGATTTTAGACAGACGGTTAGGTTAATAGAGCACTCAACCCCATTTAGCCGTCTCAACAAGGTTATTTACTTATCTCAATTTCCGTTAGCACTGGGCATTGCTCTCAAAAAGGTGACCCAGTTAAAATATAATCCTAATGCTTGACTCACTGACAAGTGACAACTTTCATTACATTTAACAGTGTGTACTCAGCACATTGGCGCTGCTTCCAGTTTTTCATTGGTTTTCGATCTTTCCATAGAATAATCCCGCATGTCAAAATCATCAGCGTCCTTTAGACCTTTAGAAGGGCAATTCATCCAACCATAAATGCACAAAGAAGCATACAAGCTGTTGTGTCTATGGTTATTTGTATTTATTTATATTGAAAGATGTATTGCTATAAAAGGAGCTTCCGGTTTGGAATAAATGTAGAGGTGGCAACGGTCAATTCTGGCCTGGGCTCTATTTGAATATATGTGGATGTGCTAGACACAAATACATCAAATAGACGTAACACAAGCTATTGATGTCATGATATCACAATATCACAGAAAGTATTGATGGAACCACCCATAAATATGCAGCACTTAAGAAATCACGTAAACTAGCCAGCGTGGCAATAAAAAAGGTAAACGTGTCTCCAGAACATTTCGGTCGCTGGGGAAGAAAACGTTTGTGACCTCCCTTTCCTCTAGACCAGTTTAATGAGGGCGGAGCCTATCTCCCACGCAGAAAAAAACAAAACAAAACAAACTTCAGTGAAAGAAAGCAATATTTCGCCAATTGTTTGGTTTTTCTTGTTGGAATCAAGGTGCTTATGGAAACTCACCGAGAACTTTCTTTAGAATGATGTGTGGCTGCAAAAACCGAGAAATATGAATCAATAGCATGCCACTGTTAATCAAAACTTAACAACAATAACTACAAGTACAGATGAAAAACAGATGCGATCAGAGAAACAATACAGCACAAAACAAACCCAAACAAAATTTAGAATCCAATCCTATCCTATCCCGTAACTCGAAGGTCGTTGGGGCACCACAGATGGTCGTTTAACCAGCGTACTCCATCTTTCTCTGTCCTCAGCAACCCTCATGGCTTCGCTCAGTGTCAAGCCAGTCCATTCTTGAATGTTGTCCTCCCACCTCTTTTTCTGTCTCCCTCTTCTTCTGCCTCCTTGCACCATGCCTTGCGTTATGGTCTTTGCAAGGCATAATGCTCTGGTGACTTGGCCATACCATCGGAGTTTCCCTATCTTTACCACTGTGAGCATGTCATCATGTTTTCCAATGCTTCTGTGATGGTCTGTCGGACGTCGTCGTTGGTGATGTGCTTGGTATAGGAAATGCCCAGAAGGATTCTGTAGCACCTCTTCTCCATGCTTTGCATTCTTCGTTGTAGGCCAGCAGTTGTTTGTGCGATCCTGGAGAGGACTTCATGTCGGGACCTATTGTCTGATACAATGGCTTCTAATTATTTGAAACTATGCACTGTACGTGTTGAGGGATTGACCTTGGACTTTAATGTCCGTGTTGGTGAAATTGGTGTTGTTGGTCATCATTTTGGTCTTCTCTGCATTTATTTCCATTCCAAGGCTCTGGAGGTGGTGTTAAACCTCGGTACAAGCTGTTCAAGTTCTTGTTCCTCTCCAGCCAATCCATCAGTGTCATCCGCAAAACGGAGTTTGAAGATTGCTGTACTCTCTATGCTGACTGTGCTTTTATTATTTTCAAGGGCATCTGACATGATGCGCTCCAGGAAGATGTTGGAGAATGTTGGAAAGAGCGGACATCCTTGATGCACGCCGATTGTTGTTCTGAAACTGTTCCCGATAGCGCTGGTTTGGAGGTCTACACTGGTAGCCTTGTCATACAGGCTTTTGATGATTTCAATAATTTTAGGGCTGATGTTGTACACTCTCATGGTTGCCCACAGAGCTGCATGCCAGACGCTTTCTTTGGAGTCTACAAACACATGATATAGATGTTGTTGGTGTTGTAAGTATTTCTCGCAGATTATTCTGAGGTTGAAAATCTGTTCAGTCGTGCTTCGCCCTTTCCCGAATCCTGCTTGATCTTCAGCTATGATTTGTTCTGCTTGGGATTTCAATCTGTTGAGTATTATTATTTTAAGGAGGACTTTGCTGGGATAGCTGATGAGGCTCATGGTGCGCTAATTTTTACACTCCTGAAGGTTACTCTTTTTGGGAAGAGTGATGACAAGCGATTGCATCCACAGTGTAGGCCACTCCCCACTCTGCCAGAACTTGTAACAGAAAATTGTGTGGGCCTCAATGATCGCTTCTCCTCCTGCTTGAAGCAATTCCGCAGGTATGTTGTTTACTCTCGCTGACATCCCTTTCTTCATCGATTGCACTGGTACCTCAAGTTCTTCTCGAAGAATTGGGAGGATGTTTTCTTCTCTATTTTTAGGTCATGCTAGAACTGATGCGTCTTCGTTTGGTGTGTGGTTGTAAAGGTCAGAGCAGTACTCTGCTCATCTATCGAGACTTCTTGTTCTTCTGTAAGGTATGGCATATACTTGCTTTGGATCGTGGAGGCCTTGGGCTGTTTAACACTTGTTAGCCGCAGTCTGGTAGGCCTTCTTGCTGTTGTTCTTGTTCAAACTGTTCTCTATTTCCTGGCATTGATCTTCTATTTAGTTCTCGTTTGCTGTGCGCATGCCTTTTTGGATGGTATTGTTGATTTTTTGGTAGGTATTAGTTCCCTGTGTGGTGTTCTTTTTCTTTTCCACCTCTCTTCGTTTGTCACACAGGTCCAACAGTTCAAGTGTGATCCCTCCAATTGTGGCTTGGAATATTTCTGTTACCTCCGGGTCTTGCAGTTTGTCCAGGTCGAACTTTAGTCTGGTGCATTTTGCTGGGTTTACTCTCTACAAGTGGAGCCGGAAAGTCATCATCACGAGATCGTGGTCTCTTCCGATGTCTAATTCTGCAAGAGTACGTGTCCTGCAAATGCTGACGCTTGATCTGAAGCGTTTCTTACCCATAGTATAGTCAACCTGGTTGTGGTGCGCCCCGCTGGGACTGTGCCAGGTCTATCGTCTGGATTTTTTTGTGGAGACCACGTATTTGCCAGTATCAGATTTATGAATGTGGCAAACTCCAAGAGTCTCTGACCTCTGAAATTTGTCTCGTTGTTGCAGTGGGGTCCACATGTGTCTCCCCAATTGTAGTTTGCATCGGGACAACCTTGGCACTTCAGTCACCTTGCACTATAACTATGTCCTTCTTCGGCTCTTAGCCAAAGACAGCCTGCAGATGTTCATAGAAATCCTCCACTTCGCTGTCGTCATAATCTGATGTTGGGGCATAGGCCAGGATGATGGTGATGTTGAAAGGGGCTGCGCTCAGACGATTGTTAATGGGTCTACTGGAGACTGCGCGACAGCCCATTACAGTGGCTAGAATGTCTTTGTGGACCAAGAATCCAACACCGTGTTCGCGATTGTCATCTCTCTCGCTGAAATAAAGATTGTGGCCTTTGTTGGTCGTTGTTTCACCTAGGCCTTTCCAGCGCAAATCGCTGATACCTAAAATGTTCCATCGATAGAAATCGTTCTTTAAAGATCCATGCATGATTCATGATTTCACAAAAGTCAAATCGGTATAATGAAGCGAATGTAGACCAAAAAAATGTACGAACCAAATTAGTTTTCTTCGTTTCAGACCTTCATAAACTAGGAGAATTAAAGGAAAGGAAATAGCAGGGAAACAATTATTGAAGGAGAAGATGAAGGAGTAGAAGAAGAGGGGGAGAATCAGGAGGAGCAGGCAGAAGAAATAAAGATACACAAGAGCATTATCGACCCGTGGCTGCAACTGTATATCATTAAGTTTTTAGAAAGAATCTGCAACTTAAAGATTTGAGCTGCATCGGCTAAATTTTATTGTCTCGTAAAATGATTAGAAAATGTAAACGAAAAAAAGGATGCATTCCCATATTTGACATATATTAAAAATATCAACATACGGTTTTGAAATCTTGGCGTACAATAATTTTTTTTTTTTAGGTTACAATACATTTCAAAAAAGTGAAAGGTGTGTAAAAAAAAAAAAAAAAAAAAGAAGAAGAAAAGTTGATTGATAAACACAAATAAAAACTAGCTGATGCAAATAATGTTTTTTTTCGATGAGCGTTTACTATACTTCCTTTTTCCGCTTGCCATTGCATCTTACACACACCCTCATACACAAACACACACACACATGCACACACACCCTCCCCCCCACACAGCGGTTGATGAAGATAAAATATCCCTAAGGCATTCATTCCATCAAATCTCATTGTATGACTAGTCAACAACATGTTTTGTTGTATTGTCGCTCTAAAATTGTCATTCTGACATCCCTGGCGTGCACGCAGAGCACAAGAATAACCTGAGGCAAAACAAAAGCTAGCTGAAAACACAAAATTTCTTTCCAAAAACAGCAGAAGCTAGAACACAACACACATTTTAATTCCAAAACCAATTTTTATTTATTCTTGTTCCATTCACGCCGTCCTGGTGTTTCTTTGTTATCGCGTCAAGTGCGATGAAACGCTAAAGAAAGAAGAAGGGTGGGCGGGAGAAGGGGTAGAGAGGCGGGTGTACGTGGGAGGAGGGGATGGAGGAGGGCAGAGATTAGAAATAAGACAGTGTAATACTATTCCGGAAACTGCGTGCGAGAGTTTGTTCCTGACCGTGATTGCATGATATGTTTGAAAACTTAAATTTAACGTCCTGCAATTCGAAAATGGCCAAAATCGCTGAGTAACTCGCCGATTAAAAAAATGAAAAGGCAAAAGATCAAAACAAATGCATAGCTTATCATCAAGGGTATGTATGATGGGGCTGCGGGAGTAGCGGCGGAAAATAGGTACAAAAATCATCATCATATATAATAAGTGTGGCAGATAATAAAATATATATGTGTGGCAGATAATAAATTATAGTCCAAAGAATTGTTTGAAATTATGTATATATTTCCCCTTATATGCAAGTTTATCGTTTGCAAACGAAGTCGGAATGGCTGCTGTTTATCCAAACGACAAAATCTATTCATTTGCGTTGACACGCATATTTATTTTATTGTCCAAGTATCTTTTGGAGCACATCTTTCCAGGTATATTATTTAATTAACAAACTATAATAGATTTAAAAACAATATTATTATAAATATTTCATACGCTGAAAATGCTGTAACGATCAAAACCGAAACAGAAAGGTGTAAATACTGAAACCCTACCTGCTAGTTAACCCTGAATAAGGTGATATTTGACCACGATTCCGAAACATGTATGCTATTTATCTAACTATCTCATCTAATGTCTGGTCACGCAAAGACAGGTAGAGGCTAAACTAAGCATGCGCACGACAAGGCGTCACATCAGGCCTATTTACTGCAACAGAGTTATGCATTCTATGCTATTTTGATGCAAAATCAACAATGACCAAATTATTCCCGAACGACACAAAGAGAAACCAGTTAAGATGGGTTACATGTCCAACAGCAGGGAGCTGCCTGGTTCAAAGGAGGAAAACTGTTAACAGTAGGAATGTCAGAGGAGGTGGTGAGGAATGGGGAGAACTTAATCAACGGATTCCTTGTGAGAGTAGTGAGCCGTCCAGACACATGAGGTTTTGTGGTGTGTGTGTGTGTGTGTGTGTGTGTGTGTGTGTGTGGGTGTGTGTGTGTGTGTGTTACAATAGGGAAACTCCCTATAGCGTGGCGTGGTGTGTGCACTGCACTGGCTGGCCCTTGTGTACAGAGGACGAAGTGCGTGCACACAGTCTGATAGATTTATTGATGGCAACGGTCACCATCCTTTCATCATACTGACAAAGAAAGGGTCAGTGGGGTTTTCGGGGTTAAGCTCGTTCAAAATCCGCTGCCAAGCGTTAACGAAAATCTGAGCTTATTAGTAGATTTAGGTAAGTCTCTCTTAAATACCCCTTGTTGGTACCAGCGTGGTGGTTATTGCACATGATCCTGTTTTCAAAATGTTAAGCTGTTGTGTCCTGATTGCTGCATATATTCCATAAACAGTCAGACACAGCATAACTAGTTGTGAACGTCAGCCATGTTTTATTCCTCCTCAAGCAAGGGCGTAACTCTAACAATAAACGAATTGTCTTCCTTAGACTAATACATAACACTCCCTTTTACTTAGATGGAATTACACTTTGATAACAAAATTTCAAAAACGTTAACATCAAAAACTCTTTGGTTCTTGAACACATTTAATCAAAATTAAATTCAACATGTGTATATGTGAGTATAAATGCCTGATGCGAAATGTGGCCGTGTGTGAGGCACTTTATGTTAGTTAGTCCAGTGGGAAATCTTCGATGTTCAGTGCAAAGTCTGCTAGGTATGCAGGAGGATGTCTGTCTCTGCATGATCTCCTAGCTTCTAGTGCTTGACCTACTGCGGCTCTGTCAATCAGCGGGGTCTGGCTTGTTCTGGGCTGATCTACAGGCTCAGGGACTTGTTTGGTATCCTCAGAGTTCGCAATTGCTGGAGTTCCAACTCTGCTAGAACTACCATCAACTCCAGTGTGTGACCCGGCTGGATATTCTTGAAGTTCCTGTTCCTGTTGTCTCAAACCGCTTCTAGGTGTCCCCACTTGGTCTTCAGACTCTGGTGCTGCAACCGCTTGACCCGCCTGGCGCTTCTGCACGTGATCGACGTGACGCCGAACCAAACGCCCATCTGACAACTCTACCTCAAAGTTCACTGAACCAAACATGTGCACAATAACTCCAGGAAGCCATCTTGGTCCAACCCCAAAATTCTTCACGCTGACAGACTCTCCGACTGCGAACGCCCGCTCTTTTGCTCTGTCATCATGACGGACTTTCATTTGGGTTTGCTGTCTCTGGACCTTTCCCTGGAGGTCTGGATGCAACAAATCCAGCAGAGTCTTCAACCTCCTTTGATTTAGTAGCTCAGAAGGACTCTTTCCTGTGGTAGCGTGCGGGGTAACTCTGTACCCCAATAGATACTTGTACAGCTTTTCATCCAGACAGCTGCCTGGTGTCTTGGCAATTCCTTTCTTCACTGACTGAACCGTCCTTTCAGCCAATCCGTTGCTAGACGGGTGGTATGGCGCAGTCTTTACATGGACAATCCCATTTCCTTTAAGGAAACTTTCAAACTCCTCCGACGTAAAATTGGTTCCATTGTCAGAAACCAGAATGTCGGGCAAGCCCTGCCGTGCAAAAATCTCCCTCAGCCTCAAAATGGTCGCTGCTGACGTTGTTTTCCTCATGATAGCGACCTCAACCCACTTTGAGAAGGCATCCACAACAAAGAGGAGCATTTCCACTTGCACTGGGCCTGCAAAATCAATATGGACCCGTTTCCATGGTCCATCCGGAAACTCCCACGGGTGGAGTGGTGCCACAGCCGGTAGATTCTGATATTCCTGACACTCGGAGCAGCTCCGAACCATCTGTTCCAACTCCGAATCCATCCCCGGCCACCACACATAGCTCCGAGCCAGTCCTTTCATCCTGCCGATCCCAGGATGAGTTGCATGCAACTGTTGCATCACCTTGTTCCGACCCTTTTGTGGAACGACAACACGAGCACCCCACAGGACACACCCATCCTGTACGCTTAACTCTGACCTCCGAATTCTGTATGGATTCAGTTCTCTGCTAGCTTCATCAGCTGGCCAACCTCTCAGGAGGTAACTGTGGACACGGGACAGCACTGGATCGCGCCGTGTCCATTCCGCGATCTGTTTGGCTGACAGAAAGGAACACTCTTCCAGCTCTGCAATCAACAGGACCCTGTCTTCAGGCTCCACCGCTTCTGTCTCCGGCAAGGGCAGGCGTGAGAAACAGTCAGCGTTCATGTGATCTTTGCCTGGCCGATACTCCATAGTATACTCGTACGCTCTGAGTATGACAGCCCATCTTTGGATCCTGGGTGAAGCAATTGTTGGAATTTGCTTCTGCTCGCTGAAGAGCGATAGCAGTGGTTTGTGATCCGTCACAATAGAAAACCTCCTCCCGAACAAATATTTGTGAAACCTTTTTAGCCCAAAGATCACAGCTGCGCCTTCCTTGTCCAGCTGGGAGTAGTTTTTCTCAGCTGCGTTGAGGGTTCTGGAGACAAATCCGACTGGATGCTCTGACCCATCATCCATGATGTGAGACATTACAGCCCCCAGCCCATACTGGGATGCATCCACATGCAACACGATCTGTCTGTTGGGGTCATAATGCACCAAGACTTTCGCCGACAAGATCATCTTTTTGGTCTTTTCAAAGCACTCCTGCTGTTCTCGACCCCAACTCCACTTCACTCCCTTCCTCAGCAACTTGTGCAAAGGATGCAGCTCTCCTGACAGGTTTTTCAAGAATCTGCCGTAGTAGTTCAGCAAGCCCAGGTAGGCTTTCAGCTGCTGAACATTCTGTGGTGGTTTTGCCTGCACCAGAGCCTGAACCTTTTCGTTCAATGGCCTGATCCCCAGTTTGCTGATCTTGTGTCCAAGGAAGACCACCTCTTGTGCACCAAAGATGCACTTTTCTTTCTTCAGCCGTGCCACAGCTCTGTCCAGCCGATCCAACACCTCCTCCAAGTGCTGGTATGACTCTTCCTCAGTGTCACCTGTCACTAGGATGTCATCAAAGTACACAACAGTGCATGGGACACCTTGCAGCAGTGTCTCCATGACTCGCTGGAACTGGGCAGGTGCTGAAGATACCCCATACGGAAGCCTGGTGTACGTGTACAATCCCTTGTGCGTGTTGATCGTCACGTACTTCCGACTCTCTTTCTCAAGCTCAATCTGAGAGTATGCATGAGACAAATCAAGCTTGTGAAACACCGACCCTTTCCCCAACTGTGCAATCAAATCATCCAGTGTTGGTATGGGATACTGTTCAAGCTTGGAGGCTTTGTTAACAGTGACCTTGTAGTCTCCACAAATCCTGACTTCTCCGTTAGGCTTCAGGACCGGGACAATGGGCGCTGCCCAGTCTGACATCCTCACTGGCTCCACGATGCCTTCCTCCTCAAGCCGTCTTAATTCTGCTTCAACCTTTGACCTCATGGCATAAGGTAGTGACCTTGGCTTGAAGAATATGGGTTTTTTGTCAGCATCAATATGAACCTTTGCTTGCTGTCCTACAAGCCTACCCACACCCTCCTGGAACAACCCACCATGGCGTTCAAGACTCCTCTGAAGCTGAGTGGTGCACATTTCATTCACGAGATTGACGGTCATCAGCCCCAACTGATCAATCAGATCTCTACCAATCAGGTCATGTGTGTGTTGCGTGACCAGAATGTTTGCCTGAGATGTGACATGTCTGTGTGTGACTTTCGCATTCAACACTCCAACCACACGCACTTCATGCCCTGTGAACGATCTGATTTTCACATCGGGTTTGTTCAGCTTCTGACGGCCTAGAACTTTTGTCATTGTGCGTTCTGACAAGAAAGTGAACGGCGATCCAGTGTCCAGTTCAAAACGAATCACTCTCCCATTCACTTCCAACTCACACGTGAAAGCATCAATTTTCACTCTCTTCCCACCATTCACTGCACATTTTACTGTCTTTGTGTAATGAACATCATGCACACCACACTCAGATTCAACAATGTTTTTCACATTTTTGTCCTTGCGACACTTGGCCCGGATGTGACCTGTTCTCCCACAACTGAAACACTTCTTGTTTATAAATGTGCAGTGTCCTGGGTTATGTTTCCCACCACAACGGAAACACAGTTCTCTTCTGCCATCCTGGTTTGGAGATTCACCTCGACGAATAGCAATTCTGTCAGAACGATCACCACTGTCAACTTTCATGACGCTATTTCCTTCAGTGTGGTCCTTGTCATGCATTTCACGGATGTTTCTGGCAGCTGCTTCGTGTGACTCGGCAATAGAGAATGCTTTCTTAAGAGTCAGTTCAGTGTCAGGCACCTGAAGAATTTTCTCCTGGATCTGCTTGTTGTTTACACCAACGATAAATCTGTCACGCAGTGCCCTATCCAAGAATTGTCCGAAATTACATGGTTTGGCCAATGAACGCAGGGCAGCTACGTACATCTGAACACTTTCCTCTTCCTTCCGGCTTCTGGAGTAAAATAGCAGGCTGGCACTCGCTTCTGACAGTTTGGGTTTGAAGTGATTTTCAACAACATCACAAATGTCTTGAAAGGTCTTCTCTTCAGGCTTGTCTGGAAGGCACAGGCTTTTGATGATGTGATAAGTAGATGAGCCAACAGATGAACACAAAACAGAGACTTTTTTCTTATCATCTGTTATGTCATTCGCTATGAAGAAATGCTCAAACACTTCCAGTTCCACATACTCCTTCCAATTGTCACCTTCTTGGTAGGGTTCAAGACGTCCTAAAATGCCAGCCATCTTGTGAAGATTCACAGTTCGTACAGTTGGTCACAATTTGCCTGAGGTTGACAACTTGCCCCAGTTTCCACCCAAAGAAAATGTTACAATGTACTATAGAGGACAATCTGTTCCCGTGTCCTTTTTCGTCACTTAGAACGTCACTCTGTTCTGGAATACTGACTTTCACGTCATACGCGCGATCACTGCACGTGGCTGTAGAACAAACTGATGTCACTTTGGCGCCCCATCAACTGTACGGAATACATGACGTCACCATATCTCCCGGTTTGCGGCTTCAATCATAAAGTCCTTATTATGTAAATCTCCACTAGATTTCACTTACGGCAAGTCTTCGACCTTCCTGCACAAAGCACAGTTCCTAAGAACAAAGTTTTATCCTCGTCGCCAATTTGTTGTGTCCTGATTGCTGCATATATTCCATAAACAGTCAGACACAGCATAACTAGTTGTGAACGTCAGCCATGTTTTATTCCTCCTCAAGCAAGGGCGTAACTCTAACAATAAACGAATTGTCTTCCTTAGACTAATACATAACATAAGCATAGACTATTTTGGCTACTGCATGGATGCGTGATCATTGATCATGCCAATGAACAAGACAGTGCACAATTATCTTCTCCGCGGAGCTGTTACTGGGCACAAGAAGAAGCAGATGAAAAAGAAAAGAGAAGAAGAAGAAGGAGACGAGGGAAAATAGGGAAAAGGAGAATGAGAATGCGCTAAATACAATACAATACATTTTTTTTTGAGAGTATAAACCGTGGACTGTGCTCGCATTCTTTATTAAAGCTCATGTCCTAGACGGATGAGTGCGAGATACAAAGATACAATCTGCAACCTGTGACATATTCTCCCTTTCCGCTCTTCGAAAGAAAAGGCAACCCGAATTTTGCTCGGATGGGTGACAAATCTAAACATATTTCAATTTTTCCTCCCCCACCTCCTTCCAAAAAATTAAATAAGATATTCTTTAATAAAACATAAATAAAAATCCAGTATAATCTAGTCCAGTACAATACAAGTTTGGTCTGTGCTTTCTGGCATTTGGTTGTCGTTGGTCAGGGTACGATGGCGCAGAGCCAGACGGACAATGTTGTTGTATGTGTGGTGTATAACAGTAATTGAAGCCACCACCACCATACCCTTTCAGATGCAGTTTGTAATTCCCAGAGGGTGGTTGCTGACGTCTCGTCTCCATCATTTTTAGTCCAAGTCGCCCGGGATCAGTATTGTTTTGAATGTATTTAGTGGTCACATTTTACAGGTGTATTTTTTAAACATCGCGCGCGGCAGTGTGTGTGTGTGTGTGTGTGTGTGTGTGTGTGTGTGTGTGTGTGTGCGTCATTGTTTACACGGTGTTATCTGGACAAACCAGTAAAGATCTACATAACTTGTATTGACATGCCTACTTGTTTTGACGTCAGAACAATGATCCATTAGGGTTAGGGCTGGGTTAGGGTTAGGGTTAGGGTTCGAACACTGCAAAGTACTTAAAAATGGGGACGAAATATGACCCATTGTCAGCATAACGTATGTGGCGTTTCGGGAAAATCATGATAATACTGTGTGCCCTCGGATGCGCGCGCGCGTGTGTGTGTGTGTTTGTGTGTGTGTGAATGTGTTGGTACAAAACTAATTGTCATTCCTGATTGACAACGACTCAAGTTTCTGTCTTAGTTGATGATGATGATGATGATGATGATGATGATGATGATGATGATGATGATGATGATGACGATGATGATGATGATGATGATGATGATGATGATGATGATGATGATGATGATGATGATGATGAACACGTGTATAGCGCGATTCCATCCAGGCCAAGTGAGCATGCTCAGTGTGCTTTTAAAAAAAGTTAAGAAATTGCTACTCACTTGTAGCTTTCGGTACACTTCTAAAACTTCATCATCAGCAAAATGATTGACAGTCCTTTTATTTGCTTTGTGTGTTAACTATTTTTGCTATTTCGGCAAACTCCTTGTTTCTCACATGTTTATTAGGCTGTGTTTTTAATATGACTGATATTACGTCGAGCACGGTTAGTTCTTGGATTGGGGACCATATGTAGAAAGGACTCCACAAACGACCCGAAGAATCTGGAGTCTGGAGGAAGAAAGTGTGTAGTAACTATGTCTTTCCACGTATAAGATTATTGAATCGAACAATACTGCGTCTCGACTCCGGATAGATCAATATGTCGGTCGCCAAATATAGCAAGATTGCAAACTGGGTTGCTGGTGTGTAGGTTATGTATAATCCAGGTTACGCACTCGCATGATAAACAAAGTAATGCACATTTTGTCGACATGTGTTTTGACAGAAGGTGTCCAACAAACAAAATTGCTAGGATCCCTACACATCCAAATTTTGTAAGAAAATCAAGGCTGTTGGTAGATAAGTGCTGCTTTTGTTATACAAACGAAGTGATTAGAAGGTCCATTCAGAGCATCTACTGCTCGAATCAAAACTTATCTTTGCCTCGTACTTGTCTTTGATACTGAACATTGATCGCTCCATCTGAGCCGAGTCCTGCAGAGTCCGTGCTTCTTAAATCGGTCAAATATATTTGCGAAATGTAAGACAATTGGCAAAGCAAACGATTTTGTTGGAAAATACATTAATATTTTAGGACAAAAATAATCTATCTCCTTACCCTACCTCCTTCACCAGCTTTTATCCCTTAAGAACTATTTGTTTTGAATTGAACGAGGGCAAACATGTAATGTATGAAATCACCTCTTAGTGTAATTAACCTTTTAAGAATCGTTCAATGTGGATTACCTATCTAGTTTGCTGTAGTTAATAGTTATGATCGTCACAGAGATTTCTCCCTTCAAGTAACCTAGTTGTACAATATTTATTTGTATACACGTCTGTTCTGCTTTCTTTGATGTGTAGAATCTTGTCTTCTTGTTATGTACCTATTGAGACACGAGGTTTGATTATGTCATTGATATTGTTAATGTTTTTAATGTTGTTATTGTTTAAATTTATGTTATTGTGACTAATGTGTCTAAGTTGTGATACAAGACGAAAAAGTAATATTACTTCAGCGTGAATGTATTCTGATAATTTTCTGTTTGTGATCAATTCTATTGCTCATTCAGCTTAAAGTAACGGTAAAGGTGGTCCCATAGCCTTGTGGCCGTAGGGGAGCGTGATGTTGGAGATCACACTTATCTTGGGCCAGCGTAATGAGGGTGATGCCCATCTCTCTCCCTCGCTGCTTTACCTTCCCCACCCTTAAGAGAGTAGGTACTCAGTCACAGTTGAGTCAACTGGGGGCGTTATTATTTGTCGCTTCACGTTTTTGCGGTCACCCATCCAAGTGCTAACCGCATTGGACGGTGCTTAACTTGCGACACAGTAGCGAGTGCTCCAACCACTGCGCTATCCGACACCCACTACAAAGGAAACAAAAGCACAGAATTATAGAGACTAGAACGGAAGAGGAAGATAAAATAAAGAGAAGAAGTAAAATAAGGAGACAAGAAGAAGAAGATGAGGATTATAAACGAACAAAGAAGGACAAAAATTAGCAAAAGCAGGAGAAGCAAGAAAAAATGTAAAAGAGAAAAGCGAAAGAGAAGACGAAAAACTGATGACATTTTGACACAGAAACAGCAGAAACAACAAAAACAACAGACGAACAAACGAAATTTCTCAGTAGACAGTAATTTTGTTAAAATAAAAATCTTTTTTTATTACAAACTTAGAAATATTCACCATCATAATATATAAACATCGATTTGTAGCGTAGTTTGAAAAGCGGTCGGCCTTGTCACCAATACGTGTACATGTACATCCAGCTGCAAAGCTGCCCAGACAATGTGTCTCATTATTGCACATTACAGCACGATATGGGTACCGCATTCACAATGAAGCGCATATGCTATGGTTTTCAACAATCAGAACTGAGAGCCAAAATTCCAACAATTAAATCTTCTTTTTTTTTAAACCAAACTGACTGACTCTGTATATAACAACAAAGGCTTGCTAGTCATTACAAGAGTCAGCTGCCGCATCCTTTCACATCCATCAGCTTTTCACTGAACACAAGCACCAGCACTAGCAGTGTTATGAAAAGTAAGACAATACACGGCCATTTCCCAATGAAGTAGCATAGACTTTGGCGACCCTATCCTCGGCCTTGCCATAAGCTCTAGAACTCTGCGACTTCATTGTTGAATGCAGACCCTGCGTACTTTCATTTACAATGGGGAAAGGTACAAACCACTCTCTACTGGTGTCCGCCAAGGATCATTGAATACGTTGACGTATGCCAAGACAACAAGTAATAATTCGTTAAAAAAATGCCATTGAAAAGATTATTCAAAAACCGCGGCGGTGTTATAGGCTGCGGTGCTCTACTAATGGTACAAAAACGATTGATAACAAGTACAAAAAGTAAGCATCTGTTGAATCATAGTCTCAAAACACGTACAAAAGATATATTTGTGTAACAACCTTTATACCCGAGCTGTACCTCTGTAGAAAGAATAAGAATATATATATACATATATATTTATATATATATAATATATATACACTCTTCAAAACAGTTATATCAAAAACGCGCAAGCTTACATTTTTTCACGAAGATTAAAAAATGAATATCACCAGTATAATAATAATACAAACACCTCCATTCAACCAACAACTTCACTTCACAGAACTAACGTCTATTAACAGTAAAATTAATGGATCCGAAACAACAAATATAAAATAAGAAAAATGAAAAGAAAACCTGCCATCCATTGGAAAAAGAACTGAACAACATCAAAGGTAAAAAACTATACAGCACAAACAAGTGATTCAATCAAGAACCAACGTCTGAGATATTTAAATAAAAATCTTGTCTCTTTTTCCATTGCACGGCAAGGAAACCGCGAGGCCAAAGGTAAAAAAATAATCTATCACAAGTTGGGAATACAACAGTTTTTCTCTCTCAAGCACAAACAAAACTTTCGATCGCCATCAAACCTCCCTCCCTCAAAGGGGAACAACTGCACACAGCTGATGATTTTACTGCAAAAAAGTGCACTCAAAAATGAGTCAGCTATTATATTACTTTGTCAGTCACTCGCCTAAAGCCAATCTTTCTACGAAAACAAGTTAATTTTGCACAGTCTTCACCTGTATTGTCACAATTCAGACAAAACAACAGCCACAAAATTAATGTTAAAATATAATTTAAATCACATTATTATAATTGATCATCAGCGATTTTTATGTTTACAAAAGATATCAAAAACGATTTGTGTACAGAGAAAAATATTGATAAATAAATACTGGAGATACATCATATGGAATTAATGTCTGGGAGGATTACGGTGACAAGCAGATAATTGTGAAGTTAATTAACGAAGTCATGACTAGAGCCACTCATTCCTGACTGTTCCCAGACTCACATGAGCAGCGAACAACAGGGGCCAAGTTCGAAGCCAATGAAATGAAATATATATATATATATATATTTATATATACGAACCATTGTTATCTCGATTCTAGCAACTACCGACAATCAGTCAAGACAATATATAAACAGGAACACAATATAAAAATAGAAAACAAGGATTCTCTTACATCGTTTGGAACTCACAGAACACCATCTTGTGAGCTACTGCCTATGGCTTGCAATAATGTATATGTTTTTAATTCGGTACACATGGACTTTCGTGAGATTCCAACCATGGATCAGCAAAATTACCGTAAGCGATTAGTTTTTACCATCCATGAGATAGTTGAAGAGCTTTTGCAAGTAATCATACCCGTTGATCACAGAAAGAAAATAGTCAACATGTTGAAACAAATGATTTTATCCTGTTCCAGTTGATGCTTGACAGTGATAAACGCCGTCAACCATCAACACAATTTGGCATATACTTTGGGATGAAGCTGCTTGGTCTGTTCAACCATCTCAGGTTTGGTTCAGGGATCTGCATTGCTTATCATTCAGACTCATGCATAGGTAGAGTCTTATTGAGTAAAAACAAAGTGGTGACAAATTGCAAGATTCATAAAGAAAAGAATGCAAAGTGCACAGTATAAGAATATTAAATGCGCCAACGAAATATGTAGTGCGTAAAAGTAAGCAGTTTTGACAGATATGATTTTCAGCCGACAGTTCTAATAAGAAAAACAAACACAACTTGTCCAAATGCTGATCCAAGAAGGTCCTCCACCACAACCATAAAATAAATAAATAAATAAATAAATAAATAAATAAATAAATAAATAAATAAAACAAGCAAGTGTCCGCAAGGCATTGCCATAGTCCAGAGACGGATACCAATATTTTCAACAGCAGTAATAACTGGAGAAACAGCTCTACTTCTCTCAACTCTCATACCTTTCCCGTACCACCGAACCAGCAGCGGGCGAAACTGTGTAGTGTGAAAAACGAAAATGAAACCACAGCCCAAGTGGAATTAGCATCGTGTGTGAATGGCAAGTGCTCAGGGCGTGGGTTCAGTCCATACATCGAGAGCCGAGCAACAATGGCAATGTCAACGTTACAATCACATCACAGGTATCTCAGTTCAACAACTACACTACGCTTTTTTGGCAGAGAAAGCAAAAACCGCCAAAAATGCCACCCGTCTTCAAACAATGGCAGCAGACCATGAGCAAGTTCAGTTCTGTAGGGTTTGGTTTTAGACACGACATGGTTGCAGACACTTGGATAGTTCCATGCACCACACACCTCACCGCTGCTTATTTTTTTCCGATCATATTTAGGCGATGAGAGCGAGCTGCAACTGCTGAGGGTGGTGGTGCGTTAGTTGGCCACCAACAGATGATGGAGATTGCCCGGGTAGCCGTGATGCATGTTGTTCAGCTGCTGCAGGCCGTCCAGGAAGGTCTTGTGTCCCTCTGGAGGAGATAGCGAGTTGGCAGGGGAGGTCATGCCGGCAGCGGACGATCCCGGAAACTGGCTGAACGATGGAGGTGCAGAGGAAAAGGGGTCGGGAAAGCCAGCAGGGAGGCCACTGTTGGGTGATAGGTGAGGAGACGCATTATGGTTGCGGGTGGAAGGCCAGGGGTCGTTGCCACCCAGTGACCATGGCATGCTGCCGCTGTTGATGTAGTTGTTGTTGTTGTTGAAGCTGTTGGCAGAACTGGTGTTGTAGTTGTTGCCTGGGGAAGTGGGACCTTGCGCTGAAGAGCAAGGGGGGAACGTGAGTTGCTGCTGAAATTGGTGGCCATACTGGTGTTGTTGCTGCTGCTGAAGGGTATGGGCCAGACTCTGGTGGCTCTGATGAGTCTTCGGCGACAGCTGACTGCGGTGATACAGCCTCTGCTGCTTGTCCATCAGAAACTCCAGGCGCGGGTCGCGAGGTGACAGGGATCTAGGACGCTGTGGGGACTGGGCGGATTGGGCGGACTGGGCGGCGCTAGCAAAGCCGCCTACGCCTCTTTGCTGCTGTCTGAAATAGTTGCTCATCTCTGTCGGCGATAAGCGGGTGGGTCGTTTGGCTTGGGTCTTCAGTTTCGTCGACCCAAACTTGGTTTGTGCAAAGGTGGCGGCCGTGAACTGTGGGGTGTTGTGAGTTCTGCCCACGAAGATAGGCGTGCTTCCCGAAGCAGCAGCGGCGGCGATGGGCGAGCTGCCGAATTGGTGTTGGTGAGCGGCACCGGAGGAGGGAATGGGTGAAGAGAAGAGGGTGGATGACGGGGAGACGGATGTGCTCCAGGTACTGGGCGGGTTTGGTGAGGACGGGGAAAGGCTAAGGCTGGACAGGGACGAGGACAGCGAGTCAATGGGCTGGAATGACACGGCCTCAGGGTTGAAGGTGTGGTTCTGCACCTCGCGGTCTGTGGAGGTCATGCCGGCCTCACTGCAGCCGTCTTCCTCATGGCGGTCAGTGTAGAGCACCTTGATCGGAGTCTTCTCCGTCAGGCGGTACGACACCTCGGACGGGTCGATCCACATGGTCAGCTCCTCGGGGATGTACTGCTTGATCTCCTGCAAGTCCATGCCGGATTTGGTTGCGGCGGTGGAGATAACTACGTCCACCTTTTCGCCGTTACATCGAACGCAGCGAAAGCCGGACCCTTTGAACGGCTTGTCTGGATACCAGTGGCCTTCGAACTTCTGCTTCATCCCTTTCTCCAGTTCTTCGCCGAACAGATCCACGCGGCGGCGAGGCAGCTTGTTGTACAGGTAGGAGATGAGGAAGTTGATGGCTACGCTGACCTCCACATGCATAATGCTGCCGTTGTCTTAGCAACCGTGGTGAATGCTGAGATTTTAGTTAAGAGAAACGTTCAGAAAAGTTCTTGAGGGTGTGGACAGGGTGGTAGAGAATGGTCTCGTTGTTACTGGTAGGTCAACTGTGGCTCTGGTCCTTTAGCATCAATATCGGTTCAGTGCCGCTGTTCTCCTCTTCAGGGTAGTTTGTTTACGCAGCATACACCTGCACACACAGAAGGAAGTAAAACGAATTAAACAGCTGTTACGGTTATTCCATTTGCGCAACTTATTTAACCCTGTAATCGTGTAAAAGAAAGTGAAAAATATGAGGAAGAAGAAGGAGGAGCAGAAAAAGGCTAGAAGATGAAACAAAGGTAGATGGTGAACAAAAAAAACACAATGGCATATGAACAAATGATAGTTTTTAAAAAAATAAATAAACAGTACTTTTTAGAACACTGAAATACTGAAGGGCGAAAGAACATTACTTTCGCTCGAGGCAGCTGAAACAAACAAAATGGATAAAAAGTTTGACGTTGTCAGTCATCAAACGAAATTTATGCGCAGACAACCCAACCACTCACTGTATATTTCACTATACATAAATCAAGGAAAGCTACGTCAATATTGATCGTGAACAGCTGTTAGTTATTACAACCCTCCCCCTACTTTAATTATCTCCTCTACCCACCTCCCCTTTTCCCCTCCCTTACCCCCTTCTACGTCTCTCTCTCTCTCTCTCTCTCTCTCTCTCTCTCTCTCTCTCTCTCTCTCTCTCTCTCTTACCCACCCCATCTCCCTTTTCTTCACCGCACGATTTGCGTCATAGACCTACTTTGAGCATATTTTGCTCGGTCCTATTTGCCGCAATCTGCATGATTTCCAGGATTACAATATTGGGATCGTGTCTCATTATTGACTGCTGTAACTAAGCCGATCGATCAAGACAGAAGGTTGGGTGTTGCGAATACACTCATTGGTAATGTAATAGCACCACAAGGAAGCTGCTGAAGCTACTGCTGTGAAGTGCTATTCGTTAACTGCATCGTATTGTTCCCGCTCCATCATTTTGAAATGGATCCTGATAGATGACATGCGAACGCACGCTTAGTTCAGTTCTTTTCTTTTTTTCTTTTTTTTAAAATTATGATACCAATTAACCCCTAAGCACTAGTAAGAACCACATACTTAATAGACTTGTTGACATTAAATCTGGAAGCAGTCCTCTTTATCATCGAAACACACGCACACACACGCGCCCGCGACAGAGGGAGAGAGAGAGAGAGAGAGAGAGAGAGAGAGTGAGAGAGAGAGAGAAGAAAAACAGAGTCCATAGTTCTGTGACCATTTTGAAGCGTTGTTGTACTGCACAGGTTAATTATCACTGACGTAGATCTACAATCAAATGCAATTACACGCCCACGCACAATCCCAGCAATGTCAATAGAGGGGGTAATGAAAGTACCCCTCGGTGCGTGTGTGTGTGTGTGTGCTTGAGTGTGCTTATGTGTTAGTGCGTGCGTTCGTGTGTGTGTGTGTGTTTGTGTGTAACAGAAAGAGAGAGAGAGAGAGAGAGAGAGAGAGAGCGAGAGAGAGAGAGAGAGAGAGAGAGAGAGACGCTAGGCATGGACAGAGAGTGTATGTGTACGTTCGTGTACAGCGGAAGGCAGGGTAGAAAACTTCGAAGTAGATTAAAGGAAGAGGAGATGAAGGAGCCAGTGAAATGAAATGGAGAAAAAAGAAAGTGTGTGAAGTTGTGAAATTTAGCAAGAATCAAACGCAACGAAAGCAAAATCACTGGACGTGAAAGCAATACAATGAATAAAGAAATGCAACAAGATGCACACAAACTTCCTTCATGTGTCCTCAATTGAATGCAAACAACAGATGAAAGAAGTACAACGAATACAGAAATACAACAACGTGCACACAAAAAACACTCTTTATGCGCTTTGGATTGAATACAGACAGCGACAAGAAGAAGAAATAAAGGGGGAGGGGAAGGGGGGATGAGCAGGTGGAAAACCGGGATCATTTAAAGAAGAACAAGAACAAGAATAACAAAAGAGGAAAGGAAGGAGATAAAACGAAAATAGCGTCACCAGCAAGCAATAAGATCAATGACCGTTACACATGCACGGGCTTAAACTTGCAAAAAAGGAAAAATCGCCGTTAACTTCAAAGTTTCAAACAGCACACACAGAAGAAAGGTCTGTCCTCTTCCATCATTGGCGGATTCGTGTTTCAGGGCACGGTGGAAGAAACAGATGGAAGGAACTGCACTCAATCGGCTCAGAAACAGCTTCATCAACTTGCAATAGACGCACATAAAAATTATTTCAAAATAAATTATGCCCCTGGCCTTACAATCAGAGAGACAACAATAAAGAAAAGAAAGGGGAAGAAATACAGAAAGAAAAAAAAGGAAATAAAAGAAAACAAAGAAAACGTCAACTGGTCACAACAACACAATCATGTCAAACTCTAAATTTAAAAAAAAATTAATCCAGACTTTGGAAGTGTACACGATACGGGATAGGAAAAGGTTGTGAAAAAAACAACAAAAATACATCGAAACAACCTGCTGTTTCTATTGCTGACAACTAGAATTACAGAAGAAGAAGAAGAAGAAGAAGAAGAAGAAGAAGAAGAAGAAGAAGAAGAAGAAGAAGAAGAAGAAGTAGAAAAACAACAACAACAACAACAACAACAATAAGAATAAGAACAAGAAGAAGCGGAAGAAGAAAAAGTGGAAGAAGAATAAGAAAAATACATTTCTGCAGTGTTTCTCATTAAGGTAATAACAACGTAACAAATTACAGGCACGAAACGTCCTGGCACAAAAGAACATAGTTCGAAATCGAAGTGATACATGTGATTTAAAAAACTGACGACTGTGCATAACACTTCTATTTTCTTACGAACTGCTGACACGATCATACTTGTATACTAGGATATTAAGTTCCACATGTAATGCCACGCAGTGATTAGCGCAACCAGACCTGGGACTACAAAATGTTTTTATTATTCTCAAGTTGGCAGCATTTCTCCTTCAAATTAACTCAGCAGTAATAACTTCAATTCAGCTACTAATATAGGAGGCACGCGGTCAACGAGACAGCAGTTATATTTGATCTTTCTTTAAACTTTCATACAGAATTTATGAGGGGGCTGGAGAAAGGGGAGAGAGAGAAAGAGAGAGAGATGGGAGGAAGGGAACAGATTAAGCGCTTATTCAGATTCAACATCTGATAGACTAATTTACTGGAACAACGATGCGTTCCTAATGGGGCTGTAACACTATAACGTATAACAGTAACGTATGCCGACTTATGAGAATTTTCAGCGAAACGCTGGAGTACGTTTGACATTAGTTAGGGGCAGGTTTGGTTTAAGTGGCATTTGTTAAAAGCATGCTGGTATAAGCTGGCATACATTGTTGAACGCTGAGACCGAAAAAAAACACTTTTTTTTGTACATGTTCAAAATTTGTGAACGTATGTCGACATACTCTTCATATGTTAGACATACGCTACGCATATGTTAAATACCTTACAGGTAGTTTACTCATTCGTCGAGATGCGTCGAGATACGCTTGCAGGAAGGTGTACTATACAGCTAACTTATCGACAACATATTAGTAACTTATGTCTTACCTATACCTGACGTTTTAGAAGCATGTATGACGATCGTGTAACTTGCTGAACGTGTCGCAACTAGCGTATCATTTCATACGCTAAACATAAGTTTCTTTAAAACGCTAGAGTGTGACAGCCCCATTAATATCTTATGAAATCCCAAAGGTATCAATTCATTACTGTAGTTTGCACTTTTGATGTTACTGAACCGATACATACATAATGGTTGTAGATAAGGCTTCTTTGGGTAAAACTAGATTGTTCTGCATTTTTACGCCTACAGCCTCTCTTATAATGCAGTCTATCTGTCACTATCACTCAGTCTATGCGAGTCTTCATACCACCGTTTGCTTGATCCCAGCGTGTATTAAAATTGAGCTTACAGGTTTCACTAACTTTTTGTGCGTCTGTTTGTATGCGGCGTGCATACTCTCTAACCTGCGAGCGATTTTGTTATCAATAGTACGCAAGCTGTTAAGCATAACGGCGCTTGCTTTTGCTGCTAATGAAATTGAAATTAATTCGTATTATATTTATGACCACCATCTGCTAGTCTAAGTACTCACAGCTGCTGCCTTGTTATTGAAGGAAAACGACTGCATACGCCAACGTAAACCTACATACAGAGTATATATGTAAACAGTGAGTATTCGCCTCTGTGCAAACAAACAATAAAAAATAAAATTAAACATTAAGCATTAAAAACTCGATGAACATTCCAAGCAAGATTAGGTAAAACTGGCTGACTGACATTTTCAATATTATTAATTACTCAACTCCTGTACGTAAAGGTGAGCGGGGCGGTTTAGTTAAATGGCAATATCAACTCTCTCTCTCTCTCTCTCTCTCTCTCTCTCTCTCTCTCTCTCTCTCTCTCTCTCTCTCTCTCTCTCTCTCTCTCTCTCTCTCTCTCTCTCTCTCTCTCTCTGTGTAGCAGCTGTTGCACAGGCATTTAAATAAACTGCAAGCAATGCATTTTTCCACTAATAATGTTGATATAAGTACACAATGAACTCCGGAGATATCACTTTTCGCGATATATAATGGATTACAGAACATCTGCTTAAAAAAGCATGCACAGTAGCAGTGCCTAGAATGGCGACAATGACGTCAAAACAGAAAGTCTATTACTAAGAGGAAAAAACAAACATTAATAGAGAAAAGAAAAACATGCTAGTGACGATAGGAGTAGAATTGCGCAAAAACACAACAATAAATAATATTATATCTGTATTACACAATACCGCACACAAATACTTTGCCCTTTTCAAGTATTGACCTCCTTACATGAATAGGAGAGCAATCACAACTCACTTTTTTTCTTTTTGTAAGTACATTATCCGTATAGTTGAAAACAAAATGTTGAAGAAAGACACAACTTAAAAGGTTCGCAGAAGCCACTGAAGTAAACACGAGAAAATTCGAATCTACAACATTACCTTAGTCACTGCTTATGAAGCTTGCAATTGTAATACCGCATGACAAAAATAAGCCGATAGTTGCCCATACCAACTCTCAGTGACACTGATTTTAACGGCATGCAGTCAGGCCAAAGTAGGTCGAATTGCTGCTTTCCAATGCTGCAAGAAGATGACTGTAATACCTTCTATCCGGCACGGCAATGACCTTCTGAATGTCACCCTTGATCCCTCCAACATCCAAGGTCTGTCCAGCAAAGCCCCGAGACGCGATCATCTCAGGCTGAGCGTATCCAGCGACTCGCCGAGGCAGTGCCATCCATCACTAAAAGGATGCTCGTGAAGAAAAAGATACTAATGGAACAGCTCTCGGCAACGTGTTCATCAGACACTCAGTATGCGAGAAATCCTCCTTCTCGTTCTTCCCAGAGGTACGCACTGTTCTCAGCTGATCGTCTGCCCACACAGGTCAGCCAGTTCAAGTCATCAGCAGCCGCTTGCACACAGCAAAACACGCACGGTTGAAAAGCTATGGTCTACAGATGCTCGCATTCTAAAGGCGTTCAGCATTAATTCAGCATAGCCCATCCATCCTTCAAGGAATTGGAACAGCACAAAACCTCGATGAGACAATCTTTTGTCGTTGCTGTTGATGAAACCGTAAGTGTTTTCCCAGGCTTACCAGGCTGGTCTCGGAGTTCAGATAGCTGGCGGAGATCATTGTCAATTCAAGCTGGGCTGGATCATCCAGAGCATGCTATATCAACAAACTAGGTCGAGCTAGCTATGTGCGTCCCTTAAGAATTCGAGCTGTCTGCATAACATTTGGTTGGACAGATTAAGAACCCCCACGTGCCCGGCCTCGTTGTGTTAATCGTCAACAATGATTCCCCAAAACCCTTCTACCAAATTCCCTTATGTTCTCCCTCCCCCCCCCCCCTCGGCCCTTCACCCTTATCCTATCCCCTTCCCCTCTCCCCTTTCCGGAGGTGGAAAACTGGACTTAGTTGTAGAAAACAAAAAAGGTTGAGTATTCGAGGCAAGATGGAGGTTATTAAGGATTCAACCAAAGATGCAGCCAAAGGCTATTGTAAGATGTGTACACCTGCTCCAAAGTAAAAGACAGAAATGGAAAAAAGAAGAAAAAGAAATAAAAGGGTAAAAAAAAAGATTTTAAAAGAAAGAAAGAAAGAAAACGTCAGCTGGTCACGATAACACGTACCGAAAGGTGCATCACATAAGTATTCTTATCCTATCCTATCCCGTAACTCGAAGGTCGTTGGGGCACCACAGATGATCGTTTAACCTGCGTACCCTATCTTTCTCTGTCCTCAGCAACCCTCATGTCAAACCAGTCCATTCTCGAATGTTGTCCTCCCACCTATTTTTCTGCCTCCCTCTTCCTCTGCCTCCCTGCACCGTGCCTTGCAGGATGGTCTTTGCAAGGCCTGATGCTCTGGCGACGTGACCACGCCATCGGAGTCACCACCACCTCCCCTCCCCACTACCACCACGAGCATGCCATCGTGTTGTCCAACGGCCTGCGTGATGGCCCCTCGGACTTCGTTGTTGGTGAAGTGCTGGGTATAAGAAATGCCCAGAAGTCTTCTGTAGCACCTCATCTCTATGCTCTGCATTCTTCGCCTTAGATCCGCCGTGAGGGCCCATGCCTCATCAGTATTATTCAACTGTTCAAAATGGATATTTATTTTGGAATGAAAGTGTTCTTTGAAAGTATGGTCTTACATTTGGGAACTCGGTAGCATCTGCCTGAATGAAGGAGATCAAACTGACTTGCCAACACATGACTGTAGTCCTACACAATGCTTGTTGCCTTTCGTACTTAAAAAATAGTCGTGTTATAATCATGCCATTCAGAATACCTTTCTTGTAATCATCGGTTCTTTGAAAGATTGTTGATTCAAGACATGGGGAGTAAGTAAACTGCACTGAAAAACAATCTTTTTAAAGAACCGATGATTACAAGAAAGGTATTCTTGATGGAATGATTATAATACTATTATTTTTTATGTGCGGGAATCAATCAGCAACAGCAAGCTGCACGCAGCTTCTCAAAACAATGCAAAAAAAGAAAAGACGTGGCGTGTGGAAGCGCTGATATTTAATCAGCCTGTTTTGATTCCTGCTATGCAATGTTGATCGCTATGATCAACATCTCGGTGTTGATTCAAACTTGCCCCGCGCCATAGCAGGCCTTCCAAGTCAACTCTTTGCTGAACAGAAATGTTTGCTGCGATTCAAAACTTGTTGGAGGGGAATGTGGGCCATGATGACAGGTGGCAAGGGTCAGGAAGAAATATGAGAAGCATGAGCAACGGCGAAATAATTCGCCAAGTCACAATGCTCAGCGCTAAAGATGCGATGGTTAAACGACAAGAAGGCAGGTCTTGATGCCAGGTCAATATCCAGTGCATAACTGGCAAACAACAGCAACAAAAATGGTCTAACTGCCTACATGTTTTTTTTTTGTTTGGTCCTTTATAGCATATGATATTGTAGCATTACTATAGTCCTATTTTTATGTTTCGCATCTTTCTGCATGCATGTATTTGTGGGACACGACTTGTGATCTAAAACTAAAATCAAGGTGTCTCGTCCATCTTGTATTTAATATTCGTATCGTTATTTAGAAGTCTCCGCTGCATCTTAAATCAGTGCTGTACAAAGACTATAGTGAGTGTGCGATTGTGGCCGCTCGATGCATCATTTTGTCCACTTGTTCACTACATTTTGATCCTACAAAGGGAGAGAAGTGTCTGCAGTGATCGGATGACCAGATCCCCCAAGGGGCAATTAGAGCACCCAAACCCTCCATCTCTAACCAGCATTCCTAAGCACTCTGCAACAACTAGGATAGAGCAACGTCCTCAGCAACAACACTTTGCCACTATATGTAGACAGAACAACGTCCTAAACATTGAGTTAGAATTGACATTTATATCTCCAAGGCAAGTTTATTCTGGCAAGTTCATATTCTTGTTCGGTTCAGTAAACTGATTCGAAAAAATGTGATGATTTTCTACTCTTTAGCCTTCATTTTCCCGGCAGAACACCGTCAATTATGTCTGCTGTGGAAACGTTCTTCCTTTTTTAAGATAAGTATTAGCTGTTTTAGGCCTACGCAGACAATGATATTGCAGCTTACCAGACAAAACAAAGTACAAGAAGAAACTAGAGCATTCTGATTTGCAAATATCGAAGAGTTCTCTTATTAATACAGTTAGAACTAATCTACTTGTGGTTACAAAGGTGAAAATTAGGTTAAGTTTTGACTCTCAAAAAACGAGCTGACATTTCAGTTCTTTTCCTATTATTGTGATTACCACAGTGCTGAGGCTGTTCACATCTGACTGTTGGTTTGCGAATCCAATACCTGTGGTAAACGTTATTGATGTCCAAAGTGACCTCTCCGTCTCCCTCCCACCCCTTCTTCTGTTGTCCTGCTTCAATAACGCCGACAATGGAAGAAACTCTCCTCTACCTTTAATCTTATATTTACCTCTACAACCCTTCCCCTTCTCTCTCTCCCTTGACTACCCACGCATTCTGTTTTTTTCAGCGGCTTGCTTGCATGGTGTCTTTAAGAAATAAGACCAGTAGGTTTGCATGTGCATACCTGTGCTTGTATGTTTGGTGTGCTGTGTGTGTGTTGTGTGTACGATGCGTATAAAATATGTCGATGTATATGTACGTACGTGTATATGTGGGCGTGTGCGCGAGCGAATACATCGATGTGCTTGTACGTAAAGTGAATGTTTGTGCGGACATGCGTACGTGTTTGTGCATGTGCATGGGAACGCACTCACGTGTGTTTGTGTGTGTATGAGAGAGAGAGAGAGAAAGAGAGAGAGAGAAAGAGAGAGAGTAAATAATAATTGCACTGTAATTTACAGAGCTATGTTGCAACCCGTCTATGAAAATGCCGTGCCACATATATAATATGTATATAATAAATGTGTGAAGCAGTAGGAAAGTGCACTTTTTAATGTGTGTGTAATAGTGTGGATTAGTATATATTAATTTGTGTGTGCGGTGTGTGCGTGCGCGCGTGTTTGTGTGTGTGTGTGTGTGTGTGTGTGTGTGTGTGTGTGTGTGTGTGTGTACTCAGTGAAACCAATAAACATCAAGACAAAACGGTGTATTCATGACAAAATGCAACAAACTGACACGAATAAAAGAGAAATGACTCATAATTCCTAGCATAAACATTGCACTTTAAATAGATATTGACATTTAATACGACGTCTCTACTATTTTAAAATGCAGATTCTAGTACATGATTTAGCTGTGGTGCATGAACTATTTTAGTGTTCATTTTTATAAGGAAGATTCTGGTACATGCTTAAAATTGCTGCATAAAGTATTCGGATCTTTATCACCGCCTGAAATAACTCAGACACATCCATAGGCGCGGCAAATATGCACAAATCCAAGTCTATATAACCCGAAGACGGCGATCTTCATATTTCAGTAGCAAACTTAAACCGCTGTATCAGTCCTTAAACGTAAGTGCGTGTACGTAGAGCAGTATCCTATCTTCCATGCATGCTGGCCAAAAAGATTATTGCTAGACATGTGTTGGCCATCAAACGATAAAAACAAAACCGTCTCCTTTCTCCACTCGCAAAATGTATGATGATCCAATTCGTCCTCATGGCAAGAAGACTTTGGCGCAGGGCATAGTCAAACAGACCATTGCCCCCAAACTCTACACACACACATATCTAGCTTGACCCTTGATTTATATCACCATTCAAAAAGAAAAAAAAAGGTCACAGTGTCATATAACAAATTTAACAATATTGAGAAACTTACCGAATAATTACCTCAGAGTTAATGCTGTTTATGACCTTGGCAAATAATAGTTAAAAAAAAAAATTCAACTGTAGCGAAAAAAAAAAAGAAGAAGAAATAATGCTGTAAAATGTAAGCAGGAAATACGTTGTTCGGAATGTTTGTTTATCTTGTTGGATCATGATCAGACAGAAATGTGTTAATACACCTTTAATTTCAGCATCGATTTTTCTGACAGCGAACTTTGGCTGAACCCAATCATTCACGTCTTGGTTTTGGGCTGAAAACTTTCCGAACAACAAAACATTACTATTCAAAGTTGATGGAGTTTGCAGAAAGCTTTAAAGTTGTGAAGAAACTTCAGCTACACATTACCCACACACAAAACAAGAAAAGACCGTTATTCATTCATTAATTTAAAACATTTAGCAACCTTCCATCCCAATTCTATTCTTGTTCAGCCATTAGCTTGTTGTTTACTTCCGAAGAAACCTATGTGAAAATCTAACAAGAAGAAACTCCACTCATTCAACAAGCCACTATTCTTGAACTTTCTGCGCTACAAGCCACGGGATTCTGGTATTCTGAATACAGGTGAAAGGTAGATAGAAAAACAGAGCATAGAAATAGAATTGCGGTACCGCGGCAGCAGCAGTTGTAAAGCTGCCAGATAGTTGTGGAAGGTGGTAATGGAGACGCTGGGCGGTTGTTAATATTGTAGCGGAGGTGATGGCTAAAACTGTTGAGAGCTGGTTATGTTGTTTCCAGTTTTGACTCTGTGCCACGACCACTGGTCTAAGTTTGGATCGCTCTGCTGGCAGTTCCAGGCCTAGCTCTGTGCTTACGGTCTAAAAGCCAACAACAGGGTCTTATAGGTATAGCCGATAATACGGAAAGGAGTATGTTTTGAAAATGTATTATAACAAAAAGAAATGAAAAATAAAGAGAGAAAGAAAGAAGGCGAAGAAAAGAAACCCTATCAACGACTGACATAGTGAACCTAAAAAAAAAAAAAGACTGCGTCAATATTCAGATTCAATTTCAGTCGATGGAACACCTAGCAACAATTCTACTCCGTCGTGAGAAGAAGAAGAAGAAGAAGAAGAAGAAGAAGAAGAAGAAGAAGAAGAAGAAGAAGAAGAAGAACAACAACAACAACAACAACAACAACAACAACAACAACAACAACAACAACAACAACAACAACAACAACAAGAAGATGAAGAACAAGAAGAAGAAAAACAACAACAAAATAACAGAGTGTTCGAGAAAACATTTGTCAGATTGATCCAGTATGTTGTAGTGTCTCGTTTCTTCTTGAATTATCCTTTTAGGTGCGGCACCAGATAAAGGACAACGGTACAAATTAAAGCGGTCCTCGGTATAATGGTATTAACTAGGTAACAACAGAGCAACAGGTTAGCTAAAAACGTGTCTGTTTTAGACTCAATAACATAATGATCATCGTAAAATAGATCATGTTGCATGCGTCTCTGAAGGAAGACAGGGAGGGTTCAACAGAGCTTTCAGCAATGACATCTTCATGTCAAGACGTTGATAATAAATCAGGGATGAGAGGGAAAAGGGAGGATATGGGGATGGGAGAGAGAGAGAGAGTGAGAGAGAGAGAGAAAAAGGAGGAGGAGCAGGATAAAGGAAGAGGATGAGGAGGAAGATAAATAAGAAGAGGAGGAGGAGAAAGAAGAGGAGGATATTGTTCAAATGAAAACACAATAATGCCACATACAGACATCATCATCACTGAGTGATTAGATAGCGATGTCCATTTACTTGTATGTTAACCCTATAATTGGTGCTGACGCTTTCCGTTGTTGTTAGTGCTGCTGCAGGTCTATTACTATTCCTGTTTCTTAACATGCTGTGACCTTGGCTAAAACAGATCAATTACTAATTGTACTGCCGATTCTTCTATGTTTGTCACTGCCGATGTTGGTGCTAACAGTAGCGAGAATGTCAAAGGTTCAATGACATAAGGCGATAGAGATGAGGGTTGAATACAGGTGAAACTACGCATGTTGTTTCAGATTCCGACCAAGAAAGAAGCTGGCAACATAGCTGCACTCCATTTATTAACAAATATGTTCTGGTCGAGTATGAGCATTGCTCTTTTGTGTGGTAATGTGTATGCACAAATACATTCTTACAGATCTGAGAGTATACCTAGCTAATTACTCTAAAGTTCCATTTTGTTCTGACGTTTATGCTGAACCATGTCTGTCAACAATGTTAATGTACAATGTCAGCCAAGCAAATTACATCTGCCCTTCCATAATAAGCACTGTGTTTGAACAATAACCATATGGTGTTTGGACGTGGGCTGCAGCGGTGGCGGTGGTGATGTCCCACAAAGGTCAACAGAATACCGCCTACCTAAGCAATTATTCATGTATAGTGGTAGGTAGCGCAACAAACACACGGTGACGGAGATCCAATTTGTCTGCCAATCTCCATCACTATCATCCACATAGATCCTAGCCAGAGCATCTGAGACTCGAAGAACAGATCCTTTAGGTTCTGAATTGAAACAGTTATGGGAAATGTATGGCAATGGCGAATCATGTACAACTTCGTATAGAAGCTGAACAATATTTTTTTACATGTATTTTTTAAAACTTTTTTTTCTTCAGTTTCTTGTCTTTTTCTATCCTTTCAGTGTGCACCTTTTATTTCTTCTGTCAAAGAAAATATTCTTTTCAACAAGACAATTGGCCTGTCTTCCGAGCCAAATCAGGACCGTTGTGTCCTCACAGTTGGCTCGCCCACATTCATGCCCTTAAAACTGGCGCTAAGCCCCCTCCCCCTCCTCCCCCCTCTCCTACCCTTCCCTGTAGTTTATCTGTTTCTACTGGTTTTCCAGCGGTTATCAAAAATAAAAATTCGCTTGTTGAACTGATTATAACTGTATCTATTAACCGGTCTTGAATTAGAAGATAACATGAACTTCCGCGAAGCCATCGCCAATTTGTCAATGGATTGTCAATACACCATCGATTGTTTAAAACACAGTGAAACGTCCACCCATCATCTTTACTGCAGATATTTTGTCACGCTGTCCCATCTTCGTCCTGTCCATTTTCTTTTATCTGTTATTATCTCTCTCGCTCATAATTTTTTTTTTTTTTTTTTTTACTTTCGAGTCTTCGGACCATCTCTTCCGCACAAACGTTCCCTGCGACTCTTTACTCCCGCCCTTCTCTCTCTCTCTCTCTCCCTCTCTCTCCCTCCCTCTCACTCTCTCTCTCCCTCTCTCTCTCCCTCTCTATCTCCCTCTCTCTCTCCCTCTCTCTCTCTCTCTCTCTCTCTCTGCAAAGTGTGATACAGCAGGGAAGCCTCTATCTCAGTATCTTTGCCTATGATGTAGCTGACCCTATCATTTCGCAATTTCCGACCTAGATCCACAGCTCAATTTCGCCCATCCATTTCCCGCCTTTCCAAAGCACCCTTCTTTAGCAGTGAGCTTACTACTGTATTCCCGACATTTCACTGGAACCATTTTGCTGACACGGCCATTGCTGTACAATCGATCATTTCTCCCCCCGGCATGGATATCTACTTTGCCTGTTTAGTACGACCTTCCTCCTACTCTTACCATCAATTCTTGTCTTGGTAGTGGGGGCGGGGGTGGGTAGGGGTAATGGGGGTGTGGGGGTGGATTCAAGCCATTATCCCGGTTGACCTTCCGTAAGTTAAGGATCGAACGCTAGTTTTGCTGTTAAGCTGCTGAATTCCATTCCTCCATACATTTTCATAGTACGTATTCTTCCACTGTATGCTTTCCGCACAGACCAACATTCAATACCCGGAGTCTCGCACACTGCATCATTCATTATACAATATCATTTTGTTTCATTCTAACTTTCTTAATCTAGGATTCATCAGTGGCTCGCCTAATCATGATTAAAAGCTGACCATCCTTAATAGTATGTCTGCAATGCACTTCTAGGTGTTTAATCTGAGCTCCTGATTCTGCGGCTTACTTTGCAGTTTTTGTTTGCCTCCTACACTTCTCATCATTGTCAGCGGCTTCAGAACCTAAGAATCTTGTATTTTCTCCAGGCCCTGGGGAAGCGTGGGAGTACAGCGTGGGCAGCCGTAGTTCCTTATTTCCTTTACAATAAAATGGCAAGCCCACCAGACACACAACACGAAAAGGTTTCCGCAGGGAAAGACGAGATGTAATTACCCACAGGCACACCACAAGAAACATGCCTTTACCTGAGAGGTGAAGAGATGCTATAACTGTTTGTCAGGGTCGAGTACGATATGGTACAGAGGGTGCGTGGGTGTCGTTATTATCTGATAGGCATCAGGCATATTGTTTACTGCCCTGCTGCTTTCTCTTGATAAACAAACCCCAACTCCCTACCTCACACACACATACACACACACACACACACACACACACACACACAAACCCCCTCCCTTTATATATGTCAGAGAGATGGCGAGAGAGAGACAGAGTGAGAGAGAGGGGGAGGTGAGAGGGGCAGAGAGAAAAAGAAAGAGAGAGCCTCTTTATGAATAACTCTTGAATATACCATATGTGTTTACATACCGTGCAATATGTATCATTCAATAATGACAACATATAATCTACTAGGATCGCTGTTTATTTATATCGGCTGTAATATTGCTGGTTCTCTTTCTTCCCAAGTAATTATGTAATGGATGAAACGGCAGCTGTGCAGATAGGATATAGTTGTAAATTATGATATTAGTGCGATATGTTGGATAAAAAAAAGGGATAATCCCAGGGAGAGAGAGAGAGAGAGAGAGAGAGAGAGAGAGAGAGAGAGAGAGAGAGAGAGAGAGAGAGAGAGAGAGAGAGAGAGAGAGAGATTTTCACATGCATTTTTACCAGCTGTACATTTTTGTTTGCAATACTAAATACATATATTATTAGTGTTTTCTTTTATTCCAGTTACACACTATTCAACACTGCGGAAACTTCCCTTATCTTATTTGGAAGGTTCGTGGAGATTCACGAACCCTTTTTTGTTGTTGTTGAGGTTCTCAGATCCCAAACCTGGGTTCCTGAACCTTTGGAACAATAAAAACAACAACAACAATAGCAACAACAAATTAAAACATTTAATTACAAATAAAGGTTCAGGAATCTAGGTTTGGGATCTGCGAACTTCCAAACAAAAGTTCGTGAACCTTCACGAATCTTCCACTTAAGACGGGTCATAACCCGAATCACCTCTAATTTATTAACAAATGAAAGTGAACCTCGCAGACCCTTTGTTTAATATCTAACCCATCCGCCCCCTCGTTTTAAATATCAATACCACGGAGCAAAGAGCTGAAAACTTACAACACTTCAGTTCTATACACGTGATTGAATGGCACGAGGTCTCGAACATGTTGTTCATCATTAATCACCAAAGAGTTACGGAAAAGGAAGAGATGAATCTTATTGCAAGACCCTCTCTATAATAACCTCTTCCAGGCGGCAGGAATGCTTACTTTCGTTCTGCCATTTGCCTTCTATCGTTGACTCCTGAAAGCTTTCCAGAGGCGCACGTGTTTAAGAACATCCAACAAAAACATTTTCCTTTTTACCTTGTAAGCCTATGCTCTGAAGGCAAAGTTTTAATGTTACGTTTCTGGGCGGCCATTTTCCTATGTCGCCACCTTTCAAATGTACAATTTTCCTCCCTTTTACATGAACTGTTTTCTTTTTCCTGTCGTCACTTAAAAGAAAGTCAGAAAAAGGAGACCGTGAACTAAACGAAACCCATGCATAAACCATGATAAATGTCTTTCTCATCACAAACTAAAAACTACATTTGATCAGATAAAATCAAACATTCTTTAAAATAAATGTCGCAAGCCGTCAGACATGGAATAAGATTCGAGTTCTCATCTGACAGCGAACACATTCCGGTTAGATCAGACGTGCAACATCAGTGTAAACCAGGAATACTTAACAAGCAAAAGGGCATGCTTCTGGGACTGATCCTTGCAGTGGAAAAATTGTTAATGTCAAACGGGTCACGACTGACATTTTATGCAATACAATGACGTTTTATGTAATACAGCATTGTGGTGTTTACCAGACATAAACATGATCAGAAAACAAGGTTTAGGGCCAAACAGTCTGCTACTACTCGTACATGCATACACAATACAAGCGAAGGCCAGACATTGCGATTAAAAGGGATGTCAAAAGTAGTTAAAAAGATGTTGTTTATGATGGAAGAAGAAGGAGGAGAAGATGAATATGCAAAAGAAAAGAAGAAGAAGAAGAAGAAGAAATACCATTTGTATCAAGTGCTCTTTCTTGAATTTGAAAAGCACCACACTTGGGTATTATTTAATAATACATTTTTAAAATAAACTAATGAGACAAAAAAACACATCGTGTCTGCATATGAAATCGTGTGTGGAGAATACTAGCCATTAACCAACATTACTTCTGTCCACAGCTCAGCACAACATCGTTAATAAACTACCACTTCGAACGTAATCTTCATACAGCAAAGAGCGAGAAGCGAGGCAAAACAATACATAACCTTTTCCTTGCAGAAATATTCTGATAACAGCGCTTAAAAGTTACCTGCAGGGAAGCACAATGCATATATTAACAATAACATATTTTATTCAACAATTGGTTGCTCATCCCCACCACATTCTCTCTCTTTCTCTCACCACAATTATCTCTCTCTCACACACATACACACGCATACACGCATACACATACGCACTTCTCTCTCCTTTTTCTTCACCTCTCTCAATTATTATTAGCTCTTTCGATGCAATACACTATTTTAGCAAACAACATTGCAAGACGTCTTATTAAACGCGGAGGACAGCGGATTTCATCAGTCCTAATAACTACTCGATGAAATAGACCCACAAAGTTTCCTCGGCATTAATTTTCTCTGTGGATTGCAGCAAGATTATATCTGTTCCTGACGCAAGAAACATAAATGATCGCGTAAGTATAATTATATAATAAAGAGGGTTGGGGAGAGGCGACTGGTCACGTTTGGGAGGGATTGTCCTCCTTGCGGCTGCAAGAGGGGTGTGTTACCTTGCAGTCAGTCTGGCTTTTGGGTGGCTCCTGCTGTGGAGAATCTTTTTGATTGATTCAGTGGTTCTGCTCAATATGGTCTTTCTTCCCTGCGCCAAAAGCCATTGTAGATAGCAATCAATTTTGTCAACAGTCAAATAATTTGATAAACCTCTTTCAGCGCGATTTGATACAATTTTTCCGTAGTTTCTCAGTATCTGTTCCCTTGTTTCTCGAAAAAAATTAAAGAAATGTTAGGTTATTTCCTCCATCTTCGACCCTCCACCCACTTCTACCCCCCAATCTATTATACTTTGATCCAACTGGATTCAGCTAGTAAAATAACTGAAAGAAATGCTTGCTGGGACTGTTGGTGCATCTGGCGCTCACCCGCGCTTGGGACATGAGCGTCAGGATCTAATAACGTTCGTGTGATGAATGCATACGCGCGTTACATTACGTTAGTCAGATTAAGGTCCCCAGACACGAAGGCATACAGGGGACCGCGCATACGTGCACCGATTAGACTTCAGTATACAGTTCAGTTCAGTTCAGTGGATAGATTTACGTCCCCGGACACAGTGCGTATAGGGGACAAGGTAGTGTTGAATTTACGATGTGATAAGACGTCTTGATGCGGAAGGGTAGGCAGATGAAGAGGGAGCGCTCGGAGCTGCTGCAACAACCAGCAATGGACGAGGCGTTGAGTGGCAGGGTTGGTGTATGGATATTCTGGGGTCGTGGAGGTCAAAAAGGGCAGCAGGGCAAGCAGGCGTAGCTCAAGGCCGGGTCAGTATACACGTTCGTTCGTTTATTAGATTATAGTCCCCGGACACTTGCGCATATATGGGACCTAACTAAAATCACTTGACTAATATTAAAAGCATGTATTACAGACATCATTCATACATACAACAATTACATTAAGATTATAAAAACGCTTATAAGGCGTGGTTTAAAAAGGGCAAATGGGCAGAACCCACGAAGCCCCTGTACTAAAAAAGGTAATAAAAGGATTAAAAAAGGGCAAGAAAGCCGTAGCTAAATATGCCCCGCACGTTAATTAAAACCATATTAAAAGGAGGTCCCTTGAGAACCAACACGTTTATAATACATACTTGCTGGGTACCCGGTGAGAGCTCATAAGGCCCAACACCACACACAAAAAGGGGATTCCAAGGCAAACTGTCCACAGATCAGGAGCTGTTTTATTCTTTTAACCCCCTTGGGGGTGTTCGTCAGCTGCCGGAGATTGGGGCGTCCATGGAGCCGCAGCGCTGTTGAGGGATGTTGTGGGGTCCAATAGGTGTTTCGAGCGGGTTCCGGAGGTCTTGGTACCTCCTTGGGAGGCTCCCCCCATCGACATTTTATTGAGTTTTGATGGTCTAACTAGGGACGCTGACTTACCCATCATTACACAATTAGCTAAGGAGCGGGTGGCTGGACTGAGCGAGACATTGAAGGTGTTTACCGATGGATCTGTTGGGGAGGATGGTGCCGCGGGTTGTGGGTTCCACATCACGGGGGTCGGCGACTGGTTGTTCGGTGCCCCGCCCGGGTCGTCTACTTTGACCGTAGAACTGCTGGCCATGCGTCAGTCCCTTTTTGCGCTGGCTAGGTCCGATTTACCACCTGGGTCTGGCGTTGCCTTGATCACATACTCTTTATCGGCACTTCAGGCCCTGGAGAAGGGATCGTCTCGAGCGCGACCTGCAATGGTCGCTGATGTTTTGCTCCAGGCATCGGACCTCAGGGAGAATGGAATGGCCGTTTCGGCGGTTTGGGTCCCATCACATGTAGGTATCAGCGGCAATGAGGCGGCAGATCGGGCTGCTGGGGTGGGCTCGAGAGGCGAAGCCCTTACGTCGATTCGGGTGAGACCGTCCGTTTCTGAAGTGGTGGGTCGAGTCCATGGCTTGCTCTGGGAGCGCTGGAAGGCTGAGTTTCGAGAGTGGAGCAGCGGTCGTAAAAATTATTTTTCAGTGCCTTTGACTAAAAAATCACTAAACCTTTTCCATTGTATACTGATTTACCTCTCAACCTTAAATCTGTTCTGATGCGCTTATTGTCTGGTCACTGGCGGACCAGGTGGACGGAGGCCCGCTGCGTTTGTGGGGATTTTCCCTGTTTTGTCCACTGTTTGTTCGAGTGTCGGCTGCTGGAGGCTCACTTTGGATCCCTGCGCGATATGCTACGGACGAATGGAGGTCAGTTGGACCTGGAGGGCCTCTGGAGACTGGTCGAGAGGGAGGGGACTGGTTTGCTGGTTCATGTTGCTCGTTTAATTACTGAATCTGACGTTTATTCTCTGCTGTAGTGCTTTGATTATGTGGATCGCAGCAGCCACCTTTTTCCACGAAATTGGTTTTATGTTAGCTGGGTACTAGTATCCCTTGTGGCTCGCCAGGTATCGGTTCTATATGGCTATGATTGCTGTGGAACGTTCCTGACGGGTTACTCATGGCCTCAGTATACACTCTCATCCCAAGCATTATATACCCGCACATGCGCGGGTAACCTGTTTAATGTATACAATGTCATTGTCAATATTGAACACAAAAATGACAGCTTTGTGCAGATCGTATAAAGGAAGAAAAATAACTGATGGAGAAAAAAAAACCACGTGATGCCTAAATACGTCAGCATCATAAATAAATATCGATATAGCCTACATCAAAACAAAAGAGAACGCCGCATGGGGTCTTTAGAACGGAGCGTTACTCAGAGTGTTTCCATACCGATTTGTGTTGCCATCATAACCCTTTGGCCTACTTCATGTAAACTGGACACTTTAGGAGAAGCAGTACTTGTTTTTGTGATTTAAAAAAAGTTACTCATTGTTCAAGGTTGGTCTTGTTTTCAAAAGTAGAGTTGGCAACTACTTGCCACCTTGGCAGATTATTAATTCTAGTCTGAAAGCTGTGTGGTAAACCACCATTCTATAACGCCCCTCCTACCCCTCCTTAGCGATACTACTGTGCATTGCAACTTAGAAAACTGGGAAAGGGTAAAATATCAATAAACTTTAATATTTGTCGCAGAGCAGAGCGAGAGCATCATATCAGCACACGATCATAAGTGTAGCTCTGTGCAACGATGCAAAGAAATAGTCTACGCCAGCTGCTGCACTTCGCGTTTAAATATAGCCAGCAATACTCGTAAATAATATCCACACAGACCTCGAACTCTGCGAATATGTAGCCTACCCCATAACCGAAACCTGCCTCCCGTCACGTTCTGGTTAACTTGCAATATAAATCGTCCTTATAATATAAAACTCACTCCACTCCCTGCACCACCCGCATTTTCCCCCACAATCCATCCTTCCCAGCAAAGGGGAAGAAAAAGCATATTAAATAGTCCTAAATTAACGTGCATTTTCTATGACGCTATTCAAGGCTAGTTTATTTCGCAAATTAATATCTTTAAAACAACGTGCTGGAAAAGGACACCATTGTAAATCTTCGTCACAATTATCATTGTCTTCCTGAAATAATGAAACCTCACAATCTTCCTACTTTTTATGCAAGTTATTTCACGTTAAGTTCCCAAATGTGATTTGTTTTAAACAACACTATATTTACGTATAGTAATATGCGTTGAATCTTCAATCTTGAACGAGGAGATTCTTTGTTCACTATTGGTATAATACCCCAACTGTTTTAAGAGAAAACACTCTACCCACCGACAATACATTGCTTTGTAAGCTAACATAAATGTTCCTATGTCCATCACTACTAATTACTGGAGAGGTTTTGTTGCTTGTTCCTCCGTGCTTGCACCCAGAGGCATTGAGAACTATATTGAGGGCACTCATACAGGGTCAAAAGCCTTAAGAACTAAATATAGCACAAGCGGGCATAAAATTATTTCTTGGTACACGCACGGACGTAATTATGAATTATGGTACCTGGTGACAGGTTTTTGACATTATGTGCTACAAGGCCTGCACTGGAGACGGGGGAGGAGAAGGATACATGTATACTGAGGGACACGATTGTTCTTTGGTGATGTATATACGAGTGATCAGTCAGTCTCTATCGATTGGAGATGATCAGTTACGATTATTAACTTTGATATGGGTTCGCGCACGCCTTTGCATTGATAGGGCAAACCCCGATTCATTTCATTATGGCCTACACTTGGGGAGGCTCAACAACTTTTTTCCGAGTTTCTCAGATCCTTTCTTTGTCCAAAAGGTTCAACAACCTAGGTTCCGAAGAACCTCGAAAAAATTGTTTTGAACATCCACGAGCCTTCCAATTAACTCAGGCCATTAGGCCTATGTAGCTATAGGAAAATAGATTACAATTATTCGAGCTTTTATCAATGAAGAACTAGCAAACTTTAGATGCCATTAAATATTAAGGGTTTCTCGGGCTGTTTCTGAGCCAATAACCTCGAACAACGCAAGCAGACCCTGATATATCGCGGATGACTGTTGCTGCCTTCTTCTTCCTTCTCTCTCATTTCTTTCCCCCTGACCACTCTCTCTCTCTCTCTCTCTCTCTCTCTCTCTCTCTCTCTCTTTCATCTGATCGTGCCCTCTTCCACTCTGTCTGCCTGCCTATGAAAACGCGTTGCTGCTGATCTCCATTGAAGACGGTAAAAATTTGTACTGGATACCAGATGGAGTAATCTTCGAAAACGGCTGCCTCCCTCTTACATCCCCCCCCCCTCCCCCACTCCTACTCCCTGCTCTCACCCGATCTCTGCCACCTATCCTTAGCATCATCTTGTAGTTTCGGGTTCCTTAGTCAACAATGGCCGTAGCAAAAAAAGATACAATCAGTATCATTAATACACTAAACTACACACCAGTCAGTGAGAAGGCTGCGCTACAGTTTTCTTTGTCGCTTGTACCATTCAAGCAGGATTCAAATCAGAGTTCCTAATTAGAATTGATAGGTCAGGAACAGTTTAGAAGATCGTTTTCTTCTTTTCTTTCACTCCCCGCTTCCCGCGCCTCCCCCATCCCCAACCCTCTGTACACACACGTCCCTCTTTCCCAAAAAGACCTAAATGCATGCTTCTGCCAATAGCTGCACAAAAAAATATAAATAGTAGTCAGCTGTTCTAATAATAGCATAAACTTAAGGACTACGTGTACTTTGCTCTACCTTTACCACATAAGATCAAATTCCTACCCAACCCACCTTTCTCCTTGTCTTGTTTGCCCCTAGACACTGCTGAGGGAGTCTAGTCGTTAAAGCGATAAACACATTTGACACAAATCCACAAATAGTCAAGTCAGTTCGACAATCCCTATTTATTGATTGCAATTATTCTGCGGTGGGGGACAGGAATAGCATCCCCTGAGGGATGGGATTACTGACCGTCGCGGATCTTTTACACAACTAATGCTTACGCAGTCTGGCTGTGCGTGAATAAGTATGCTAAGCCTACACTGGAGGAAGTGTCCAAGGTCTACTCTAGTTTTCTGGTTAGATCGAAAACCCACCCTTTGTCCTGTGTGTAATAAACACAAGTATATTCAGTTTTTTTTTCTTTTTCTTTCTTTTTGTTTTGGGGGGTGGGAGGATGGTGGGAGGGGGGCCGAGAGAGAGGAGGGAAGTGTTACAAATATACAAGCTAAAGGCCAGATTGAATTGGCTGAAGGGCCTAAAATAGTATCTGGAATCCATGACAGCATGAATCTTTAAAAAAGGAACTGCGTGTCTTTAAGCGCGCGTGTGTGTGGTAGGGGTGGTGGTGAAGATGAGATCGAGTGAAATGAACAAGAAACTGTTTTAGAACCAGTCAATTCTGCCCTAGAAAAGCTCATCTAAGAGAAAACAAATTTAATTTTAAAAACAAAGGTCTTCTCAACGTACTTTTAAAGCCTGATACAACAGTCATATTCTTCCTTTAAACGATTTTGTGTCATACCCACAGTGATTCCATTAAGATCCCTAAACACTAACGAGACTCACGTTCTATTCACAGCCGCTCAAAATAGCATCCATTTATTGGAACTGGCTTGTCGTTAAGGTAGAATTGATCCCAATATAGAAAGGAAGGATGAACAATCGAAGGCAGCACAGTATAAATTTTTATGTTGAACAATCAGATTGGCAGTAGATGGTGGAGCTCAACAAGGAAAATCATTCAACCCACTCCCCGGTTGCGTGATAAAAGAGCGAAAAGACCGGTGTCTGCACCATATGTTGATTGGTCACGAAAGCACAAGAGTTGCCTATGATCAACAAGGCTGACTGGAGAGCTAACTGCATCATTACGCCCTCGTTAACCATGATTAGTAGGGAGCGTTAGCTAATAACTACAAACACCAAAGGTCACGAACCGCGCTCGCTGTTATTACATTAACTGCTTTTGCCAGCCAAGCCTGTGTGGCTGTGCAATAAATTAGGAGAGTGTGTGTGTGTGTGTGTGTGTGTGTGTGTGTGTGTGTGTGTGTGTAAGAGAGAGAGAAAGAGAGAGGGATGGTGTGTGTGTGCGTATGTGTGTGTGTGTGTGTACTTTAGAGTGTGAAGAAGTCAAAACAACTGCAAAGGCAATTTTCACGCAGCTCGCACCAAAGCTAACTTTGATTACCAAGCATTACTGGTTAATTTACGTTCTATCGTCAGTTTAAGCTGCTCATTTGACAAACAATGACATTACAATGTCACACATCGTAAAAATTAAAAGCAAACGGTGCATTAAGTTGAAAGAGAGAGAGAGAGAGAGAGAGAGAGAGAGAGAGAGAGAGAGAGAGAGAGAGAGAGAGAGAAAGAGAGAGACCCGGTTGCATGTCGACTTAAGTAACAAAACATTGAGTGCAACCTTAACATTTAAAAGGTGGTCGACACTGAAATGTTCGCTGATGTCAATGAACGAATTATTAACTTCAAAAAATGCCAATAAATAAATAAATTAATTAATAAAATTATTTTTTTAAAGAAGAAGAAGACAAACATATGGAGTGTTGGTCAGTACAGCAACCCGTGCAGCCATATCCACAAACAGTCTCATTTTTGGAACCACTTTGCATAGATCAAAATGAATAAATGAAATAGTCAATTACGACAAAGACATAATAGTAAAAGATGGGCATAACTAGTGTGCAATCTGGACTAACACATAAACATAGTGTGCTCATTTCATAAAGAACATTAATAAGGCAATGAAAAAACCAAAACAACAGATTTAAATAATAAGTTGAAAATTTAACAAACTGATAAGCTGAAATTGTAGTGTTAATCACAAAATTTAAAGTACAAACCTCCAGATGCAGTGTTTTCAAGTTGTTCTAGTGAACGTTGCTAGACTAGTAAGCTGCTAACACAAGCAGGTATAAGCAGATAGCATAAACTACATCAACGTACTCTTTTCGCAATCAGCAGA
>CM072512.1:103880156-103922656 GCA_036898135.1 Oncomelania hupensis | reverse complement strand
TATTATCCTTGAAATAGATAGATATACCTCTTTATGAGAAGACCAAGGACATCTGAAGAGCAAACATTGGTTTTTGCCAAACAATTGCTTCTGATCAATGCATACGTGCGCGGGTGGACAGAAGCTCACTATCGACGTCATAGCCATTGATCCAACCTTGTCGCCTTCACCCCCGAAAACTCCCGATAGCTTCCGTAGTCGGTTGCACTCCGACTTTTTTTTCTTTCTTTTTTTTCAGCACGTGAACTGTTTCTGTTGGCACCGAGAGAGGCCGAAGATGACGTCAAACCCATCGATCTGTTTACGCCGCCACTCGGGCGAAGACCAGCGGAGAATGATGGCTAGGCGATCGAGTCGTCGCTTACGTGCGCCACAGTCAATTCCCACTTGTTGGATCCCCTCAAGGCCCGCTCTGCTATTATTCCCCTATTTTCGTGCTCAGGATAAATGAGAAACTGAATGGAAGGTCGGGGACTTTTTTGTTTCTAAGCATTGGATGCAGGATCCGGAAATAGACGGGTCTTGCCATCCGGCGGAAGGATTAAAGTTGGATGTCGCCGTTTTTGGATGGAGTCTTTTGTCCTAAAATAGCCCACAAACCGCTTCCCTTTCCCCTTCAGTCTTTTATGGGGTCCTTCTACCTCCCTTTTATTGTAATAATTAAAGGGTATTATACCAGCAGGACATCGTGTGTGAAGATTTGCACGTCCACACTTCAACAAAGCAGACAACAATACTATCTGCACTACGTACGATCCTCTGGATGTTGATAGTGGGACAATGCCTCCGTCAAAGTACGGATTATTTATTATTATACAAATACACAATCGTTTGTGTTTTCTATTGTGGTCGCCCTTCGATGGATGCAAAAGTTGTATACCCTTAGTTTAAAACAAAGAATATAAGAATGTCAGTGTCACCAAAGAAGGTTCTTTGGTGTCACACAATATGTTAGCGCAGGGTTGTATTCGCTTTAAAAAATGTCATACTTGTGATGTTAACTTATGCCTAGGATACAATGGTCTTAAGTACTCTAAATTCTGTGCGGTTTGAATACAATTGTAAGAACTAGGTTAACAACAAATATATCATATAATATGCCTAATTATTATTCTAGTCTATGGCTCAAAAACCTTAAAACGTTGACCGAAGTCACAATAGGACCAAGTCACCCAAGATTTCAACTTGCTTCAATCTGCGCACTTTTGAACTCAAATGACCGCTGAGCCACTCCGATCATCATGACTAGATTTATGGATGCCTACATGTTTTAGCATTATGTAAATTGCACCTTTGACAGAATGACAAAGGGACCTCTCTAACACTTGACAATGTCAATTCTGAAGGTCGAACAATCTCCTGCCACCCCTGTTCGGGCTACGAACCCCGGTCGCATGCATGGCAAGCGCTTTAACACAGCACTGTAAATCCTAAACAAGAACAACGGAATCAGTTTAGTTAATGGCATGCAATACAAATCAGCCAACAACAGATCTATTCAAGATTTATTGCACCTTTTAAAAAAGGTTAAAGCCAGGAATAAAACTGTGTTGTAAATGATGTTGTATTTATTTAATTTTCTTTAATGGTTCTAATACAGAGCTTTTCCAGTACAAGAGCTACTGAAGGCGCTATAAACTAGCATAAGATTAATACATATAATCTTTAAGTTTGCACGCGTAAGCATCCTAAGCTTAGAATGAGACCTACGCTCTCTGACCTAGCCTAGGGATATTTGTTTTATTTTCAAGAAACTGAGTATATAGCTCGTTTGCCTTTTCATTATATTTCTATTGTGCCTTTCTCTAGGGATTTTCAGTTTAATTTCTTCTTGGCATTATGGTTATGCATACAAGGTGTAAGTTATGTAATTCCGACAGATGAAAGGAAAACAGGCACATGAACAGAAAATCTGAAGATAAAAGAACGAGTGAAATATTACAAAACAAACAAACAAAAAGAAAATTACTCCAGAAATAAATTAAAAAAAAAATAATGAAATAAAAGGACAGTATATAGATATAAAAGCGAAAACATTATGTAATTTTTATGAGGTAGATCGCGGAGGCACAGTAGGCATGGAGCGTGGAGCGGTCTCCAACCTTTCTTTTGCGGGTGACATTGATGGATTGGCTGGAGAGGAAGAGGAACTTGAACAGCTGGTGCAGAGGCTTGGCACCACCTCCATAGCCTATGAAATGGAAGTGAGTGCAGAGAAGACCAGGGTGATGACCGGCGGCACCGGTGGCATCGACACGGACATCGAAGTCCGGGGCTAATCCCTCGGCACGGTGCATGGCTTCAGATGTTTGGGAGCCATTGTGTCGGACAGTGGGTCCCGGCGTGGTGTCCTCTCCGCGCTCGCACGGGCTGCTGCCCTGGCAGGGTTGAGGCCCATTTGGATCAGTCTACATTCCAAGGTAAGGCTGCTGCGCTCCCTTATCATCTCCATCTTCCTATATGCTTGCGAAACATGGACCCTCATAGCAGATCTCCAACGAAGAATACAAAGCATGGAGATGAGGTGCTACAGAAGACTTCTGGGCATTTCCTATACCCAGCACATCACCAACGACGAAGTGGGAAGACCATCACACAAGCCATTGGACAATACTGTAACGCGTCTCTATATTTGCGTTATCTTGTGAGAGTTAATCTAAACTACTTAATTCTAAACTTGTACGGGGAAAGGGCATGACAAACCAAGTTATGATATATAAGACATACAAAATAAAACCAGTCTCACTGCCGTTCACAAAGGGTTTGCCATGCGCTCAAATAAGTCACAATAAACTATAGCTTGTCTCCATTTTTTATACAATTTTAATAATCTAACTAATACGTGTCAACCAAGAAACATAAAACTCGCATGCACATATATTCTAACTAACAATGCAAATAATAGTCAAGTAAACTCATTGTTTCTTACCGTATCTTTTCATTTTCTTTCGCCCTTCGTTCCTCCATTGAAAACCCGAACTTTCACCCTATACTAACAGTAATAGACTAAAACAGCAGTCTAAGCTATGCACATACCCTTAGAACCGACCGGCCCTAACTTATTTATCAGCTCATTTACTGATTAACTTTCAATCTCACTTTTGCCTCTAAATAACAAAATCACCAATTAAACAACTACTAAATGCAAGCCACCAAGCTTTGTAGTAATTATCCTACACACATCCTAACCCATTATGCACAAGAGAAAAGAGCCCGCAGTCTCTTTACATTATTAAATTCACTACATATTATATACTGACTGCCCTACGTTCGAGCATTCTGTACAGAAGAGCGGACTGGACGAAGCAGGAGGTCAAAGATAAGAGAGCGAGCCTCCTTTGTTCTCTTCCTTTTATTCCACAATCTCTGCAGAAAATCCGCATCTCTCTAGATAAGGTAATGCGCCAAGCTCCAGCCAATCATGAACTAAGAACTGTCCGGGCGCTCCCTATAGGAAAAATAGCCGGAAGTAGGTACCTGTATGCGTCATGCAACTGACCATGCAAACTATAAACTTTCCCGGCCAGCAACTGCAGTAACTGCTGACTAGGCGAATATGTATCGCACGTGCTAGCTAATACCAACACTTCTGCCCCTCTGACTCACTACAATAACCATGTCGAGCTTACAAGTTCCACAATCATCCCTTATCATCATCCTCTTCCCCGTATAACTTTCCCTCAAAGGTTATAATACGATGACCTGCTCACAGTGGTGAAAAAACGTAAACTCCGATGGTATGGCCACGTCACCAGATCATCAGGTCTTGCAAAGACCATCCTGCAAGACACAGTGCAAGGAGGCAGAAGAAGAGAGAGACCGAAAAATAGGTGGGAGGAAAACATTCGAGAATGGACTGGTTTGACACTGAGCGAAACAATCAGGGTTGCTGAGGACAGGGAAAGATGTAGTACGCTGGTTAAACGTTCACCTGTGGTGCCCCTACGACCTCCGAGTTATGGAATAGGATAGGATAGGATAGGATTGGATAGGAATTCCAGAAAATTCTCAACAATATGGACTGACGAAAATTATCAACAATATACAAAACTTCTTCTAGCAACAATGCAAAATCAAATGAAAGGTAAATACACGCTATCACTGCATGCTTTGCAAAACAAAATGATCGGATGTATCGTGCGTGTTTCAATCGTAATATCCCATACACAAGTAGAAATGTACCTAATTTATATCAAATAACATTGAGACGTAAAACACAAAGTCCATATACATATTTCAGTCTGTCTCAGTTCATCTGCATGGAGCCAATGCCTTCGTCCGTTACGGTTATCATCGGCCCAGGATCAAAGACATTGATCACGTAGAATTTTCGTACATCCTCTATTGCTTCCTTCTTCCAACGAATGTCCGAGGAAGTTGATGTTTTCAGTTTCGAAAATACAGTTGCTGGGTCTTATGGTCATGTTGGCTTCTGTAAGACGGTGAATCGGCTCCCTCAAGGTTATCAGATATTCGTTCCAGGTCTGGGTGTGAACTAGCAAATCGTCCCAGTAACACACGACGTTGCCCATCCCTTTTAGTAGTAACAACGAAGCTTAACGTCCTATTGCATCAGCGTTAAGGAGGATCACCACGTCGCCACCCTGACAACAATGAATATCATCATCATATCAAAGATGAGATCCTACGGATCCCTTTTAGCATCTTCCTCATTCCGTTCTTCAGGGTAGCACCTCTGTTGACAATGCCAAAGGGCATCCTCGGGCACTCGTATGTCCCATCAGGAGTTATAAAAGCAGTCTTTGGTATGTCCTGTTGACGCACTGCAACTTGCCAATAACCTTTGCTGAGTTCAATCATTGAGAAGAATTTCTCCCAATAATTGACGGAACAAGTCTGCTGCAGTAGGAATCGGCTCAGGGTCGAAGACGGTGATCTTGTTAATCTTCCTATAGTCGATGCATACTCTTTTGCTCCCGTCCTTCTTCTTCACAGCTACGACAGAGGACGCGAAAGGCGAACTGGACTCCCAGATGAGGTACATCTTCAGTATCTCATCGATGGCTTCCTTCAAGAATTCGCGGCCTTGAAAAGGATCGGGAAGGGTTTGAATCGAACGGGAATATCTAAAGTAAGGTGGGCTTAATTAATGTGTTCAATCAAAGACATGACTTAAAGTTTGGAGAGACTCGCCTTAAGGCCCTTGAGCTCCATCTTTTGATCTTCCGTCAGGCTTGGTCCTCGCTTAACGTCATCGATGCCTTCTTTGCTGTGGAAGTCTCCAAATTCCAACAGTTCATTGCTGTCAAAGCTGTCGTCAATCTCAGCTGCTGTTGCTGCGTGCACAGTCTCTGGTGGCCTCTCCACGTACAGCTTAAGGAGATTGACGTGGTATATCTTGGAATGCTGGCCGACCTTACCTTGTAATCGCTGATCCATACCACGGCTTATACTTCGTACGGGCCTTTCCACTGCCTCAGCAACTGATTGTGGTCAGTAGGTAGCAGCACCAGCACTTTGTTGCCAGATTTGAACTTCCTGTTCACAACCCTACGATCGTAGTAGTGCTTTCCACAGTGTTACGTTGAAACGCGTACGAAAGTATGTCGGAAGCGCGCACGATAGATCTAATCGTTTCGTTTTGCAAAGTATTCAATGATGGAGTTTATTTACCTTTGATTGGAGTTTGCATTGTTGTTAGGAGAGGCTTTGTATAACGTGGATAATTTTCGTTGGTCGATATTGTCGGAGAATACTCTGGATCTCCTTGTTTACTATCGATCGAAGTTTCGGGACGATTGTCGAAGTAAGAGAAGGTTCGGGGTATGTGTGGAGAGATGAATGACGTAAGTCAGTGATGACGATCTTTAATTCTGATTGGTTAGTTGTAATGCGTCATTTCTAGAACAAACTGTCGTCATCTCGAAAGATAGAAAAAATTATATATTCGATGCTTTGTGTGTTGTAAAAAGAGTTGCTGGCAGAGAGAGATTGTTGTTGATAGTGAAGCTGGAGAGTTGCTGTGAAAGTTGTTGAGTTGAGTTGAGAATTGTATGCAGTTGTTGATGTGTGCTGAATAAAAGTGGAAAACTTCATACGTCGACTTTGTGACTTGTATGCTGTTTGGACGGGCTGCGTGAATAAACGAATCTGAGTTACACCCTATCAGGAATTCAGCATTGGGGCTGAATCAGATACTGATAGAAAACACCAACATCGAACTGAGTGTAACACACAGTCCTGGTACTTCTTCAGGATTTCTCTAGCTATCTCGTTGCAGAAATTCGTCTCATATTTTGCAGACGAGCAGCGCAGGCATCTTGGTCCACGGCAGGGAAGAAATCAAACGCGTACTGGTAGTTGTTCTTTACCTCTGGGATTTCTACTTCTTTTGTCCACAGTTGTTTTAGGATGTGCATCCGCCCTCAGATGGTTCTTCCGTACAACAGCTCGAACTTAGAAAAGCCGGTGGACTCCTGCGGTGCTTCTCTGTAGTCGAAGAGTAAGGCGTTGATGTAGCGATATGATTGTGTGGGCTGCTCGCTGCAGTTTCTTCAGGGTGGACTTTAGCGTAGCATTGAACTTCTCGGCGAGCCCGTTGCACATTGGATTTTAGGGTGTCGTAGTATAGTCAAATGTCGGATGCTCAGCCGTCCGTTGACCTTCTTCATGAAGTCAGAGACTAACTGCGTCCCGAGGTCTGTCAGGATTTCTTCGGGTACTCCAAGTCTGCTGAACATGTCCACCAGCGAATCTGCCACAGTTTTAGTGTCAATCTTCTTCAGAGGCACTGCTTCTGGGTACCGAGTCGCATAATCCACTAAAGGTCAGTACCCAGCGGTGACCTTCACTCGGGTGTTTTATTTCGCCGATTAAATCCAAGGCTACCCTCTTGAAGGGTCGGTCGATCAGGGGCATCCTCTGCAATGGCACTCTAGGGACCCTTCCTCGAGGTATGGTCTTCTGCTGCAAATGTTACATGATCGGCAGAAACGGCTGACGTCAGCATGAAATCGTAGCCAGTAGAACGCTGCCTGGATTCTGTCCGACGTTTTCTTGATGCCCAGGTGACCCCCCTTTATGGCGTCGTGAGCTACTTCCATTACTTGGCGCCTTAGTGGTAACGATACCAAGAATTGACGTAGTGGTTTACCTCCGTTGACCTGCGGGTGCCGGAAGATTCTGTACATAGTATTGGCCTTCACTTCGAAGTAGACCGTGCCACTGCCTTTGATAATGTGGTCTTGGCGATTCTTGTACTTGTTTAAAGTACTATCTACGGCTTTGGAACTGTCGGCGACCTTCAGTGGCGTAGTCGTCTTGTCTCTCTTGGCCTGGGCCCTGGTAGTGACAGCACCGACGATCTCTGGTCGGCAGGGCTGAGCCGGAGTGGTCACATTATCTCGTAGCAGCTCGACGTGTTCAGTTGAGGCAGGACTCCACTCTGGATCGGGGTCGTCGGGTCTTTTCGCGCAGTCGATATTCCAGATCATTAAATCGTATAGCGGCTTCTTCAGGCAAACAGCTTCTACTTCGCCAATGTATAAAGGGGTGCTGACTTGAATCTTCGCAAGTGGCGCTTTTATACATTTGCTGTCGGTCATAAGTGTCCCTTTAGAATTGCCAGTAAACGGTTCTTTAGCTATTAGATCTTCTCTGACGGTGACCGCATTGCATCCTAAACTCCTTAGGACCGTTACTTCAGTGTAGCATGGCGTTTTATTTGAAGTTCGCTACCTCGGCATTTTTTTCCCCATTACATCACACTATGTAAACAAATTAATGGATGCCTATACATATTTCCGACGCGTCCCTTGGAAATTGGCATATTCTGGACAGTCACAGCTGCTCTGGCCACGACAGGGATGGATTTCCCGTTGGCAAGGAGAAGATGGCCATGGGTCATGCACTCTTGCACGTCCGCAGGAGTAGCTGTGCGCTCGGTCTCTCTCGGAAGAATGACGCTCCCGCCGCACACTTAATGGTCAGAGCTACTGGTTTGCCGTCGGTTGAAGAAACGCCTTCGTCGATTGCCCGCCGCTCCAATGTGCGTATTACTCTGCTGTCCGCTACTTTTGTTTTGAGGACAGTTAGAAGCTCTGTGGTCTGTAGAGTTGCAGGTAAAACAGCCTCTTGATTGCCCTTCTCTAGACGGTGGCGTGGAGTCCGTCTGTCCAGGGCTCGTATGGTTCTGGTTCTGGTTCCCATGGTTTCCAGTCTTCTGAAAATGTTTCGTCGCCTTGGGTGGAACCAGGGTCTTCCCGTGAGCGATGATATGTCTTTCAGCAGAATCAGCAACATCTTTCGTCGTCTGCAACTTTTGTTTTTTTAAGTGGGTCGCCAGATCCTTAGGGCAGGCATTAAGGAATTGCTCCTTCACGATCAGGTCACGCAGACTAAGTCTCCCCTTTGGCCTGATAATTCCACCCACTTCTGTAGATTTGACGACATGCGCTCACAAACTGCTTTGGCGTCTCGTCTGACAGAGGCCAGCATTAACGGAAGCGTTTACGGTAGCCCTTCTCTGGAAAGTCGTAGTTTTCGACCTCAGTGTTCGACTGGTGTAGATGTCGAGCGCTTGCCCCGTCAGGAGTGCACTGAGTCGAATCGCTCCGTCTTGAAGCTGCCTTTAACGCTTCCAGCGAACCTTTCGAACCTCGCCAGGTAACTGTCAATCTGGTCTTTTCCGTCGACGAACGCTGGCAACTGTGGAGCCTTGTAGTCGCTGATAACGTATGGTGCATGCTGATTGTTCTGGATACGCGCCAACTCTAGTGTGACGGTGGGTCTATTGTTACTGGGCACTGCGGGGATCGGCTAGTATAATCATCCTATGACTAATCTTAATACATTTATATGTTTAGCTCGGTCTGTGTGTGGATAGGGGTATAGAGATAGGGAGAAAATGATGAAAGATTCACTGACACACTAGCTCTCGCACGGCTATGAAACATAGGTAGTCCAGCCACTTGTTAACAGTCAATATCACACATTTATTTCCTCTACTCTATACAAAATATTCTAATCTCTACACTAACTTAAATGTCCAAATTTTACTTCGAGTAGTTCGCTCCTTGATGGGTCTATGCAGCTACTGTTCTCGATATTTGTTACTGTTTCATCATTGGGCTATGAGTTCTTTCTGGCCTATTATTCATTTTTCTGGATGAGTACACTATCGCAGATCTGTGTTTGTGCACGGTTTCAGAGGATTTATCTTTATCGGCGATGTGCGGTGTTGTTGTCTCTTCTTCTTGGTAGTTGACTATTGAGCTAGTGGAGAGCAATGCTCTCGCTGCTCAAGGTTGCAGGCCACGTGTCAGGGTTGCCTCTCTGTGGAATTTCTTCCCTGCCGTGGACCAAGATGCCTGCTCGTCTGCAAAATATGAGACAATTTTTGCAACGCCTTGTATACAAAGGTTGTGTAGAGCATCTCACTGATGGCAGAAACAGCCCTCCGTTGAGATCGCATCCACAAACAAGGGACGAACAATCTTCTAAGTCCGTGGTCCACTGGAATTTCCAACATAATTCCTATACATATACCTACATCATGGCTAAACTAAACACATGGAGAAGTAATTAACAATATACACACTCTCTGGTACAGCCACTGGTCTGCAATAATACACATAGGAGAAACAACAGTTGGACAGTGGGGGCTACCTCGTGGTTTCGGAAACCGGACGCGGGTCAGCCACGTGGTCAAGCAAAGTTTTACTAATAATCACAATTCTAAACCATGGCAAAACTTCACACACATAATACAGCAATAATATCAATAAATCGCGATGAAACAAACGATTGATCATTTACCTTCTTGACAATGGCAGGCTCTGACTATACTGCGATGAAAGATTTTCACCCGTCACCTGCTTTAGTCTTTCTGAGAGAGATTTTACAACATGCGTCCTTCCACCGTGCTGTTCAGACAAAGACTAACTATCCTTACATTACATTACATGGTTATTGCTTTAGGTCCAGCGGACTCTTCCGAGCCAAATCAGGACCAACTAACTATCCTCCCGCTGGGGTCTGCTATCGTGCGAGACTACGAGAATCGTAACGCCACCTAGTGGGGTTGCGAGTGATTGGTCAGCTGGATGAGGTCACGGCTTATCTTAGTGAAACTGTAAGCCTACACATGCTGAGAACAACCTAACTTCGGTCGTCTGCTAAAAGGCAAACTGCTGACGGAGTACGTCAAGTCTCAGGAGAGAATACAAGAAAGAGTCAAAGCAGAATGAACGTTGGAGGCTTGAAGCCATTGCTGGGTTGAACTAGCCTCTCGCGACATCTAGCTGGTACTGATGCTCAGCCTCTAATCGTCTCTTTTCCATCTCGTCATTCTCTTTCTTTATAGCTGCGCTGCTCTTCAATTTCTCTTTCTTCACGCCTGCGCTGTTCTTCAGTCCCCTTTCTTCACGCCGACGCTGCTCTTCTCGTTCTTGACGCTGTTTTTCTAATCCTCTTTCTTCACGGCGACATTGCTCTTTGAGTACTCTTTCTTGTATTCTCTCCTGAGACTTGACGTACTCCGTCAGCAGTTTGCCTTTTAGATTCAGTTCAAGTCCTTTCCGCCAGAAGTCAGCCATCGTGATACTTTTCTGGAAAGTTCTTGACTGTGCTGTACCTTTCTAGACTGTTCTAGACCAGCACACTCTCTGCAGTAACGCTGATGCTTGTCACTAGTCGCCTTCGTTGACGCAGACTTCGCTGTCCTCGTCGTAAGCGACGCTGCACAACGCTATAATTGTTGATGTATCTCTCTTGTGCTGATGTAGACGCGACGTCCGTTTGTCGCTCTCTATAATACTGGCGATATAGCTCCGAGATTGTCCCTCGATGTAGTCTTGCGGCAACCATGTAATCCCGGCCTTTTGTTCGCTCACGCCCTTGCAGTCAACCCGAATCCTTCGGGGGTGTAGTCCCAGTATGTTGGCCCCTCCTGACGCAACTCGTTGGCGGCTATCTTCGATGACTGCCTCTCGTAATGTTGACTCGCTTGTTGTCGCAGTTGAACCCTTGGCTATGGCGTAGATCGCAGCTTGACCCCCAAATTGTTACACGGTATTTATCAATTGTTGATTCAGTCCCGATGCTTGAATCTTGATAAGTTGTGTAACTCAAATTTGTTTATCCACGCAGCCTGTTAACTCAGCAACAAGGCAGGAGTCGTCGTATAAAGTTTTCCAACCTAATCCAGTAAACATCAACAAATCCATACAAGATCGCTTTCCGAAAATCACTACAAAGATCTCTCTACAAGCAGTCAGTGCATTACTTATATATAGCCTCTCTGCAATCGAGAACAAATTCGAACATTCCAGCATGACGCAATAATACCCAATCAAAATAAAACTATTCACCGGAACTATGCATTGTCTTACTTCACATAATGTTTACGAGTCTACGTGTTTCGACCACAGGCTATGAAGTCTAGTCTTTCGTAGGCCTATGTAGGAGTCCATCGTGAGCGTCGCAATCGTAATACAATATTTTACCGTTCTACAACGGTGTCTCTGTAGGTGATTACATAATAGGCTTTAAGTTATATTCAGTTATATTATTTCTTTTCTTTTGGGGGGTTGTTATGAACGGATAAACTGGACTCAAAATCTCCCGACTCGCCCCACACAAAATAAATCCATACAGCATTTACATATGGAACTTTAATGCAGAATCAGAATCAGAGAAACTACAAAAAGATGACACGGGCAAAGAGAAAGAGGAAGCTATAGATGGATTTCCTCGACCAGTAACACATTAAAATAGCTGACTGTACTGTTCTTTTTACTAAAAAATGCATTCAACCGTGCATTTTGGGCTAGGAATTCATGGGCCACTGAAGGATTGAGGGAAACAGATTAACTCCAGTCTCAGCTTTATGGGCAATGACAGGTTTATGAAGCTTGGATCTGGGGAAGATTAGGGGACACGTTAAAAACGATCTTGCCCAGGGCTGTGTCAACACTCGCTGAGTTAAATACCTCTATGCATACGAACACTTGCTTCCAACGAATATAACATGCTGAATGTTACTTCTCGCTTTGGCTTTTTATCCTTGTATACACACTGGCTTGAATCAAGGACCAAACTAATGTGGAAAGCAATCTTTGTTAACATTGATATTACTGTCATCATTATTATAGGGAATACAATGTACTAGTATTGTATTATGACCTTAACTGAATGCATCGGATTTTCTTCCTGCTAACTTCTTATGCTCTACCAAGACTATACAATTGCTTCCCTTGACTATGGTAATTGCTTCCCATGATGAAAACTACAGGTCTATGATGTGATTGCTCGTAGTGGTAAAGTTTATCATGTGCATCATGTGATATGAATAAGAATTTATTTTAATAACTTACCTCTGTATACAAACATAAACCGTCCTTCCTTACCTTCTCCTCTGAGCAATTTAATACTTATTAAGCTATATTTTTATGCTATTATATTACTTTTATTTAGTCTATTTATTTATACTATTATACTATTTATATTTATGTTCATACCCGAAAAATATAATGAATGGAAAGTTATTTTAATTGTCTGTGCATAATATGAATTGTTCTGCCAGCAAAATAAAATAAACTGTATACTTATTTTGTGTAGACTATGTAATAATAATAATAATAATAATAATAATAATAATAATAATAATAATAATAATAATAATAATAATAATAATAATAACACTGGATGCTATATACGCGCCTTTTCCCAAATCAATCAGGCTCAAAGCGCGGCGATCTGTACCAACATACACGTTAACCTAGCTCATCGACCCTCACACACACATAACAAATACACATCACACAAACAGGTGGTGTAAAGGCAGGGAGATCGCTATTGGAAGACAAAGAAAATCGATTTTTTTATTTTTTGAAATTTTATAGTGACTGCGTCCAGTACCACTATTGAAGGGAGGGAGGAAACCGGAGTGCCCGGAGAAAACCCTCGGTGACCTCAATAGTCTCGTACCTAAGTCACATACGTTCGCCCCTTGCGGGAATCGAACCCGCGACCTTCGGCATAGGAAACCGGCGACTAATCCGCTGCGCCACGAGGCCACCCCGTGTGCGTTAGTAGTAAGAGAGAACTGGAAGAGAATGTGTGTGGGTAGTTAAATATTTAGTGATTTTATATATTAATCTGGATCTGGATCTGGAATAATACGTCACAGGAGCCTTGTTGGCTATCGTCGTGACGGACCTGGGGGCGCAAGCTACTTGTTGGAGGGTCTTGGTTAAAACTTCCAATGTCACTGGTTTTAAAAACTGGTTAAAAACATGGAATTGGTCAGTGGATTGACAGCCCTAGCGGTGACGTCCTCAGCGCTGGTGATGCTGCGCTGGCGATGTCATCGTTGCTTAGTTGATTCCACTCGACTGCAGTCCGTACAAAGAATGAGTGCTTGTACTGTTCGGTCCTGCATGGAGGGATGCGGAAGCCGCGCGAGTTATTCACCGCTTGCCTTTGGACGATGTTGTCACTGCTGTAGTCTTTAAACCTTGTAGGACGTATTCTTCGTCGGCCGGTAGGGGCAGGGTGGAGGAACTTGTCAGGAGGTAGTGCTGGGATTTCACCATCTACCATTCTGTGGAAGAGTTTGAGGCGAAGCTGCCTGCGTCGTTCTTCAAGTGATGGGAGTTTCAGGGTTTCCAGCAATCTATTTGTTTTAAGAGTTTTTCCTTGTGTTCTTTTCTTATTCGAAGAGAAGCAATGGGTTGCATGAATTCTACATTGTGGGTAATACAGATGACTCTCACATTTTCTTATCATCATTCAATTCAGTGTATCATGGCGTTTTAATTGAAGTCCGCTTCCTGGGCACTTTCCCCCCCCCACCCCCCCCCCCCCCCCCCCATGACATCACATTATGTAGACAAATGAATGGGTGCCTATACATATTTGCGACGCACGAGTATAATTATATGTGGAATGTTACGTTCCTTGTCTAAACACTGGCCTGAATTTCGGGCCGAACTCTTTTGTGAACTATGCTCTTGGTGGATGAGAGTAGAAGAGTGTGTCTTTGTGTGCTTGCGCTCGAAGATCGTGATTAGGATGATTAGATTTGTTTATAATGAATTGTTTTAATGAATTATGGTTTCTCCGATCAAGGAGTCAGACATGTGTGTGAGTGTGTGTGTGTGTGAGAGAGAGAGGCAGACAGAGAGAGACAGACAGAGAGATAGAGAGACAGACAGACAGACAGAAATAGTGATACAGAGAATACGAATACTTAATCAATAAGGGGCCAAACACACTTAGAGATAGAGAGAGAGAGAGAGATAGAGAGAGAGAGAGAGAGAGAGAGAGAGAGACAGAGAGAGAGAGAGACAGAGACAGACAGATTAAGGCAGAGATAGAGATTTGACGTTAAAAGTTTGTTGCCTGTGCCATGAGGTAGTTTGCAGTTTTTAGTATTAACTTCTACCTCATACATTATTCTACTGCATGCTTTTATTCGTACATTTATTTGTTAACTGTAAATGCTCGCTGTGTAGTTTGCCATTAAGATTTATAATGTGCCAATGCTGCCAGTTGCTGGTACAGCACAGTCAAGAACTTTCCAGAAAAGTATAAGGTTGTATTGTATTGAATTGCTTTGTATCGTATTGTACTGTATAGTATAATATTGTATTGTATTGTATCTACACACAATGTGTCCTAAGTGACTGAATACACTTGAGAAATCGTGTCTGTACGTGTACAAAATGATATATTTACTTTTCCCTGTATAGATACGGGCTTGACTGAAGGACCAAAGTAATTTGTTTCCTAAACCAATATTGTGTCCTCAAATGCATGTATGGACGTGAAAATCGTGTTATAGGAGCAGACACATGCATTAAATGCTGCAGTTATATATTTCGTGTTGCTTTTCCATTTATATTACTGGCAAGCATCATGGACCAAATTAATCTGTCAGAATCGCTGACTCAATTATAAAAATGAAAATTGAGTTTCATACATATCAGGTGACCTAGCTATGAGACAATTTTTCTCCATATAATTTGCACAGCAATGACATAAACGATGTTATGGCATATTACCAACTGATTGTATAATTCTCTCGCAAGGAAGCAGCCATTGCATAAAATAATGCATAATCCTTAAACGTGCGAGACAGACAGCTCGCTACACTAAGAAGAAGACATGCTCAGGGCGCAATCCAAAACCAGCGAATGAAATAATTCGTGTTGCTTTAAGGTAGGGTGTGTGGATGTCTAACGCCGGATGTTACGAGACGAAACCAATCAAAAGCATGACAGATACGCGATATTTCCACAAACCTAAACTATATAAGTGGATGAAACAGCGGTACACATGGGTGGCTACGAAAACAAAGCGATACTTTGATGCAGTTTGACGGCCAATCCAATTCAATGATAAATTTATAGTCCCCGGCACAATATGCATATTAGGAGACTGTTCGGCAGTTCAGTTCAGTTCAGTGTGTAGATTAACGTCCCCGGACACAATGCGGGGACTATCACTGTTCGGCATCTCTCCAGAGAACGCTTATAGCACTTCGATACCTACCACTATGATGTTGTTTGTAGATTATAGTCACACGACACTTTCGCATATAGGTGACTACTGGACCGATTTATACTGACACCAGCGGGCCAGTTGTTGGTAAAGGGGAAAATAATATGATCACACGTTGACCGGGATTCGAACCAGCGACCTTTCGGTTACTAGCAAGACGCTCTTACCAACTGAGCTACCCGGCCCCGGCTCCTACCACTAGAAGCCCATGGGTGTTTACATAGAGCTAACCCCACTTGATCTTCACCTTTACCTTCCTTAAATTCTTTCGCAGTCTATGGCTGTTATACACAGTCTTTTTTAAAATTTTTTGTTGTTCCAATGGGGAGCAATTGTCACCATCTTTGAAGCTGTTTGCAGTCTATGACCATATCATACGTAGTGTATTTTTCGAACGCGAGTGGAGCACACGCTACCTTTCCTTTCCTTTCCTATCCTATCCTATCCTATCCCTTAACTCGGAGATCGTAGGGGCACCAAAGATGATCGTTTAACCAGCGTACTCCATCTTTCCCTGTCCTCAGCAACCCTGATCGTTTCGCTCAGTGCCAAACCAGTCCATTCTCGAATGTTGTCCTCCCACCTCTTTTTCGGTCTCCCTCTTCTTCTACCTCCTTGCACTGTGCCTTGCAGGATGGTCTTTGCAAGACCTGATGATATGGTGACGCTACCTTTAGACATGAAAATAACGCTGCTATAGTTCACTGATGGTAACTTCTTTGTGTCAAACGAGAGAGAGAGAGAGAGAGAGAGAGAGAGAGAGAGAGAGAGAGAGAGAGAGAGAGAGAGAGACTTCAGACTTCAGAACTTTATTTTAAAAGGTTAAGATTTTAGGCATGACCTTTTGTAATAAAATAAAGATTGCATCAAAATGTACTATACCATTAAAAAAAAAACAAAAAAAAAAAACACGTTTATTACAACAAATACAAAAATAATAATTCAATAATGGTACAGGATGCAGTCAAAATAAAAATTTCAAAAATAAAAATTCGATTTTCTTCCGTCTTCTAATAGCGATCTCCCTGCCTTTACACCACCTGTTTGAGTGATGTATTTGTATTTGGTGTGTGTGAGGGTAAATGAGACAGGTGAGCGTGTATGTTGGTATAGATCGCCGCGCTTTGAGCCTTGGGGAAAGGCGCGTACATAGCATCCTGTATTATTATTATTTATAAAAACAAAAGCACAACCACCATTACTGCTACAACTATATATACTACCCCTACTACTATAATAAACGGCTAGAAACATTAAAAGCAATTCTTATTAGGAGACAATAACAATGAAACAATCTTACGAGGTTTAATTAGTTAAAAGCAAAGTACACAACAACAAAAGTTTTACATATTAATTTTTATGACACAAATTAATCAATATGAAGCAATACATTTGATTTTTACATGCACATTTATGATATACATTATAACATGAGTTTTACATTTGCAATTATGATACAGTTTATATTACAAACTACTTTTTTTTTTTCAAAATAACACTTCATATATACGTTATGAAAATTAAGGCTGTGACATAATTACCAACTTAGCATTAATAATATTGGTTTTATTTTATTTTAGAGAGAGAGACAAACAGATTGACAGACAGACAGAGAGAGAGAGACAGACAGTGAGAGAGATAGAGAGAGAAAGAGAGAGAGGAAGAGAGAGAGGAAGAGAGATTAAAAGAAAGAGAGAGACACAGACAGACAGAGAGAAAGAGAGAGAAAGAGAGGTGCACAGTGTAACAAGATGGACCGTCATTAAAATGTATTTCCAAACTCTCACACACAATTGCGGTCTATCAAACATTTTCAAAGTTGAATTACACAGAAAAATGAGTGCTGGTTAAAGTTTCTGAATAATACAAAATAATCAAAATCGATTGAGTCATTCTTGAGATATGTCAAAAAGTGTGTTTTGAATAAAAATAAAGTGAAATTCGAAACGATGAAAATAACGCTGCTATAGTTCACTGATGGTAACTTCTTTGTGTCAAACGAGAGAGAGAGAGAGAGAGAGAGAGAGAGAGACAGAGAGAGAGAGACAGAGACAGAGACAGAGACAGAGAGAGACAGAGAAACAGAGACAGACAGACAGACTGAGAGAGAGAGAGAGAAAGAGAGACAGAGAAACAGAGACAGACAGACTGACAGACAGACAGAGACAGACAGTGAGAGAGAAAGAGAGCGAGAGAAGGAGAGAGAGAGAAAGAGAGAGAGAGGAAGAGAGATTACAAGAAAGAGAGAGAGAGAGACACAGACAGACAGAGAGAAAGAGAGAGAGAGGGAGAGAGGTGCACAGTGTAACAAGATGGACCGTCATTAAAATGTATTTCCAAACTCTCACACACAATTGCGGTCTATAAAACATTTTCAAAAGTGTTAATTTTTGTGGCGTTGTTGTAGGAGCTTTATAAGAAAAAAGCTAAATTTTAAAAAAAAGAAGATATATATAGGTGTCGGATAGTGCAGTGGTTGGAGCACTCGCTACTGTGTCGAAAGTGAAGCACCGTCCGGTGCGGTTAGCACTTGGATGGGTGACCGCTAAGGTGTGAAGCGACAAACAACAACGCCCCCAGTTGACTCAACTGTGATTGAGTACCTACTCTCTTGAGGGTGGGGAAGGTAAAGCAGCGAGGGAGAGAGTTGGGCATCACCCTCATTACGCTGGCCCAAGATAAGTGTGATCTCCAACATCACGCTCCCCCTCCCCTACGGCCACAAGGCTATGGGACTACCTTTACCTTTACCTTTTATATATATATATATATATATATATATATATATATATATATATATATATATATATATATATATATATATATATATATATATATATATATATATATATACAGTAGATATAAAACCCCAGCGACCTTGACCGTTGAGGAAGAGCAAAGTTGAATTGCACAGAAGAATGAGCGCTAGTGCTGGTTAAAGTATCTGCATAGTAAAAAATAATCAAATTCCATTCAGTCATTCTTGAGATATGGCAAAAAAATGTGTTTTAAACAAAAAAATTAAATTCGAAACGATAGACAGACCAACCGACAAACGCACTGCCAGATCAGAATGAAATTGTCCATGAGTTGAAGCGCCTTTTATAAGGATCAGCCGTTGTATGCGTGGTGTATGTGTGCGTGTGTGTGTGCTTGTCAGTGCGTGTGTGTGTGCGTAAAACGTTTTCAGGAAAGATTTGACCCCAGCCTCCTATGGGCTGCTTACGGGAAGGTGGCACCCAGGTAATGTTCCAATAAAGTTTGAGCACAATCTGCTTATATGTTCTTGAGATATGGCGTGCAGTCGAAGGACCGACCATATAGACTGACCGACATATCAACATTTGGCTCGGTCTGATTCCCGACTATTTCAAAGTATTTCTAGATATTATCTGGATTATACAAAAATAAAGGCGTGTGACTGAGACTGAGACTGAGGCTCTTTATTCGTCTGTGAGCACTACATACAAATTCGCCATTCGGCAAGGGATGAGAAACAAAGTTGGAAGAATTGCAAATAATGTTAGATTCATGTATGTAAAAAAAACAAACTCACCTTGCTTCTTTCGGTTGTTCACATTCTTGACATCTCGACTTTTGGTCGAAGTTATCCTTTATGTAAGCTAATGCATTCCACTTTCAAGTACTGCTGAACGACCTCTGGGTTAAGGGTGTCATTAAACCTTGAAACCTCGAAACCTGGAAACTTTGCGGGACAATAGAGCTACCAAAGGTTTAGTGCATGTAGCCTGTTCAGTACATGTACACAATTGAATGCATTTGCATGTGAGAATCTATTTCAGTATATCTTCCTCGCAGGTTACGTGGAAACTATTAGACATAACATCGTTCATAATCAGATAACACCACTTAACAGAAATAACAAGAAAAATTAGCAGTAGTATTTTTTTTCACAGAAATTGGACAACACCTCCTACACGTTAACAGAGCTGCATAGACATTTTTATGCAGATTTCATCAGGCTGTAATACTCAATGGAAATCTTTAAATTTTCCTTCCATCTTCAAACAGTCAATAGTCCTCCCACTCCTCAAGAAACCCTCAGTCGACCCTAACACGCTCAAATACTATCGCCCCGTCAGTAACCTCTCTTTCCTCTCCAAAATCACAGAAAAAAATGGTTCTTTCTCAGTTTTCAGACTATCTTCATTATTACAACCTCTTTCCTTATACTCAGTCTGCCTACCGCCCAGGTCACAGCACCGAAACTGCGCTTGTCCGAGTCATGAGCGACCTCCTGCGCGCGATGGATGGTGGCAAACTCTCCCTTCTCACTCTCCTTGATCTTTCGGCTGCTTTCGACACCATTGACCATCAAATTCTCCTGGATCGTCTTCACCTTTCTTTCGGTCTTTCAGGCTCAGCTCTTAACTGGTTTCAGTCTTATCTGTCTGACAGAACTCAAACAGTCTCTACTTCCAAACGCTGTTCTAGACCTTCAGCTCTTTCTCTTGGGGTTCCACAAGGATCGGCCCTCGGACCGGTTCTCTTCATCCTTTACACCAAACCTCTATCATCTCTCATCAGCCACAACTCAGTTTCCAGTCAGTCATTTGCTGACGACACTCAAATCTGTGACTCTTGTCTCCCTGATCAGCTCGAAGCCACAGTCCTTCGTGTGCGGGATTGTATTGACGACGCCAGAAACCTAGGAGTCACCTTCACAGACACCCTCTCCATGGACAAACACATCACGAATATTTGCAGATCTGCATACATTGAACTTAGAAACATCATCATTATTATTATTATTATTATTATTATTATTATTATTATTATTATTATTATTATTATTATTATTATTATGGCTATTGACGCCTATTCTAAACAAAGCCCTAGGCGTTTACAAAGTCAAAAATTTACAACTAATCAAAAAGAAAACATACAAAACAAGAAAAGATAATTTTTTCACTGATAACCACCTTCTGCAAAACACACACACACAGACACACGCACGCACGCACACATAATCACTTCTATAATAAAGAAAACAAAAAATCAATTAAATTAGTCACTGCGAGAAGCTAAGCACACCAAACATACTCAAAGACAATCAAAATTAAAGACTATGGTGGAAATAAATAAGTTTTGAGATGTTTTTGAAGGTTGGCAGGGAGGGTGAATGACGGATGAAGTGGGAGAGAAAGACCTTTGGCCAAAAGGTTTTGTCCATCAGTACATCAGTACCATCAGACATCTCCTCTCCCGTGACGCCACCAAAACTCTTGTCTGTTCACTCATTCTTTCAAAATGTGATTATTGCAACACTCTTCTAGCAGGTATCCCTCAGCACCTCACAGACAAACTTCAGAAGGTACAGAACTCAGCGTGCAGACACATTTTCAAAGCAAAAAAGCGTGATCACATACAACCACTCATGCTAAAACTCCACTGGCTCCCAATATCCTTCCGCATCAAGCACAAGACCTCTGCTTCAACTCGTTCACTGACCCTCACTTCCCTGTCTATCTCTCTGAACTCTTGCTTCCATACACTCCCTCCAGACGTTTTCGCTCCTCCTTCGACAGAAGAATCCTCTCCATCCCACCCACTAGAACCAAAACCTTCGGTGACCGCTCTTTCTCCTTCCACGCGCCTACATTTTGGAATCAGCTCCCCTCCCACATCCGTTATTGTGAAACCTCCCCCACCTTCAAGAGGTCCCTGAAAACTCACCTGTTCAAGTGTGCTTTTGACCTTTGACGTTCTCGCCTTGCCTCGTTCTCGGCCCGGGTGTTGTGATCTAAAGCCCCGGCCACACAGCCCTTTACGGCTGAATCACGGCCAAAGCGCGTCCAAAATTTGTTACCCGTGGAGTGAACGTTGTTGTTCGCGTTGATGTCGAGGTTAAGACGAGCTACGGTCGAGGTATAGACGTGGCAGGACGCGGGGAGAAATCTGAACGGCATCGGACGCGGAAAAAAGTTTTGAACTGCTCAAAATTTTAGCCCGCGCGCAAACACGGGTAACACACGCGGTAAAGACGTGCAACACACGTGAAACACGCGTGGTAATCCGTGTTCCGGCAGTGATTAAAACTTGGGGAGACGCGGTAAGACCCGAAAGTTTAGCGTTCAGTCACGGCCAGAGCATGGTCATTGGACGCATGTACCGCGTTGGAATCACGGGAAATAGCGTGTGTTTAGCGGCTTATCACTGACAAATTGATTTTTCCACGTACATAGCACTTCCTAACGACGTCTAGAACAAGTTCGAAATACGTCCCGATCACTGCCTAATCACTTCTGTATCACTTCTGATTTGCGGCATATAAATACAGTAATTTTCTGAGACCTCGGCACTTGAGGGTCAGGGTCTGGACCAGCAGCACCAGCAGGGGGAGCATGGACCTGGACTGTGACTTGGGCATGGGAGTCTTGGGGAGCCTTCGTCGACCTCTTCTTGGCAGAGGAACCCTTCTTTCCAGGCATACTGCAAATGACTGGAGGTGTTTTGTACAAGATCTGGATCGGTATAACTTGCCGCCTTCCCCCCCCCCCCCCTCGTTTTAGAACATGTGCAAATTTTTTTTAGGCTTACACGTGGCTGGACGTGGTTAGCCGTGCTTAGGCAGTGCTTCAGCAGTGGAACAGTCGCCGACGGCCATACCCCGTCCAAAGCACGGCCAAACCAAAATTGACCGAAAATTACCACGTACGACCACGTCCACTAGATTTTCCGAACTTTTTGTACGTGATTAAGACGTGGAGTGCTGTGTGACCGAGGCATAACTGTCTATGTGACATTATAAATTGTATTCATTATCTTTCTGACAGAAAGCGGAAAGCGATCATGTACAGCCAATCGTTTCATTATTCTTGTTTAAACTTGTTAATTGGACTTTATTAATTCACGTTGTCACGTGGGGTTTATGGGCTCTGCACAATGGAATTATGGACCCTCACGTTTATTCGGTGGGAACTGCTAGTAAGTCACCCTATGAATTACTTTAATAAATTTATTTGTTTAGCTCGTTCTGTGTTAAGGTTGGGGTACAGAAATAGATAGAAAAATGGTAAGAGATTACTGTCACACTAGCTTTCACACGGCTATGAATCATATGTAGACCAGCCACTTGATAACAGTTAAAATCACACATTTATTTCTTCTACTCTATACAAGATTCTCTAAGTACTAATCTAACTTAAAAAGTCTCAGTCACTGCTAATAGTTCGATCGCTGATAGTCTAGTATAGGCAGCTGTTTTTCTTCCTCGGGCACTTGCTATAATATTTCATGTAGATTTGGACTACTGTGGTCCGTTTTACAGTTTCTGAAGAGTTGGACTACTGTGGTCCTGTTATGATCAGTTTAAGTGCACCTTGGCGTGTTCACTTAACTGCTAGATGGAGCGTGCGAAGTCCTTCTGTGAGGTAGCTTCTGGTCCACCTTTGTAGTTGTGTAGTTGGGTTCCCTTGCCACGCTGTGGGGTCTGACAGGGTGTCTTTCAAGGCAGCTCTTTCCGTCTTGTGCGGTAGAGGATCCTCAACCAACTAGTCGTTTTTGTGGAGTGGGGTGCACAGGATAGCTCGGGATAGCTCGGGATAGCTCGCCTGCTTTGCTGTAATATAAGAGACGAAATTCTGCACAACCCTGAATAATCGGTTTGTGCAGAGCGTCTCACTGAAAGCCAAAGTAGCCCTCAGTGATAGCTCCACATCTCTATACATAAGCGACGAACATTCTGCTACTTCCGGGTTCCACTGGAATCTCACTCTAAATTCCTATACATACATAAATATCAATCGTGTCTAACTATACACATACAGAATTAATAATATTATAAACATTCAGTGGTACAGCCACTGGTCTGCAAACATACATATAAGTTAAACAACAGTGGTTCCGTATGGTATGCAACATGGCGGCGCAACCGGTCGTGTTTCGCCTCGTGCTCGGCTCTTCCACGTGGTACGGCAAATTCGGATTGATTGATTGATTGATTTATTGTTGCTTTAGGTCCAGCGCAAATTCGGATTAACAATTCACATTTATGCATAGCAAATTCCACAAACATAATTTCCACAATAATATAAATATATCACGATGAAACAGAAGTGTGTTCATTTACCTGTTTGACAAGTTCAGGCCCGTGTTGACTAAATAGAATTCTGAGATTCTAAGTCCTGCTTCCTGGTCTATGAGTGAAGATAGTTCTCTGCTAGCTAAGGAGATGTTACTTCTTCCTCGTCTCACACACGACTGATTCAAACTGGGTTAGGCTCTGACACAGTCAATACTGCTCTACCCACTGAGCCTGCTCTGATTGGTTAAAACGGTCCGATTCAAAGCTCAAGTGCTGACTCACTGCGCTAGCGTGGGTCGGGCTCGCGGTGTGTGGTCTGCTGTGTAATTTAATTGCTGCTGTGTTATAGTCTAACTTCTAAAGTTACAAGTACTACACATGGCTAAATAGTCACTGGGCAGAGTTAAAACTAGCCAGTTCGTGACACACGTATTATAGTTAGACTTGTGTTGTATGCGTGTTGTGTGAGTGTATGTGCGCACGCGTGTGTACTACTGTGTTAGTCACATTAATTATATATGTGTCTTAACTTACTTTTTACGTCATTATCTGATTGATTTTAGTCGCAGTTATAGTTCTTTAAAGGTTTTAAAAGTAAATTGTTAAGCGCTTAGAGCTAGATTAATAGGTAGGCGCTATATAAAAAGGCCTGTAATAAATAAAATACATAAATTAAAAGAATATCCTGATTGACTTGGTCGAACTGTATTTACTACATTTATCCCCACGCGCAGACAGATTGAACTGCTGAAGCAATACCGAGCTGAGGCAAATCGAAGACGGGGGAGTCAGGGAATTTCGGAGTCGACAGGCGCATCAAGTATAAGAATTATCTTGTCCTCTTGCGCCTTCGTGGAGCAAATATTGAGGAGTTGAGGAGGTGATAATGATTATAGTGATGGTCTTCTAAGATCGTTTATAATGCCGGTGATGATGATGATAAAATGAAGGGGATAGTCGCGGTGGTGGTGATGATGATAATGATGGTGTTGATGATGATGACGATGTTGATGTTGATGAAGATGATGATGATGACGATGATGATGATGATGATGATGATGATGATGATGATGATGATGATGATGATGATGATGATGATGGAATTTCTGGTGTCGACAGGCGCATTAAGTGATAATTATTATGTCATCTTGAAGGCAATACAGAATACAGAGCAGATGGAGGAGGAGAAGGAATAGGAAGAGGAGGAGGAGGAGGAGGAGGAGGAGGAGAAGAAGAAGAAGAAGAAGAAGAAGAAGAAGAAGAAGAAGAAGAAGAAGAAGAAGAAGAGAAGAAGAAGAAGAAGAAGAAGAAGAAGATGATGATGATGATGATGATGATGATGATGATGATGATGATGATGATGATGATGATGATGATAATTGTTCCTGCGATCCCCCCTACACCCCACCCCCCCCCCTCTCCCTGTTGGGGTTCCGGGGGTTTCAGTATAAATAGTATCCACACTTTCTGGAAATTTAGTGCTTTAAATTCCCACTGTTGCTGTCTTTCTCCTTTGTTCTTTCTCATTCCTAATCTGTTCTATCAATCTACTATACTATCTTCTTCGCTAGACTAGTCACCTACCTTTTTTCTTGAAAACTCTTCCGGGACAAAATTCCTCATTTGTGTGTGAGGTCTGTTGGATCAGCTTAGGAATATTGGACGCTTTTCTGCCAAATGGTCAATGGGGCTTTCTATGAAGTTATTATTTGGCAATGTAGGCTATAAAACGCAATTGCTTATTGCGTTCTAACACGCTCACTATTTCTTTATGATGTTAGAAAGCTATTTCAGCGAAGAAGAACTAACACTGACGAGTGAAGGAAGACATTTGCAATGGGCTCTATGCACAAAGGCGTGGCAGTCACATGCTGCGGGAATAACACAGCTTGCTCGAGTTTGAAAATGGTGAAGTACTGTGCTGCGTTTGGATGCTCTAACTCCGACGTAAAACCTTTATGCAAAGAAAAGAACATTTCCTTTCATCGATTTCCGCTGAAATATGAAATATTGATGAAATCTAAACTGAATGTCAGTGACAAATCGCTCTTTAAAAAAAGCCTGTCCCCTGATAATAATGTGTCTGTAATCATTATTGCACGACTGTGCTATGTTCAAAACATCCTAATATCCCAAAATGTCGGTAAAGTTAAAATGTTTAAGCAGCATTGGAGTACACGCGAGAGAGCTAAAAGAAGCATTGACCGCTTTGTTATTCCCGCGCCACGTGACCATGCCACTTTCGCGCGCCGACTTGTGCACATAGAGCCCATTAGCGAAAATCTACGTGTTCATAAAAAAACACCACTGTACTGGTGTAAGTAATACTGTGAGTGAAGGTAATTAGCTCTAATAGCCAATGGTCCAGACATGGACGTTTGTTAATCAGTGACGTTTTTATTCTATTCCAGTGCGTACATGGGAGTATTCTGTGTTATAAGGAAGCAGTAGAAGTTATTAACCAATGAGTATCTTAGTGCATTATTGTTTTGATTGTCATTTACCTTTCATTCCCTGCCTTTAGACATATTAGCATATCTCACATATATAATTCTATGTAATATTGGTGATAAATCACTGTATACAAGACACAAGCACAACATTACACAGAACGCATAACGGGCTCACAAAAGGAAGCAAAGCCTAAATAATGCTACCCCGTGCCATATTGACTATGAACAATCTTTATTTGTTTAATCGCCAAATTTTAATGTATGATACGTGCAGCTAAGATAATTACTAATTTTTGTTATGGTCAAATTGTTTAAAATGAAATATTTAAGGTGTTCTTTACATCAAAACGTCGGCAAAATGATTCACACGTATTAATTCTATATTACTGTTGAAGTCTGCGGCGCACGTACGTGATTCCATGTGAGGATTTTGTGAAGGAGCTTTAATCTTCTTGATGTTTTTCATAATAGCTCTGTGCTAGGGTTGAATAATGACGAGAGCGTGGGTGTTGAGCTATGTTACCTCCTTCTCTACCCAGTTACTTATCCTCCTCCTCCTCCTCCTCCTCCTTCTCTCTCTCTCTCTCTCTCTCTCTCTCTCTCTCTCTCTCCAAGCCCTCTTTCTCCCCCCTCTCTCTCGTACTCACTGTCTTCATCCCACTCACTTTCTCTCTTCCCTTTTCCGCCGAACCCTTGCACCCCTTCGTCGCTCTTTCATTTCCACTCTAAGCACGCCAACCTTTTGACTCCGATTCCATATTCCGCTAGCCACAAAATAAAGCACTTTAGTACGGCTGTTATTTGGTGTCTCATAATTTGGCCTCCGTCGGCAGTCCATTATTTTCTAATGTTGCTGTGACTGACCTTTTAGAAACAATTTTATTGTGTGGAGTTGCGCAAGTCCTTGTTGTGTAATGGAGCTAGGGTTCGTTTGCTATTCCCACTGAATTATGTGCAACGGTTTTCAATCCCTGCGGGGTAAAAGAAGAATTTGCAAATAAAACTTGGTATGTTATATTATGCTACACCAAACAACTATTCCCTACCCATGCTTTCTTCCGCCGTCCCTTGCCCAACTCTACCATATATCCCGCCCCCTACATCCTGGGTATTAAAAGTAAAACTTGACGTTTCTTGAAACTTTTTACGTCATCTATTTAGACATAAACATAATTCCGTAAAATAATCTATATCAATATGGGCCGTTGTGAATTCCTCACAGAAAGAACGAACGAACGAAAGAAAGAAAGAAAGAAAGATAAAGGTATTTGATAAAATAAAAACACCTTACTGATGCTAGAATTTGACAGACTAAATTATGTCCTTACAACTCCTTTTTATTTTAGGTTTGGCTTTTGTCTTGTAACATAATTTTCAACAACCTCTAGATGACATAGCACGAAAGAATCCAAGAAACAAGCGACAACCACACAAACATGTACACACACATACACAAACAAACAAACAAACAAACACACTCACTCGCGCGCCTACAAACACACACACTCACTAACATACGCACACACACACATACGTACACAAAGGTATACACACACACACACTTACACACGTCGAAATTGAAACAAAAAAATCTTTGTTACTTTTGGCCTTTAAAACTTAATATCATGGTGAAATGAAAGTGCCTGATGTTCCACAACGCTGAGGCTGACAGTAATGTACCGCAAGCTGACGTTCAAGACTACAGCCCACTTTCAAATCCAATCAATACACACAACAACAAAATACACCCCCGCACTCCATCCCCGATACGAAGATCGACAGCCGTTGACTCTGCAACTGTCGAAACAAAAGACGCCGTCATCTTTAAGCTGGATGTAATCTGTACTCAAAATCAAACTGCTTCAATTAACGTGCTGATTGGTGCAGTGCAAAAATGGTAGAATTAAAGTGTATTCCTATAGGTCCTTCCTGTGTTCTCCTTGTCCCGGATAACTGAGCTGCGGCTGCCGTGCTTTCTCCGAGAAAAACACCTCGAATTTCACCAGTTTATGTCATCTAGGCTCATCAGGAAGTCACGAAATTTCTAAAGAACACTTTATCCAGTCCATAGAAAAGTACAGCGGTGTTGCGTTAAGCAGGAAAATAAAATCTTCTTGCAAATATAGGTAAGATGTAGATCAATTAGTTATGAGATGAATTTAGATAACCATTTCACACTTGGGGATTGCATGTTCTTTGCAGGTGCTGAGACAAAGAGCACAAGCCAACAAACCCAATACTGAATGCGCCAAAAAAGCGTGGAGGAGGTGCAATTTAATTTGTTGAAGCAAACTTTGTTGTTTCTCAGCCGATTTTCAAGTGGATTTAATCCAGTAGCAGGCTGTTTCTCCATGCTCTTCGGTACATACGACACTGATTGGAAATGTCATGACTGGAATAGTAAAACGGAAGCACTCAATGAAAATAAAACTGATACAGAACACAAAAATAGCCATTTGGCGATGACAAAACAAAGACAAAAATATTGCTGGAGTTCCGCCATGTTTTACTTGTCCTGAAAATAAAGTTGAAGTTATAGTTTATTATGGTAAGATAACTTTGATAGGTTTCATGCTGGTTTCCTTGTTATTTTGTAATTGTATTTTATAGTCAATTGTCAGTTGTATATAAGTAGTTTGACACTGAGCGAAGCCATCAGGGCTGCTGAGGACAGAGAAAGATGGAGTATGCTGGTTAAACGATCATCTGTGGTGCCCCTACGACCTTCGGGTTACGGGACAGGATAGGATAGGATAGGATATAAGTAGTTAAATATGTTGTTACACTTTATTGTTAGCGTGGTACCACTTATTTGTGTTGTAAAAGATCACGCATAGTTGATTTAAAGGAGAAAACATTAAGTGGACGAATGAGTAATGGGAACTACTTAAGAAGACAGGAAAATCGAAAGCAAGCTGACACAAAGAACCGCTTTGAGATACACTCTTAGTCAATTCTAGTCAATCTCCAACGAACCTTTTGTTGCAGTAAATTCAAAACTACCGTTGACTGTGTTCTAACGAATTGTACAGTGTATGTTGGTTGTGCAAAGATGATTCAGGTATATTAATAGTTCTTCCAATTCACCAGTTGATCATAAAGATCAATTAAAAGTTAACCGCAACTGTTATTGGTTAATGCAGCAAAGAACACGCAGCGATCAAACGTACTTCTCAATATTTGTGAGTTTCGGTGGACGGCAAAGAAATGGCTCGTGGCTACATAGAAAGAAGACTAGTTAGAAAATCATGTTGTCATTGACATTCCCAGCTATATATCATAGTTTATATTTCCATGTATAGTGTCATCTTGATATCTAATCAGATGAAGAAATAAGTTAGATATTTTTTCTCTCTCTCTCCCTCTCTCTCATATATATATATATATATATATATATATATATATATATATATATATATATATATATATATATATATATATATATATATATATATATATATATATATTTATACATACATACTGAGATTAAAAACCGTTTGGAAAACTCATGTCAACGACCATCTACAATTTCTTTATGCAACAATTGAATTCCACAAATGAACTATAACAACATTAGATCAATAGTTCTATATCCGTTAAAATGCATTATAATGCAGCATTCCAAACTTCCACAAAAGATCTATTATAATACTCAACCATAGGTCTACATGTTGAAATAATAATAATGAAAAATGTTTTCGTAGACTAGGCGCCTGTGCTTGTTGTATGTAGGAGAGGTTGCGTGGGCGGGCAAATCTGTCTTTTACAATGTCCCCGTTCCATTTACATTCCGCATCGATCTTCTGCCCATCGCCTCCATCACTACCCACACGTCTCTCTCTCTCTCTCTCTCTCTCTCTCTCTCTCTCTCTCGCTCTCTCTCTTTCTTTCTTTCTTTTTTTTTTTTTTTTTTTTTTTTTTGTCTCAGTTACCAGCATCGCCACAAAACTCTATCTGCTGATACTGCGATTTTCTTGCGTTCCTCTGCCTCTCGTTTCTGTCCACCCCTCTTCCACCCGCAACACTCCAACAATTCACCTACCCACCATTCAATTTGGTCCCATTTCTTATGTTTTCTAGCTCGCATGCTACGTTTGCATTTTGTGTTGACTATCTGTTTACTCTTGAATACCATGGGTTGATCTAGTTGTTCGAATATTTATTGTAGGTTTTTGCTTGTGCATGACTGTCTCTCCGTCAGTCTTTGGGTGTTTGCGTGTGTTCTTAAATGCCTTTGTTTTTTGTGTCGGTCTGTTTATGCATGCATATGCCTACAGTTATCATGTTTGTCAGTCTGCATATGAAAATGAGTATTTAGGTAAGACGCTGACATGTTTGTTTTGCTTTTACTCTATCCACATATTCTTTTCCAGTTCACAGTAACTAAAATAATAATAATAATAATAATAATAATAATAATAATAATAATAATAATAATAATAAATAACAACAAGATTAAGCCGATAACTAACCTCTTTCAAAAGTCCGGGTTTGATATAAATCAATAAATTCATTTTGTTAATGTGCCTAAATCTCTTAGCAGCGTCAAGATTGAGTTTAAAAATAGCACCACAGTGAAAGACAAGGAAGAGACGCTAAAAGAGCATAGCTTATCGGTAGGTGGGAGCAACAATTATTGCCCATTATATTATCTATGAATGTGACAACAATGCACTTTCCCGAACATAAAACCCATTTTTACAAAGAATAGACAAAAATCCTTGTTACCCTGGCCATTTAAGCGGCATAGCCCTACAATGAGTCCGTCTTTGATGTCAATCTCTAGCTGTGTTTTATTTTGCCTGCTTGTCATTTTGTTATCTGTCAACTCTTCTTCGTCATTTGTTCTCAGCTACCCTTTTCCCCCAGCCCTGATCTTGAAAGTAGTTTTATTATCATGTTTAGGTGGCTGTCCATATGACTATTCCGACCGGAGCGGCAGCGAAGTGATGTTCCCATATGGGTGCGGATAATTACGTCTCACTGTGTGGGTTATTTTGCTGGAATCCATTTAAAAAAAAAAAAGAAAAAAAAAAAGAAAGAAGAATGTGAATCCTACCGACGTCCATCACTTCGGTTGACCTTGATCGCGGACAAGAACAAACAACGAACTTGGTCTATTTCTAGACTTTTCTGGAAACACTTTGAAACAATTGGGGGAGGGGGAGGGGGAGGAGAGGGGAGTCCGGAGGGATGGAGGGATCGGAACGAGCCAAATGTCGGTCTGTCTGTATTCTGCCTGACGTTCATACAATAACAAACAATCTCACAGATAGTGTCACCATTAAGCTTTATTCTCATCTCACTGAATGGCTTGATAGGGTAAACTTGATACGGTGAAAAACTGAAAAACAACACAAAAGGAAAAATCAATAGTTGTACTAATTTTTTAACAATCGAAGAAACCCCCTCTTCACATGAATACAAATATTTTCAAATATTATGAAAAGTTTTAATCCGTACCACTAAACCACACCCTCACAACACTACTATTACCAATGTTATTAAAGTTATGTATCGGAGTACAAAAATATTCCCTTTTGCAAAACAAAACATCTGAAAGAGCTACATTTGTTTTTCTTGAAAATAAGACTTGAATACAATCTTAAACTTGCAAACAAATTAATTATCTGAACATTAAAGAATACAATAACAACAATTTTGACTACTTACGGAGTGAGGGGACATCAGAGAAGGCACAAGAACAGAGATTCTGTTTGACTAAGATGGCGTGGGGTTACCAACGAATAAAGGGAAGCAACTGTTAAAAAACGTCTTATTATATGAAATTAAAACTAAGTTTACCAACATTTTCCAAAACTGAATTTCTGGTTACAGAACACTCCCCGTCTGATATCTGCTTGATATCACAATAGTTATGAATATATCTAACACAGGTGCAAAATATAACTGGAACAAACAGGTAATGAAACTAACACTGCAAATGGCTAATGCAAACTGTCATGAATATAAATTTAAAATGACAACATCTAATATTAGACCGAAAAGGTGTCTGAGAAATGTCAACACAGTAGCCTGAAAAGGTCAATGTTTAATGATAGATTACAAAGGCACAAGCTCCGAAATGGGCCTGACATAATTGACCGCTTTCTGATCTGACATCACACGGACTTCCGCTGACCGCACAAGAGAGTCATTTAGACTAGGAAAAGTGCGAATCACCAAACCGATAGGCCAGTCATTTCTAGTTGCCTTAGAATCATGCATAAGTACAAGATCTCCTTCTTTAATGTTTTGTTTCTGATTTTCCCATTTGCGTCTTGGTTGCAATGATTGTAAGTACTCTTCTCGCCACTGTTTCCAGAACGTGTTTGATAGAATCTGCACGTGTTTCCACTGGTGCTTATAGACTTCCTTCATGTTGTTGGATTCACAAGGAACCTGATTTTGGCCACATTTCATGGTAAGTAGCATGGACGGTGTGAGGACAAGAGGAGACTCAGGATCATATGAGATGGGAACAATGGGTCTGGAGTTCACAATAGCACATACTTCTGCCATCAGAGTGCACAGGACCTCGTGAGTGAGTGGCTTGCGTCTTTTATCTAGAAGCATAGCGTCAAGAATTTGCCTGGAAACGCCAATAAGTCTTTCCCAGGAGCCTCCCATGTGAGAAGCATGGGGAGGATTGAACTTCCAGATGATGTTTGACTTTAGGAGATGCTCTCGAACTGGTCCATTTTCAACGAAAAGTGCATCTGCACTCAGCATTCCAGCAGCTCCAACGAAGTTAGTGCCGCGGTCAGATCGCAATTCCTCAACGGGACCACGTAGAGATACAAATCTTCTGAAGCCGTTGATAAATGACGAACTACTAAGTTCTTCTAGAACCTCTATGTGTATAGCGCGAGTGGCCATACAGGTAAAAATCACTGCCCACCTCTTGGCATGGGAAAGACCACCTCTGGTTTTTCTGGCAACCACAGACCAAGGACCGAAAACATCAACTCCAACATGTGAGAAAGGAGCAGATGGTAAAACTCTATCGGGAGGGAGGTTAGCCATCTTTTGGCATGCTTGTCTGCCACGGAGTCTCTTGCACTGAAGGCATCGTTGAATTACAGATGACACAAGTCGCTTTGAGCCAACAATCCAAAACCCAGCAGAGCGAACTGCTCCTTCAGTGAAGTGACGACCTTGATGCTGTACTTTTTGATGGTAATATTGAACCACCAGGGCAGAGACATGAAGGTTCTTGGGAAGGATGATAGGGTGAACCTGTGACAATCCTAGAAAGTCTTTAGCTTCTGCCAGTCGGCCTCCAACACGAAGCAAACCATCATCATCCAAGTAGGGTGACAGAGATATGATCGAGCTGGACCTGGGAATCTGCTTACCTTGACGAAGGTTCTGAATCTCTACTCCAAAAGCATTAAGCTGAACCACACCAAAAATGAACTTTTCAGTTGCTCTTAAGTTTTCTAGACTTCGATAGTGAGAACAATGGTGCCAGTTCTTGCATACATTTGTTGATGACTGAAAACTGTGACAAATATGTCTGAGTAGACAGAATGCTTTGACCAAGGATTGCCAGCTGGAGAACTTCTGAAAGCGTGAAGTCAAAGTCGAAATCGAAGTCATGTTTTTGACATCTGTCTTAAGGACACAAGGTCTAACTTCAATGTCATCGTCAGGAGATATCATTGAGTAGGATTCTGAGGAAATAGTTTCAGATCGTAGGCTCGTCAAATAATCTCCTGGTCCTTGCAGCCAGATTTGTTGTTTTAGCTCAGTATAGTCAGCGACGCACCTGGTTGCAGCATCCGCAGGATTGTGTTCTGAAGATACATGGTGCCATTGTACTGGTTTTGAAACACGCCTAATTCGCTCCACACGGTTGCTGACGTACGTGTGGAACCTACGAGTTTCATTGTTAATATATCCTAGCACCACCTTGCTGTCTGTGTAGAAAGCCACACTCTTCGGAACAATGTCAAGGTGCTCCAAAATTAACTGTGATAGTTCTGTTGCTAGTACTGCACTGCATAGCTCGAGCCGAGGAATGGTATGGCCTCCTGAAGGGTGCAACTTTTGATTTTCCCATGATGAAGCCAGTGTGATTGTTTGAACCATCAGGCACCTTCGCATAAGCTACAGCAGCAATAGCCTTCTCAGATGCATCACAAAAAATATGGATCTCAATATCCTTGGTGGTTGAAAGTGAAACAGGGACAATCATGCGTGGAATCTCAAAGCTTGGGAAGTACTCTAAGGTCTTTTTCCACTGTTGCCACAACTGCTCACTTTTGGCTGGTAGAGGTTCATCCCAGGCAGCATGGGAACAGATTTCTCCTAAAAGAATCTTCCCGGATGTGGCCAATGGAGCAAGAAAACCAAGTGGGTCAAAAATACTATTTAGTGTAGAGAGGATCCCTCTTCGGGTAATGGGGCTGCTACCTAGCTGAAGACTGATTTGAAAAGCATCAGTTTCAAGATTCCATGGTAATCCCAAACAAGCATGTAATGGAAGTGGCACAGAAAGATCCGAGAGATCTAAAGTTTGCAATTCTGAGCAAAGATCTTCAGGAGGAAAGGCTTTAAGGATGGCTCGATCATTGGAAGCAATCTTGTGGAGCCTGATGTGTCCATTTTCCATCAGCTCAGTTTGAGTGCGCTTCACAAGACTCACTGCTTGATCTTTCTCAGGCAAAGAAGACACGCCATCATCAACATAAAAGTCTTGAGACACAAATTTCTTCACATCTTCCTGGCTGTGAGCCACTGTTTTCCTCAGGCCGTAGGTGGCAACTGCAGGAGAAGGGCTGTTACCGAAAACATGAACACACATCCTGTATTCAACAAGGGGCTTGCTGAAGTCATTGTCCTGATACCAAAAGAATCTCAGGAGGTCTCTATGATGTTTATCAACAAAGAACTGATAAAACATCTGCTCAATGTCTCCTGTCACCGCATACTTGTCGCGTCTGAATCTCAGCAGAATGCCTACAAGACTGTTTGTTAAATCTGGTCCAGACAGCATCATGTTGTTCAGAGAATATCCTTCACTTGTTGCAGAAGAATCAAAGACGCCTCGAATTTTACCAGGTTTCTTGGGATGATAGACACAGAAGAGAGGCAAATACCATGAGTTGCCTTCATTTTTAAGGACGGGTTGAGGGACTTGTTCAGCGGACCCGCTGCTCAAGAGTTTTGCCATGAACTCGAAAAGGTGTTCTCTTTTTACGTGGTCTTTCTTCAAGGTTGCCTCCAATATGCGAGCACGTCCGAGACACTGGAAGCGATTGTTTTTGGGAATGGGATCTGTGGATCTCAGTGGAAGTGGTGCAGACCAGCGACCTTCCTCATTTTTGTGAAAGTGTTCATCCATCAGGGCCATGAATCTTTTGTCTTCAATGGACATCCCTATCTTCTCATCTTCTGCAGTTTTCTCAAAAACTCCAGTGCTTTTCTGTTCATTGTTGGTAACCTTTAGTTCATAAGGACAAGGCTCAAAGATGGTTCCCCTGCCACCATTTAGGATGTTAGTCTTAGTGACATAGACAGCTGAAGGCTTATGCATTTTGTTCAAGCAAACATCTCCAATAATCACCCATCCGAGAGGCAAGCGCTGAGCGAAAGGAGACATTGGGGGACCAAGTACTTGTTCTAATACATGATGAGCTTCTGGCATGTCGCGTCCTATAAGCATGCCAATCGGAACTTTGGGGTCCACATGTGGAATATTTCCAGCGATCCTGTTCAAGTGAGGATGGTGCTGAGCCACTTCAGGTGTAGGTATTTCAGATCTGTCTTCTGGGATTTTGTCGCACTCTAACAGAGTAGGCAGCTTATAAGTTGTTTGCCCATCTAAAGACTGAACGCAGATATCCTGGATTTGACGTCCGCTCATGGTACAAATACCTGCGCAAGAAGTCAAAGTGTAAACAACTTCTTTGGAGCGACCATGTTTAATGAGGTCCATGATGACTGGTGAAGCCAGTGAGCGATTGCTCTGGTCATCCAATATAGCATAGACGAGGCTGACAGTTTCAGGATGATCTGCAGTGAAGATTTTAACTTTTACGATTTTTCCACATGAACGACTTGTGTGACCAGACTGGCAAAGAGTAGTACACTTAGTTGATACCTCTTGGGGCTCCCCGCCATGCTCTTCAGTAGCACATGGCTGTGGTGCTGATCCTGAAGGATAATTTTCACGGTGCATCGCAGTGCAGTGCTTCCTTCCACATTTTTCACACTTGACCGTAGCAGTGCATTTGTTAGCTGTATGCTCTGTGGAAGACAAACATTTAAAGCAAATCTTATTGTTTTTCAGAAAGGTCTGGCGATCAGTCCATGATTTTGCTGAGAAAACCTTGCAAACTGCCAGAGAATGTTGTGTTTTATGAATGGGGCATTTTCCGACTGATGAAGAGGAGACTTCATTTTTGTCAATCTCAGTTTTGCGACTGATGACCGCATGATTTCTTTTCTCCCGCAAGTTATCTTTCTTGTCAAAGCAGAAGGCTGGATCGTTCTGGATCTTACTGGCATTTCTCACAAAGTCGACAACAAACGAGAAGGGTGGAAAAGGTACACTGTGATCTTTCTTGAATGCTGCAGCTTTGGTCACCCACTTGTGTCTCAGAGCTTGAGGAAGCTTGCTGATAATGCCATTTACCCCTACTGAGGAGTCGTAAACAGAGAACAAAGCACGCAGCTTTGGATTCTCCTTTGCACAATTGATCTCGTCTAGGATGTCACAAAGTTCATAGAACTTTTTACTGTCTTTGTATGTCAACTGAGGAAAATTCTCTAATTTCTTTCTCAGGCAAGATTCAACTAGTTCAGGTGAACCATAACGTTCTTCAAGGCGCTCCCAGAGAAGCCTCAATCCTCTTTCAGGGTTATATGGGTTCGAGGCTCGCAAACTCATAGCATACTTGCTGGATTCTGGTCCAAGATACTTAATGAGCAGGTCAAGCTCTTCCTGAGTAGACACCTCAAGCTCTCTCATGATGCTCAAGAAGCTGCTGCGCCACACCTCGAAGGATTCGGGTTGTTCATTGAAGTGAGAGAGTCTGGACAGCATGAGATCTTTCTTTAACAAGAATTTGGTGAAGTCCTGAACGCTGTGCGATTCATTAGGTTTGTCAAACGTTCTTGGATTAAAGTCTTCAGCATAAGGGGAAAACTCAGTATTACGCCTATTGCATTGCTGATAATGAAGAGATTCTCCCTGGAGAACATAAGGATCAGTATCAAGATTAGAGATATACTGTTCAGTCTTTTCCTTATGACTTTGAGAGGGAACATTCAGCTTGGCAGATGGTGAGGCACTCGGAGACGAAGCACTGCCATTCTCTTTTGCCTCTAAAAAGCTTGCTTCAGCTTCAATTGCTGCTGCTTCTTTCTCTTGAGCCAACAACCGCAGCTCTGCATCAACTTCTTCTTTCATACGTTCAGCTTTGGCATCTGCATTTTTCCTTTGTTCTTCCAAAACTGCTTTCTGTTTCTCTAATTCATATTGTTTGTGAGCAAAGACTGCCTGAGCCCTCAAAGCTTCAGCTTTAGCACGCTTACGAGCAGCAAGACTACTGGTGGTTGAAGCTCTAGATCTGCTGCTGAGATGACTGACTGACCTAATTTCTAACAAAGAATGAAGTGCGTCTGTCACTTTCTGATACTGTTCTTTTTTAGAGTCAAGTGTAGACTTAGACTGGGCTAACTTACACACCGTTTCCTCTGTGTTTACTCTTGAGAGGAATTCAATATAGTCCTTGGCTCTAGTTTCATATTCGTGATAAGCAGCCTGTAATTCACACAATAAGGAGTCCGTATTTTCCCTACATGGAGACTCGCTTGACTGGAAAACTTTATTTAGATTAACAAGTGCAGGTTGCAGCTTGCTAAGGTGAGAGTTCTCAATGTCTTCATAGTTTTCTTGACCCTTGGGCGTCAAAGATCTGACACGCTTTTCCCTTGCAGCACCAGATACATCAGAAGGTTGGTCTTGCATGGTGGATGGCGTCGCTATCAGTTGGGGCAACTGTAGAGGCCGTTATCCATGTAGATGCAGACGTACTTCCAGGATGCAGGCGTCTTGGTAAGGTCCCGATGTCCTTACTCCTTTTTCACTATTCTGCCTGACGTTCGTACAATAACAAACAATCTCACAGATAGTGTCACCATTAAGCTTTATTCTCATCTCACTGAATGGCTTGATACGGTAAACTTGATACGGTGAAAAACTGAAAAACAACACAAAAGGAAAAATCAATAGTTGTACTAATTTTTAACAATCGAAGAAACCTCCCTTCTCATGAATACAAATATTTTGCAATATTATGAAGGTTTTAATCCGTACCACTAAACCACACCCTCACAAAACTACTATTACCAGCGTTATTAAAGTTATATATCGGAGTACAAAAATATTCACTTTTGCAAAACTAAACAACTGAAAGAGCTACGTTTGTTTTTCTTGAAAATAAGACTTGAATACAATCTTAAACTTGCAAACACATTAATTATCCGAATATTAAAGAATACAATAATAACAATTTTGACTACTTACGGAGTGAGGGGACATCAGAGAAGGCACAAGAACAGAGATTCTGTTTGACTAAGATGGCGTGGGGTTACCAACGAATAAAGGGAAGCAACTGTTAAAAAACGTCTTATTATATGAAATTAAAACTAAGTTTACCAACATTTTCCAAAACTGAATTTCTGGTTACAGAACAGTCTGTCCGTCTGTCTGTGGGTCCGTAGGATACCGTATCTCAAGAACCACTGAACGGATTTTGACTAAACTTCGTAGCAACGTTACCTAGGTTAGTGGCTTGCCTCCTGTGCCATCATATTTGCTGTACCAAAACGTTCAGGTCACTGGAGCCATTTTGTTGTTAAACAAGTTTTGCTCTATATCTCAAAAACGTCTGAGGCGATTTTGTTAGGTTTTGGTATATTACGTATACATATACTTCAAATCATCCAGCAGTCGGTCAGTCGGTCGGCCGGTATGTCGCTCCGAATTTCATTTTTTTTGTGTCCAAAAACACACTTTTGGCCTTATCTCAAGAATAACTAAACCAAAATTCATTATTTTTATTTTGCAGATACTTTAACTACCGCTAGGCAAGTTAGATAATTTGTATTTGTACTTGTTCAAAGATCAAGGTCATTTTTACTTCGTCATTTTCTAAACTCGCTTTGCGCTTAATCTAAAAATTGGTTGAGACGATTTTGATAAATGTTTTGCTTGCAAATAGTTTATACATTGGCCTTTCATTCCATGTTTCCCTTTTGTTTCTTTGAGATAAATCCTAGTCACCAAGAAGATGAACACATTTGAAAATGCTTATTTTTCGCGTTCGGCTAGCTATGTGTGTGGCTGGAGAGGAACAAAAACTTTAACAGCTGGTACAAAGACTTGGCACCACCTCCAGAACCTGTGGAATGGAAATAAGTGCAGAGAAGACCAAAATGATGACCAACAACACCAATAGCATCAACATGGACATCAAAGTCCAAGGCCAATCCTTCAACACAGTGCATAGCTTCAAATGTTTAGGAGCCATTGTATCAAATATATTTGAATGGCTTAACATCTGGTTTTTGTTTTTGTTTTTAATCAGAAGCTCGCAGCTTCAGTGTTCACCGGCAAGACTTTATCTGATATAGCCTACTACGCAACATAGAGATACATTTGTTCTGTGTAACTGTGTATACTAAAGCTCCAAATCTTGCGTTACTACAAATAGTCTGCTCAATCATAATAAGGTGAACGAAGTCTATCGAATTCCTCTAAAGTTCGTTGTCTGTATCTCTGTATCCACCACCAAAAATACTTCTAGCTCTACAGAAAGCACTCCACTGAACCTTATTCCTACACCAGACATTTTTGTGCTATAACTGTTAATAAGTTGCTTCCTTTCACCTCGAAAACATTTACTTGATTCGGAAAGTGGAAGCCATTTATAAAAGGAAACGCGGTAGGCAACGATGGTTGTCCAAAACATGCGTAGGTGTCCTTGCATTGGAGTAATTACGTTGTTGACCTTCTTGTTGTCGCAGATGCTTCTGCTTTGATTTCAGTTCAGTTCAGATGTTTTGATGTCTTTTTGCATAAAAATGATAAAGACAATAAAGCTGTTGAAGACAACATCAATAACCACAACAATAACTACAACAACAACAGCAACAACAACAACAAAATCTGCTTTGATTGTGGTTTGGAGAATGTGTACGTTATGATAAACAAGTAAACAGAACAACAACTTGTCAAGTTGAGTTTCCTGTGTTTCAGTACATAAAATATTGACCTCGACTTGACCTATGAATAGCTGCTACTTTTTATCTTACTACAAATTCAGTACGGAGGCCTTCACGTCCTGGGCGCATTTTATTATATAAGTTACCGTAAATGAATACAACCTATATACTCTAATCTCAAATTGTTTACTGAATGGGTAACGAGTGTCATTCTTTTATATGACGGAGACAACGTTGATACCTAAGAACTGTGCAATTTACTGAATGAACGAACCTTTACAGATAAAGTACTACGCAGATAAGGCACATTCAAACAGTTTCCTGCACATTCTCGAACTCACATTGTTGTGTATACAGTGGGAATGGAGATGACCTGCGCCAGTTTGAAAGTTTACGTCAATACGAACATGTAGCGTATGTACTGCCCAAATATAGCTTACATGCGGTCTCTCTTTTCCCCAACTTTTGATAAACAGAGTCAAGTGCTCGCAAATAGTCCATAGTGTATAGCCAGGCACCGCCTTTCAACAGCGTTGATGCGATTACAGTTCACCAAGTCGCCCCAGACAAACGTGCACTGTATGTCTAAAACTCATTTGATGGTACTCCAGACAGCAGAAGCCACGAGATGTATTATTCCTTCTACAATACAAGTTATCAGTTCAGCAGGTCCCAGGCTTTTGTTGTGTTTTGTAGATTATAGTCACACGACACTTTCGCATATAGGTGACTACTGGACCGATTTATACTGACACCAGCGGGCCAGTTGTTGGTAAAGGGGAAAATAATATGATCACACGTTGACCAATCCGGGATTCGAACCAGCGACCTTTCGGTTACTAGCAAGACGCTCTTACCAACTGAGCTACCCGGCCCCCACTGGTCCCAGGCATTCAGTAATTTAATGAGGACCCTTTGATCCTTTCAGACCTAAAACTTCAATTAGCTTGCCAGCAATATAAAACATATTCGGATGACTCAAGTTACTGTCATTAGTCGCCTTCCTGTCACTAAATGCTGTTTGTGAATTACAGAAGATCTTGCGAGGCACTGTAATGTGATCTAAATATAGAATTTAATTACACAAGGTGCCACGGGAGTAAGGTCATTTATAACAGGAAAGATTAAATAAGCATGAAGGCTTTGTTTTGAATAAAGTGAAGAAAGAAACAGAAGAAAGGAAGAAGAAGGGAGGATTTTAAAGCTGGACGAAATCCAAATTACATCGAAGAGATTTTCCCGTTTAAATTGCATTACTCCTATCTTAACACTGGCTTAGAGACTGTTATTTGGTTGATTCACCAGCTGAAGCTAATTCTCATTTTAAAAATCTGCATTAGCGGGGAATTTTTGTTGTGGTTTTGGGTTCAGGTAACAACAATTAAATAGATCAAAAGAAGATCAAAGTATGCCTATGCCTATACCGTTTGCCACAAACCTATCACGTGTTAATCAATTTGTTATGCTTTTAACTTGACGAAATCCTACTTAAGATTTTCAAGACTTGGCCAGCAAAGAAGTACTTAGGAACTTAATAATGCAAGACTATACACACACGCACGATCGTACGCCCTGATATTCAAGCAAGAGTGCGCACACACAAACACAAACACAAACACCCCCCCCCCCCACTCCCACACACACACAAACAAACACGTCTTTAAAATAAATTTTCACAGCAGTCTGGGATCAATAATTCAAGAGATTGCACAAAGATTGAGCTGCCGCCTCAGCAGAAACTCAATTTCTTTCCGCCGTTGGTTTAGATCTTTTTGTAATAGATAAAAACAGACCCCTCGCCATTAGCTTCATTTGAGTGTGTGCCAAAACTGAAACAAAATACTATTTTCTTGTTTAAGTATAATATTGATTTTTAAAGGCTGCTTACACAAAGGCGAATGTTTATAAGATTCTACATTCATTTTAACCTCACTACCAACCCCAACTAAAATCCAATCCATCAAAATAAAAAATAAAAGAAATAAAAATGAGTACAATAATTATACTCGTATAAATACTGTAGGTCGCTTTATTTCTGATTCTTTGATAACAGTTAATGAAGAACATCTCATTTCTGATACTTATTCGAAGCAAACTTTGCTTTGCCTTTTGTTGTAGACATCTTATTTTTTTTTGTCTTTTATTTTTGTTTATGGCTTTTGAGGGAGAAGAAGAAGAAGAAGAAGAAGAAGAAGAAGAAGAAGAAGAAGAAGAAGAAGAAGAAGAAGAAGAAGAAG
>CM072512.1:103512656-103875156 GCA_036898135.1 Oncomelania hupensis | reverse complement strand
TAGGCAACACATTTTGTGGTTAAAAAATCACCGCGAAGCTTGCTTGATTGTTGCTTTAGGTCCAGCGGACTCTTCCGAGCCAAATCAGGAGAAGAAGAGAGGGAGTGTGTGTGTGCGTGTGTGTGTGTGTGTGTGTGTGTGTGTGTGTGTGTGTGTGTGTGTGTGTGTGACAGAGGGGGGGGAGGAGAAGAGAGAGAAGAAGAAGAAGAAGAACAAGAACAAGAAGAAGAAGAAGAACAAGAAGAAGAAGAAGAACAAGAACAAGAACAAGAAGATAAAGAACAAGAAGAAGAACAAGAACAAGAAAAAGAAGAAGAACAAGAAGAAGAACAAGAAGAAATTGAAGGGGGATAAAAAGGCTGACTCCAACAATTTTAAAGTCAGTTGGCTTTTCATTGACACACTCAAGAATAAGATCTGCACGCAGTACGTATTAGAAATAATAAACTTGCATCCTTATGTTGTTTTATTTGTACAAAATCGTGACATAACCGTTGATCTTATTGCCTGCATTTGCGACAGGCGTCCGTATCTGGATCAGAGAGCGCCCCACTCTGTTCTATTGTATTATATTATTGTAGAGAAGACACGTTCTCTAGAGAACCTCTTTCGTATCCAGATACGCGCGCCTGTGGCATTGGCAACGTTCGAGCCATGATCACGATGCTATCTATCTACCCTTAGGTAATAATTCACAGTTATAAACTTATAAGTTATATTTAGCTTAAAGTTCACTTGCAATCAGGCTGGGATTTTGCCATGTAAATGCAATCAATGTCACTTTGATTGTAATAATGCTGTTCTCAGTGATGATAATTTATTTTGTAACATGCCAGGATGCCTAATAAAAATTTGTAAATCAAAAATATTCATGGATATAATGCATAAGCCCGACGTATGCCTACCTAGAGTGTTGCAAATTACAATTTGCACTCCGACATAAATTGCTGAAAATAAAAATTTACATATCATACAGAAACTGAATCTGTCTCTTTCTGTTTAGAAGGAGAAGGAGGGAGGTGGAGTATATTAGAAAGAGACGGAGTAGGAGTAGAAGACATACAATTATTTTTGTTATGTACAATAGAGGAATAGGGATAGAGATAGACGAACAAGAGTCTTGAATGGGGGAGGTTCGGGAAGGCACAATATATTAATTGTTATCGCATGTATCCGGGTTGAGGTTTAAAATAGAACGTCTTTCTTCGACATATCCTTATTAGACAGAATATCAGTTTTCATGCACGTGTTGTCATATGGTCGTATAGTTTTAATTACATTCCGTCGCCTTTGAATAATTTTCGTATAACAAATCAGTATTTCTATAAAGAATATAAATATTAATAAATACAAAATTTCAACAACACGTTTTTATATATCGAGTGTTCCTTTCCTCCCCATATCCCCATATCGTGTAAGCTTACGTGAGAATTATTGTTCCTGTTAGTTTTATTGGCTGACAAAATGATCTTATTAGTTGGTCATGTAATTCATGTTTTCCAGTTCCATTCATTTTGTTTTCAGATGTGTGCAAACTACAAATATTTTGACAATTGTGCACTTCTAAACGATGAAGAGGAGGAAGAGGAGGAGGAGGAAGAGAAGAAAAAAAAAGAAGAAGAAGAAGAAGAAGAAGAAGAAGAAGAAGAAGAAGAAGAAGAAGAAGAAGAAGAAGAAACAATTGTATGGTGTTTGGTGTGTGTTGGTTTTTGTATAGTAGCCTTCATAATAGGCTTGTCTTATAATTGTGAACCATTTGAGCGGAAGAGGGGGAGATAGCAGAAGAATGAGGGAAAAGAAGAAGTTTTATTTCGTTGTGGGCTTCACATCCTACCAATAGTGTACATGTAACGATTGTGAACAATTTGAGTAGAGAAGAAGAAGAAGAAGAAGAAGAAGAAGAAGAAGAAGAAGAAGAAGAAGAACAACAACAACAACAACAACAACAACAACAACAACAACAACAACAACAACAATAATAATAACAACAACAACAACAACAAAAACAACAGCAACAACAATACAGGTTGTTGTTTTTTTTACTTTCTCTTCTTGTGCTCTATCACAGTATCAGCAAAAAAATGCATAATTCATGAAATTTGTGTCAGCTCATCTTTCCATTTGATATCCAGCGTGTTTACCTAAAACACACAATAGGTACATGTATGTAGTCTGTATCAGATCACAGGACTGATATCTACGTGAAGCGGATCACATGTTACTCCATCCTGTTTTACTCATTAACTGTACCGTAGGCGTAGGACAATGAAGCTTTCTCTAAGGGCTCAGAGTGGTCTCACACATTTATCAGACAGATGAAACACGTTTCGATTCATTCATTAAATGTTGATCAGTCATTTCCTTCTTATTGCTATACACATTATTGTGGAAATAAATCGCTGGTAGGGCAGCGTCCGATTGTACACAAAAACATCCATCAAAACCTACTGCACACACGCGTTATTCCGCATGGGTACACACATACATAAACACACACACACTTACAGTATACTAAACTACACTGCACTACATTAGAAAAAATAAGAAAATGATCTTTCATATTGTTTCATGGGCTACTGCCATGGGAACATTTCATTGATAGCCGAAATCTAAGTGGCCGGCGGTCGACTACAAGAAGGCCTAAATATAGAACTCAATCTTTCATTCATAAACTGACCGACTATTGATTTGACCTGACCCGAGCGAACTGATAACAGATAAGGCAATAGCAAAAGGGATTGCTATCACGAATGATGAACGCCCTAATGTGCATTATATTTTTTTTCTATCGTGATTTTTTTTTTAAATGATGCTAGCCTTAACTGTTACTAAATGTTACATGTAAGTAAATTAAAACTGTAAATGCTGTTATGCCTACATATTAGTGCATAGTTTAACATTTTATGTGGAGATATTGAGTTAATTAATTTTTTAAAATAAAATTAAGGCATGTTTGCTTTCACTAATTTGAATAATAATAATAATAATAATAATAATAATAATAATAATAATAATAATAATAATAATAATAATAATATTAATAATAATAATAATAAGATAGGGATCAGCTCGACCTGCTCTTTGGATGTTTCTGATGCTGATGTAATCGAGACTCTGGGTCAAACCGAATGCCAGAAACGTGGATCATACTTTCCGTTTGTTTCGTTAATTTTCAGCAATTGTGTCTATCACCCACTAACTGGTTTATATGCTAATTATGAGAAATGGATAGCGCATGCCCCAACCTTTGAGAAAAGTAGCGATACTTTCCTAAACGGATGCATCCTTTAGGAGAAGGATCGCAAATTTTCTCAAACTCCGATGAAAAGGATCGATCCTTTCGTAACGGAGCGATGCAAAGTAGCGATACTTTTCAAAAAGTATCGATGCAAAGCATCGCTACTTTTCATCGCGCGTTTGACCCTGTTCGTACGCCATAGTCTATGTGCAGTAGGATGTGACCCCTCCTTACTCCACTCACCCGATATTACTGCTCTCTCTCTCTCTCTCTCTCTCTCTCTCTCTCTCTCTCTCTCTCTCTCTCTCTCTCTCTCTCTCTCTCTCTCTCTCTCTCTCTCATCCATCTCCTCCCTGCCCATCTCCAGCACTCCACTCCACCCTCTATAAATTCAAATTCTGCAGTCTGTAATCAATTTTGCGCAAAGACGTGCAACGTCTTAAACAAAATTACAAATAAACAGACAGGGAAACAAAACAACTTGCACTGATGGGCATTTGTTATGAAACGTATCCTAAATTCACCTATTATAGAATCTAACAGTGGCGTGATAGGAAGATAAAGTAGGTCGAGGGCTCTACAAAGCATGCAGTTCCCTGGTTTCTAAACGAGAATAAGGCCATGCTCAAAGACCAGCACAATGCAATAGTCTATAATATTATTGAGAATCATGATCTGACAGAAGAAAAGAACTGCACAACCGCCCTAAACATCAAGGGCCTACAGGCCAAGGAAATAGGCTAGATCATCCTGTTTTAAGGATATGCATTTAAACTGGTTCACCTCACAAACTAAAACTCCTCTTCCTAACCCTAAAATAACATTTATAAACAAATTCTAGACTAACGGATATTTTAATGGCCCTCACTATAGATTGACCGTATAATATTATTGAAGACTACATATTCAACAGTAGATTTCCAGAGAGACCATTTTGCCCTTTCTATGCGATGGTACAAATAGTGGGTGTGTTTGCGTATTTTGTGTTAGTATGCATATATCTGTATGTGTGCGTGTGTGTGTGTGTGTGAGTGTGTGTGTTAGAACGCGCGTGAATGTGTGCTTGTGTCCACGCACCTAAACGATGCTTGTTATGCCTGCTGGCGAGCAACACATCAAATACTCTTTATAGGCCAGAGGAAATCGAAATCGACTTATTTTTTATTAGCATTATTCTTAATTACAGCTTTGTGTTTTTTATGTGTAGGCTCTCTGTTTTATGTTAAATAAGCTCAAAAGCGAGGCAATCAATCTAACGACTTCCTGTATTGTTTTCATTTCCTTTTATGTCTTCCAAGCATTTTTGAAAGCAACCTTTTTTTGTGTGTCTTTCCAGGTAATATCTGGGATACTGAAATAGTTGAAAATTAGAGCGAACCAAATGTCGATCTGTCTGCCTGTCGGTCGGTCGGTCCGTTGTATGCTATTTCTCAAGAACCTCTTAAATGATTTTGACAAAACTTCATAGGAACATTACCTATTGATGGCACCCGTACAAAAAATATTTGCTCAAACGCAAAGGTCGAAGTAGCTTTTTTATGTTTGGTCGCAGCTCTTGAAATAAATTATTATAAAATATCGTTTATCATTATTGACAGATTCATTAATCAGCTGAACAGAAACTCCATTCATTTTTTATATTTTCTTGATCTGTGAAGATTTGAGTTTACAATTTAAAAAAAAAGTAAACTTGATAATGTTTGGCTGTTATACTAAACTTATATTGCCGCCCGGTGTAATATAAATTTTGTGTATGGGATAAAAACCACCGGTACAAATTAACTTGCCTACAAGATTTAAATTTTTTGTTTCAAGGCCTGTGTTGATAGTTTCATCTGCATGATGTAAAACACCTGTCTATTTCCCATAATAAGAGTCTCTGATCGTGACTGAACGATCTAGGCTGGCAAAAGTGTCAGTATATTAATTCTCAGTATATTTGTTTACATTAAATGAGCTGGACCCACAACCACTCCCATGTAAGAATGATAAGCACATTTAAGGCACTTGTTGAGAAAAAAATCGTACATTATCCATTATTATTTATACTTTCCATTGCCCAGTACTGTATATTTAAGAATGAAAACAACAACAACGACAACAACAACAACAACAACAACCAAATTGCTTAATAATTAAAAGTATATTTTTTCAATGAGCACTGAGCGGTACTGATTTTCCATGTAAAATTCAATTGCGGAGACCCTATTAGGCTTTTAGTATTAAACTATACAATATAATGTGCCAGTGCTCAATTTGAGATTTGAAATGAATTGTGTTGAATTTATTATTCACTATTGTTGCTTTACCAAATCTCACAAGGAATAAAAGTCCACAAGATGTGTGCCTTTTTTATTTATTTGTATGTCTTTCCCATCGAAATGATAAGACAATAAAACCACACACACAACGCACACACACACACACACACACACACACACACACACACACACACACATCTATTAAAACTACACAATGAGCGTGACAGCTACGCGCGCGTAAGAGGGAAGATCCTCACTATGCAGCGGTAGCAAAAACAAAATACTCACGCACACACACACGCACCCACCCACCCACCCACACACACACACACGCACACACACACGCATACAGAGGTTTACAATAAAACCACCTCAAGGAAACTGTCCAACAGGAGAAACAATGCTTTGGCCAAATCAACACATAGGTCTAAATCAAAGCCAACGTTATCCATAGAAGTTAAGGATTGTAAGCTGACAGGCAAATATCCACGTGTACAGTTGCAATCAAGTAATACATGACTAAGAGAAACGGTGTTATTACATATACAATTCCCATTACTGCTATATTTAGTTCTTATAGAATTCAAAAATATTCTGTAGGTCATTGTCACCACTGATCTGGATACTCCACGGTACTTTTCATATTGTTTATTAACGTCCAACGTTTTCCTTATATTACTTTCCACAAATCATTGTAATTCTTTGGAAGACAGACATATTTGTAGTAATAACACATTTACATTAGCAGCTCCCATTTTAGCTGCTTAATGTGTGCCCATCCGTATAATATTGTTGCGGACAAATTTTCCACACTACCCTGGTACAATGAAGGAAACCAAGTTTCCCCCAATACGATTCCCCGGCGACCGAATTTCACATGAAAACCGATTGGAGCTAAAGTATTAGTGTTATTAAAAGTGCGTTCACGATGACTGATTGGAGATAGATTTAGAACCGTTGTAATCTCAATATCACAGTCTGTTGAACCCGTCGGGAATATGGAAATGTTTCCAACATCATTATGTGTGGACTTTAAAGACCGGAATTCATGAGTCCATAAATCAAGCTGGGGGTGTTTGGGGTAAGAGGACGGCAGAGAATCGAAGTCTCTTCTTTCGTCTAAAAAAGTTGTAACTTTGTAGGCCTTAACTACTATTATCTATCAGTAAATGAGGTGAAGAATAGTAACGGAGTGATCGACACGACGATTGTGGTTACTTATCAGGAAGAAGAAGAAGAAGAAGATCCATGCATACGAGAGAGAGAGAGAGAGAGAGAGAGAGAGAGGGGGAGGGAGGGAGGGAGAGAGAGAGAGAGAGAATAAAATAAGCTAAAAATTTTATTTTGCAAGGGTAAAGGAGTAAGCACTGGATGCGCTTTTTTTACATCTTTACCTTGGGGCTTTAACAATAACTATTAAATACAACTCAAGGTTATAACATTCACATCATGGAACAATAACAAATAAACAAAGTCATCATTAGATAAAATCATTTTCAAACAATCGAAATCAAATTAATGTTGTTAATATCAATCAACAACATTAAGGAGAGAGAGAGAGAGAGAGAGAGAGAGAGAGAGAGAGAGAGAGAGAGAGAGAGAGAGAGAGAGAGAGAGAGAGAGAGAGAGAGAGAGAGAGAGAGAGAGAGAGAGAGAGAGAGAGAGAGAAAGAAGGGATACGAATCTTTCTTGTCCATAGTTAAATAGTTAGATGGCATGGCATTAGGAAGCTGGCGCTATCCTATCCTATCCTATCCTGTACCGTAACCCGAAGGTCGTAGGGGCACCACAGATGATCGTTTAACCAGCATACTCCATCTTTCTCTGTCCTCAGCAGCCCTGATGGCTGGGCGCTAGGGGATACAAACGCAAAATGAAATGATTGTTTTTGCGGGATAAGAGTTCATTCCCTTTTATATGTTTCTTAAAATGTGTAGGCTTTTAGTGTGTCTTGAACGTTTATAAATAAGATCAAATGGACATAATTTTCCACAGGTGTGAGGATGTGATTTCATAAAAGAATGTAAGAAAAGTATATAAAATTTAAATTTATAATTATGTTACATATTTAAAAAAAGAACGTTCGAACAGACGATGTCGAGGGGAAGTTCCAAAAGAGTAGGTTCCCTTGATGTCATTTTCAGCGACACCTTCCTGTGAATCGATTACCACGTCACTTTGGTACAAAACATTCTTGTTTTCATCAAACATGCAGCATTAATGTAATTTTGTTGTCTAAGATGAGATTCTAGAATGAAAATCCATTGCTGTTGGATGTTGCGCTGTCATGTGAAATTGTTCATGAAGGTAAGTGTGACATCTGCTGATGCTAATATGATGGCAAACGGGAACCATTGCAGACAGCGCATGTTGCTGACAGTGACAGCTAAAGCGATCGTTTTAGTGTGACTGTGAGTGGTGTGATATTTGGAATGCACGCCTGTATATTTTTGGTCTTTACTTCAGGTTTATTAAAGAATTTGTTTTCTTGGATTTTCAGTTCATTTGACCAAACTGTTGACTTGTAGAAGTTCATCGAGATGAATTGAAACTACAGCATCTTCAACCGAATCCACGTTTGCTGCTGCTTAGAAACGAATCACTGCTACATCTTACAAGTATGTTATTAAAATCACATCGTAGTAGCTTATTTGTATAAATTGTTGTTATTTGTTAAAGAAGGCTTCTTTTTTTTTTTTTTAAACAGACCAACTCCTTTTCATGTGTTGTTAACAGTTTTGCCCACTTTTGTGCACAAGAAGTGCAAAGCTGACTAAGTTAAAATGAAAGTTAAAAAATAGTGGTGAAGGGGTATTTCTCACAAATAACAGAGAGGGCGAGGAATTGCATTTTTAAAGACCTGTTCTCGTGACCTTTGGTCTGTGGATGCTTTTTAAAGTGGGTGAAAAATTCAGACATTCTGCAACTTGTTTGGTTTCTTCTTTATAAATTCAAATAGTCAAGGTCTTGAAGGACTTGAAAGTGCTAAAAACAAGAGCTGAAGAAGGGACAAAAGAGCTGAGTGCCTACAATGTCCTGGACTATATAACATATCATAACATAACATGACAAATGAACAGTGGCTTGGCGACTTAAAGAATGGTTTGTTTATCTAGTGGCACACAATAGACTGAATAGTACTTTGTGTTTGTTTAATCAAATGTACTGATATTTTTCAATGATGATGCTACATTTTTATGTTTAATTTTTGTTGCTCTTTACCATGCAGGTATACATTTTAGATCCTTTATAACCTGACAACAATGGCTCTTCCCAATGGCGTGTATATTATCCAGGGAGAAATCTCCCTTGTTGTTACTGCTATGCGGAGGAGTTCACGATATGGCTCGCATGGTAGACATGTAAGTCCTCATCATTGTTGGGGGTGGGGGTAGTAACTATTTTGTTAATGTATATATGTATAATGTATAATGGAATTTATTTTTAATGTTAATAGAAATGTTATTACATGTCAGTGATTTGACACTATAAAATTAAAAGTATAATTTATATGAAATATTGTTTTATGTACTTTTTTAAATTATGCACAATTATTTCTACTTTACATTTAATAATGATTTATAATGTATGCATCAGGCTGTGGAACTCTCCTCGGATCCGCGATTTTCCGAGAAAAGGTACTGTCACTCCCGAGAAAATTAAATAGAGGTCCGAGAAAAAAAAATCGCTCCGAGAAAACAAAAAATCACAAAATGGAATCTATCCTAGTCCAAGTCTCAATCCATGTCCGTGTCCAGCTTTTTTTTTTCTCGTCACTAAAAGTGCTGCCCGTGCTAGCTATTGTTACATAGAATTCACCGCAAATAAGGCTTACTAGCATCACTTGACTACAGCGGGTGAAGGCGATGTTGAACGTTTGGCGGTTCACGTGAAGTTCAGTCCTTTGTCACTGTCCGCCATTGTTAGTTTATAATCACTATACTATCATGGTCAAGTCGTGTTTTTCATGTATTATTAACCACGGAGACTCTTTTGAAGAAGGGGAAATCAACAACAAGTGGAAATGGGAATGGCTTGAAATGATGGCGAAAAAGTGTAACTGCACTCCATGTCATGGGTAACTACTACTACTACTTATACTAGTGGAAGAAATCCCCGAAGGAGTTGAACGATTACCGGCCTGTGGCACTCACATCTGTGCCCATGAAGTGCTTAGAGCGAGTGGCACTTCAGCAGCTAAGAGTCGAGACTGCAATTCATCAAGACTCGCTGCAGTTCGCCTACTGCCATGGCCGCAGCACAGAAGACGCCGTGCTGACGCTGCTTCATCACCTCCAGCAGCACCTCGACAAGCTCGGCACGTACGCGCGGGTTTTGTTTGTGGATTTTTCCAGCGCCTTCAACACCCTGCAGCCCCACCTCCTCACAGACAAGCTCCTGACCATGGACGTCAACCCCACCCTCATCACATGGATCCAGTCCTTTATGACCGAGCGTCCGCAAAGGGTGAGGGTTGGCAGCTCTCTCTCTGTCTTGGTGACCAACACCGGTGCTCCGCAGGGCTGCGTGTTGTCACCAGTTCTCTTCACTATTTACACCGCCGACTGCCGCTCCACTGACCCACGCCGCAACATCCAGGTGAAGTTCGCCGATGATACGTCCCTCTCTGGGCTGGTGAACCCCGACGGCGACGAGCAGTGCTACAGGAGCGCGGTCGGCGAGCTGGTGGACTGGTGCGACCGCAACTTCCTGCACCTCAACGTCACTAAAACAGAGGAAATGATCATCGACTTCCGCCGACAACCACGTGACCACGAGCCACTGACCATCAAGGGCGAACCTGTGCGACGTGTCCATAGTTACAAGTACCTGGGGACCGTCATCGACGACAAGCTGGACTGGTCACCCAACGTCGACATCATCTGCAAGAAGGCCAGCCAGCGACTATTCTTCCTCCGGAAGCTGAGGCAGTTCAGAGTGAACAACACCATCATGTTCCTCTTCTACCAGTCAGTCATCGAGAGTGTCGCCCTCTATAACCAGCTGTCCTATTTCAGCTCCGCCAATGAGGGCGACACGGATCGTCTGGAAAAAATCGCCATCCAGGCCTCCCGGCTGATGGGGAGGGATGTGCAGTCGCTGGCTGGCGTCCACGAACGCGCTTCCATCACCAAGCTGCGTCGCATCCGCAACAACGAGGCGCATCCCCTGCATGACGCAGTCGCTGCCTGTGTCTCCCGGCGCAGCAAGGGGCGCTTCCTCTCTATGAAGTGTCGCACGACGCGCTTCAAGAATTCATACCTTCCAACAGCCATCCGACTTGCAAACGACACGCTCCAGCGATAAGAATGCTAACCCTTGTAATAAAGGAGGCAATTTGCTTTCGTGCATTATATCTGCTGCAAACAATTATATGAGAATGTGGTGTTCTTTTCTTACTCAACTTTGACCAGAGATTTTATCAATTAGTTAATTTGGTTGTTGTTCTTGTTATTATTATTATTTTTATTAATTTTGTTCCCTGAGATTATCATGAAACTTGGTTTTGTATTCTTTCAGTTGTTATTATTATTAGTTGTAGTAGTATTGTGATTATTATTATCATTATTACCATATATTAATTATTAGTTGTCTGTTGGTGCTGCTGTTGTATTATTATTATTATTATTATTATTATTATTATTATTATTATTATTATTAGTTGTAGTTGCATTGTTATTATTATTATTTTTATAATTACTCTAATGATTACGATTATTATTAATATTATGATGATTATTTTGTATTATTACTCTTATTATTATAACGATGATGATGATGATGATGATTATTATGATCTAGGATGGATCTTAGGCATGGAAGAATGGGTGAATGTTGTAGTTGTGTATAGATCTGTGTGTTAAATGTGTACGCATGGGTATGTGACTGGTTATCTGTTTATGCATGTGTGTTAGTGTTTATAGATTTGTATTTTGGTATGGAAGTTGTTTTTAATAGTATATCAAATGTATCAATATTGTATACATGTCCACGTTTTTAATAATTTTGATGTTGTTATCTCCTTCCTTATTGCACTGCTAAACAAATATCCATGCCTTGTGTTTGGACAATAAAGAATCTTGAATCTAGTATAAGCATACTTATACTACTACTAATAATAATGTCCTTAGGAACACATGATGAATATTATGAAAAACATCCACGTTTTTTCTCTCACAAAAAGCATTCTTTTTGGGTGTACATGCTATGAAACGTTCGGCTTCCCAGATCCCCCCACCGGAACTTCGCCCCTGGACCTGACCAGGGGCCTTAAGGCCCCGCCACACATGCCGGTTTGAAGGCCGATTCTAGATCGGGTTTCGGATCCATTTGCGATCGGGCCGGACTCCAAAACCGATAGCACTGCCACACGTTTCCGATCAGGTCGACCCGAAACTTCCACACAATGTGCATTGTTTAAATTCACTTTCACTAGTGTCAGTGTACACGATCCCCAACCCCATCCAAGAGTTTACCATCCCCATCCAACAGCTCATCTAGTCTGAAACCACAGCAGAAATAATGTCTCTACATGCAACAAAAACTATTTAAAAATTAAAACGTAATGGAAAACCAAATCAAAACCATACAAAACATCGCGGGTTGCATCACAGGCTCTGAAGTCTTTTATTTCGTCTTTGTAAACTCGTGGGCCTCCTACATAGGTACGTAGTATAGTATATATAGTATGTAATTGAGGCCTACGAAAGACGAGACTTCCCAGCCTGTCACCTGTCACCTAGCTGTCATCAGCTTCGTTTGTAACGCCAAGTTGACAATGAACACGGGACGCATTCTGATTGGTTGGAAGTTTACAATCGGGGCCGATTTTGCACAGCAGAATAGAACAAGCTCTAATCGCACGATACCGAGCCGATTGCAAATCGGACCGAAGGCAAGCAGTAGTTCTGACGTCATCACGTCGCTATCGGGATCGGATCGCAAGCAAAATCGTTGCACAATCGGCATGTGTGGCGGGGCCTTTACGGTGGCCCCTGGACCCCGGCCGGATTTCAGAGATTTTTGCTTTCGACTGTTCCCCAGCCTGATGCATGTTTATGTTGTTTATTGATTGCTTGAGTGATTGATTATTGATTAAATAACTTACGTTTGCAGCAAGATGATGATGGGGACCAGTTGCTTAGCAGTTTCTCTCAGCTAAAAGATGTTCTGAATAATATCACAGGCAAGGCATTTTTGTATTCAAGATTAGTCATTTATTTTTTTACTTAAAGAATATGTAGGAAGTTATACTCAAGATATGTATACAAAAGCTATTCATTGGGGGGAAATGTTTGTTTGATCAGATTTATTTGAGGACAGATGTTAATCTCAGTTTTGAAGAAAAAGTTTCATATGGAATTTAATGGAAAATTTTACTTACTAGTTTTAGTACAATGTTTTAAACCTTAATTGGTTAGTTTGGGGTTGCTTTATTTAACAGTAAATTTCTCTTTTTCACAGAGCTTGATGAGCTGGAAGCCAATGTTTTTCTTGGTCCTTTCCTTGATGTGATTCGCTCAGAAGACACCACTGGTCCCATCACTGGATTGGCCCTCTCTTCTGTCAACAAATTCCTCTCTTACAATCTTATAGGTACGTTGACAGCTTGCTGCTTTTCGATTGCTTATAAATTGTATAGATATATGTGCTAGCTTATTTGATGTTTCCGTTTTTGCTGTGCTTTTTTGGTGTGATCAAGAAAGCTTTTTCTTTTCAGACCCATCAGTTGAAACAGCAGGAGCCGCCATTGAAAATATTGCTGATGCTGTTACCCATGCCAGATTTGTTGGCACAGACCCATCTTCAGATGAAGTCATCCTCATGAAAATTCTGCATGTAAGTTGAAAATGTTGCGTCTTATGGCAAACTGGTAATTAAATGCAATTTATTATCTCTTAACAAACTTTATGACAATTTTGTATGTGTGCATGCATTAGAAGTACTGATGATTAAATTTAATGGGTTTATTTTGCAGGTTTTGAGGACATTATTACTGTGTCCGGCTGGTGTGCTTTTGACAAATGAAGCTGTATGTGAAATCATGCAGTCTTGCTTCCGCATCTGTTTTGAGATGAGACTAAGTGGTAAGCTTTTTGGTTTTGTTTGTCATATTTTTGGTGTTCAGTATATTTTTACATTTTGGGAAATCTATAAATCAGCACATACAATAAGTGGAACATTTCCGCAGATATTATAATTTCCATATCAGAATTTTTATTTTTTTTCAACTACCTACAGACCTGATAGTTCTCCGTGAAATCGCGGAAATCCGCGAAAACGAAAACGGGGGGGGGGGGGGGGAAAAAAAAAAAAAACGAAACAATCCGCGGACACTTTTTTTGTTTTTTTGTTTTTTGTTGTTGTTTTGTATCGGAAGACGAAAGTTGCTTTACTCGCTTCCGGTTTTGCGGCGCTATACTTTGTTTTGGAATAGTGGTGCGGCGTTGACTGTTTCTGTGTATATATTTTCGCCGTTCAAGTTGTGGATTTGTGGACGTCATCAGACTCATTGGACTTCAAAATGTCTGTCACAAGGCGTGACATAGTCGCACGTTCCACGGAAACCTCTCTTAGATCACTATCAGGTCTGTACCTAGGAATTGTACTGGAAATACTTACTCATGGACATCTGAGAGTGAAATCTCTGCATCTGTTTCAATGTATTGATCACCCCACAATGTTGCAGAACTTTTGAGGAAATCTGCTGAAAACACCTTGATGGATATGGTTCAGCTGCTCTTCACCCGACTACCACAGTTCAAGGAAGATCCTAAATGGAGTGCCAATATGAAAAAGGTAACACATTATTATTGTATACACTCTCATTTTTCGTTAGCTTTAGGGAATGAAACAATGTTGTGCATTATTTATATTTAGCGCTTCATTGTTTTGATGTCGGTTATCAGGTTTATGGTCAGATCGCAGTGAACATTTTGTCCTTTCTAATGTGCAGCTCAAAATGAGGACAGGAGGGGTGGACCAATCTCGCATCAGCAAACGCAAGCGGTCACCAAAACCTCGAACAAAGCGTTCCCATCAGCTGCCCCAGGCACAGGACAGGGCAACGACCGTCACTCCAGTCCAAGAAGTATCTGAAACTCCAAACTCAAACGCAGACACATTCGAGCATATCACTTGTGCACCTTTGGCCACTACACCTGCAGCTCCAGAGATGGGAGGAGTGGTGGACATTGTAAACAGTTTCCAGGTGAGAGGCATTGGGGGTAACGTATTGTAGAAATTGGGAATAAGTCATTTAAATGTGTGATGTATCGATTCAATTTAACAGTGATCGTGTGTAATTTGATGCTCCTATTGTTGTTTTTCTGTCGTACATAAAGTATTACCCCTTGGGGTCATGAGCAATTTTGCCACTGTAGATTGTTCTAATCTATAAAGGGAAAAGTGAAAGCCCCAGTTGAAAACCTGTCTTTCCTTTATAGGAATGACAGATTCACTGCGGCAACAGTACCCCCGTTGGAGTGCCGGGGGTTTCAGTATAAATAGTATCCCCACTTTCTGGAAATTTAGTGCTTTAAATTCCCACTGTCGCTGTCTTCATCATTTGCTCTTTCCCATTCCTGCTCTGTCCTATCACTCTGCTATACTATCTTCTTCTTCGCTAGATCAATGACCTACCGTTTTTCTTGAAAACTCTTCCTGGACAAGACTCCTTGTTTGTGTATGAGGTCTGTTGGATCAGCTTGGGAGTATTGGACGCTTTCTGCCGGGTGGTCACTAGGGCTTCCTATGATTTTATTATTTGGCAGTGTAGGCATTTTATTTGTATGTGTTTGGTTGATAATTTATAATGATGTTTGTATTCTATTTTGTTTTTGTAACCGGGGGTTCGAGTAGTTGGGGTAAAGCCTCAGCCGTCCCCTGCGTGGGATGTCTTTATTGTAAAGTGACTGGCCGGTGGAGGGCATTCAATTTTCCCACTAGGGTTGTTTTTCGGCAGATCTTTTATGCGGATTGGGGGTTGTCCGGTCCTGATTTGGCTCGGAAGAGTCCGCTGGACCTAAAGCAACAATCAATCAATCCAAAGTATTTTACTGACATCATAATTGGTCCACTTTTAGGTTGCCAGCCAAATGGAGGAAAGTCAGATGTCATTGGAAGGAGATGCTGCAGCAGGGGTGCCAGGAGAAAGTCCGGTGGAGGTAACCACAGGGGAGGATGCTGCAGGTCAGCAGCAGGAACAGCAAGCCGTAGAGGATGGGGAAGAGTGTGCCGAACCGTCTGCACCAGTTGTACACACAGGACATGCCACCCTCATGGTTCCAGGACAGGAGGAAGTACTGAAGGTTGGTTTCTGTGCAGAGTTCACTGGGGAAAATGCTCAGTACATCAAGCTGAATATCAGTTTCAGAGAGAAAGACAGCAGATTTTCTGAGAAAGAATGCTGAAGAATCGATGCATTTAGATTCAAATAGATTATGGGATTATTTCACATGGATTATGTTGCTGTTTCAGAAAGTAGGCAGCGAAGCAGAACTTTCAGAGGCAGACAGAACCAGTTATACATCTGAAGTTGCAGATGACAATGACTCGGTGAATTCAGCCGACACATCTTCCACACATGAAGGGGAATTTGTCAATCCCAAGGGTGTGCGTTTTCTTCAGCAGCAGCAGCAGCAGCAAGGGCATACTAAAGAAGGTGAGGGTGATTTTCTTTTCTGCTTCCAGATGCTTCTTTTCTGCTTCTATAAAAAAAAAGTGCCAACAGCGTCTCCACTTTCTGAGACAGCTGCGAAAGTTCGGTATGTCTAATAAAATTATGGCACAGTTCTATCGCGTGGTGATAGAGAGCATTTTGTTCTTCTCTACCACTGTCTGGTATGGCAGCACAACCGAGATAGAAAAGAAACAGCTCGAGCACATTGTTAAGACTGCCTCCAAAATAGCTGGTTGCGACTTTCCATCTGTCGCCTCCATTTTCACAACGCGAATAAAACGGAAAACGGAAAAGATAGTCTGCGATCCATCACACCCAGCCAACAGTCTCTTCGAGCTTCTGCCCTCTGGCCGTCGGTTCCGTGCTTTAAGAGCCAGAACTTCTCTATTCAGAAACAGTTTCTTCCCAGACGCTGTCCTCAGTACATCACCAACCATGGAATGATCTGTATAAACTGAAAACTCGCAACCATTGCTTGATTTGTACCTTTGTGAATTAGGAGTATGCTATGGTGTGTGTGCGTGTGTGTGTGGTGTGTTGTGTTGTGTTGTGGTGTGTGTAGACTTGGATGTAAAGCTTAACATTCTTAATCATTCTCATCATTTTATTTAATGCTGTTAAATTGTTTTACTGCTGTACTTTGTTTTACTTGCAGGGTGTGTTTTGACTCCATAACTTTATATGACATTGACTGATGAGGGATGTATGTTTAACATTGTGTTTACCTATCCTTTAGTGCTGTATACATGTTGTATGCCAATGAAGCGTATGACACGATGAATGCATGTGTGACTGTGCAAGAAAAGATGTATTTCATTGTCGCCATGCCACACCAAAATCCTTGTAACGTTTTTACTTGGTGAATAAATATTCTTATCTTATCTTATCTTATCTTATGTTTAAGTGAATTTTCAAGATTGAAGAAATGTTGTGGAAATACTTGTTAGCAGTAACAAAATGCAAGAAATGGTGAAGAACGCAGGAGTTGGCATTTTGAAACCCCTTCTTGATTTGACATTTTACTAATTTCTGATAATCTCAAATTAAACTTGCACCAAAATCTAGAATTTTACATGATTTTGCAGGTTACCCTCTAATTCCACATGGCTTGCCATGCGTGCGAGAGTTGTTTCGTTTTCTCATCTCACTCACCAACCCTGTTGATCGTCACAACACCGACGTGATGATTCACATGGGTCTCAGCCTGCTCACTGTTGCACTTGAGACAGGGGCTGACCACATCAGCTGCTACAATTCTCTACTCTACCTGGTCAAAGATGAGCTATGCCGCAGCTTATCGATGGTGAGAAAACAGTTCTGGTAGAAGATGAAAAATGGTCTGGTTGGGCGTCTCAGTTGACAGCTGTGTATCGATCCTCGACATTTAGCATGCACAAAACTTCTCTTTAGCTTGACAAATAAATCAATACAATGCAGTACAGTACAATACATCTTCGTTATCCAACTTTCACATTACATACATAAAAGTGGACAATTGCCTTTGGCATGGGTGCAAAACTTGGCATAACATAAATAAATTAACAGTAACACAATGTTCCATGCATACAACAATCATAGGCTCAGCTGAAAGTATTCTCTCTCTCTCTCTGTCTCTCACTCTCTATCTCTCTGTTTCTTTGTTCTCTATCCCTCTTGCTTCATCCATGCACGAACAATTATACACACACATATGTATGTACACACTGGCACTTGAATAATAATAATAATAATAAAATGGTTATTATTAGAGCAACGTACCGCAGCTTGTGTGAGCTCGCAGCGCCTGACATCTTAGAAATTATAATTAAAATTTTAATAAAATAGTACATAACTTTAAAAAAAAGAAGAAAGAGATAATGATTTCACACAGCATTTGATAAATAAGATGACATAAATAGTGTATAGTATTAACAAACACAGACCCACTGACAATATATCCCAAAACACACTAATCAAACAGAAGTCCATAAAGCAACATTTAAGTTAAGATATTCAGTGGCAGCATAGTCCTATAAACCATAAAAACAATTTTGGTAAAAGAGACGTGATAAAAACGTACAATAAAGGCATTTAAGAAACGGTAAGATTACATGATGAGCAGACGGCTTCTCACGCCATCGGTGAAGTGACACAGACCCGAATAACAAAACTATAAAGGCAAATAGTTAAACCCGAAAACAGAAAAACAAAGAACGCAGAATGTACTAAGTAAACAGGCTAAGGATAAGAAACAATATGACCTACAGAAGAGAGCCAATTCTCACTCAAGCATCCAACATCTACCCCCTAACCCCAACCCAGAGCCACGTATACATCATACATACTAGGCTTGCATACGCAAATTTCAATCAGTCGTCAGTAGGCGTCATTTAAAGTACTGTTGAACATCAATTGCTACACTTCCAATCATTTTGTGTTTATATTGTGTGTATTTTGTGTGAGTAATCCTGTATGGAACTTCCCTCATGGGGGTTCCCGGGGTTTCTGTATAAATTGTATCCCCACTTTCTGGTAATTTAGTGCATTAAAATCCCACTGTTGCTGTCGTTCTCCTTTGTTCTTTCTCATTCCTACTTTGTCCTATCAATCTACTATACTATCTTCTTTGCTCTACCAGTCGCCTACCTTTTTTCTTACAAACTCTTCAAAAACTCCTCATTAGTGTATAGTGTATGAGGCCTGATGGGTCAGCTTGGGAATATTGGACGCTTTCTGCCAAATGGTCTCTAAGGCTTTCTGCTATATTATTATTTAGCACTGTAGGCATTTAATACGTATGTGTTTTGTTTATATTTTATAATGTTTATATTCTATTTTGTTTTTCCAAACGGGGGTTCGATAAATTAGTGTATAGCCTAAATGTCCCCTGCGTGGAATGCCTTTATTGTAAAGTGACCGTCTTATGGAGTGCCTTCAGTGTTATCACTAGGGTTGTTTCAGCAGATATTATATACAGATCAGGGATGAATCCACTTTGAACCAAGTTTGTGGTCCTGATTCGGCTGTTTGCAGTCTGCTGAATCCTGTATGCAATGAATAACTAACTAACCTGTATGGAAACACTTCTTATTTTATTTACATACACAGCTGGAAAATAATTTCATTTACAATTGTGTTGTTGCAGCTGTTGCAGTCAGAGCGTCTCTCATTGTTTGCTGCGGCTCTGCGTGTCAGCTTTCTGTTGTTTGAATCCATGCGTTCCCACCTGAAGTTCCAGCTGGAGGTAATATTCAGTTCTGTTCTGCACTATTATGGTTTATTGAGACTTGTATTGCATATCTTTCTGACTGAAATATGGAAAACAGGACATATAATGGGCCTTATGCTAACACCTTGATGAAATTCATTAAACCCTGAAAAACCTAATGTTTTGTATAAATTGTGTAGCAAAATTATAGTGGAGCCTCGTAAAATATTGTCTCATTTCTTCAGATGTACCTGATACGACTGAGTGAGATTGTGGTGTCTGAGAGTCCCAAAGTTACATACGAGCAGCGTGAAATTGCTCTTGAGTCCATCGTCCAGCTGTGGAGAATACCGGGGCTTGTGACAGAACTCTACCTCAACTATGACTGTGATTTGTACTGCTCCAACCTCTTTGAGGATCTTACCAAACTTCTGTCAAAAGCAAGTTACTTGTGGATAGTTGTGTGTTTTGCATTGTTTGTGCTAGTTCTTGTGTTAAAAGGACCCACCTTGACCACACACCCTCGACAAATCCTTTAACATTCACAATGAGTGCCCCGATGAAAAAATACCTTAAAACCCAAATTAACCCTTTCGAATTTATGGTTGTTGTTTTTTTAATCAATATATTCTGTAGTATTTATGCTTATTAATCCTTTGAAACATATTACATTACACAAGTATCAAATGTGTCAGAGAAAATTGGTAGCAAAGTAACTTAGCTCTTTGCCTGCCAGGCATGTTTCCACGTTTGTGCCAGACATTTCTCTGGCACCGGAAAGAAAGTTCAGTACCTGAGGCATTTAAGCTACTGTTCTTTCAATAATAGTTGTTAAATAGACATATTTCATATCAAATTAAAGGTAAAAGAGTGAAGAATAAGAAAAAAAACACAAAAATGTTAATTTGATTATGTTATTATTGAAATATGTGTTTTGAAAGCATGTTGATCTTTTTGAAATGATAAAATAAAAAAAATATTTCTACATACCACAGTGATAAAAAAAAAAAATCTGGAGGAATAATTCCAATCACTGAATCAGCTTCACACACCAGAAAGAAAATTTATTTAGGATCAAAATACACTTTACAGTTTGAAATTATATTGATTATTAGCAGAGTTTGACACACTGTCGATTGTGCCCATCACAATGCTTAGTAAAATGCACAAAAAACACTCTAAAAACGAATCAATTTGAAGAAACCACGCGTGTATCGATCGAGAACGAAAGTAGAAAGAGTTATCTCTCTTTGGTTAAAATAAAACTTGGATTGGACTGCACAAAAAAATGGAACGAAACGGAATACTGAAATCGACAATATATCGTAGATTGGCAAAAACATGGCGGCTCAGATCGACGATATATCGTCGATTGGCAGGCAATGAGTTAAAACAAAAGTTGTGTTGAACCACATATAATAATAATAATAATTAACATTTGTACGATGCTCTTCCTCATTAGAGCACATAGCGTTTCAAAGCAAAGCAAAATAATAGTAATAATTGTTTAAAAAATCAACATCAGAACACACACACACACTCGAAGAAAATTTCTGGATATTCAGTGTTATTTACTTACAATGGATATTCAGTGTTATTTACTTACAATGGATATTCAATGTTATATACTTACAATGGATTAATTTTACAACAATGCAATGTGACAACAATGCCAATGACATATTATTATAAGTTTGGTCACGCCTGGACTTAAACTGTTAATTGCTACAACCAAAGTTAGATAATTAAATCAGAGCAGACATTGCAATCAAGTGGTTCATATTTTGCCTATCATAGTGTTGCTAAATGCTTCATACATCATCCATGTTTTCTTGAATACTGTGATTTGTGATGTTATGGTTGGTTGCGTGTGCAGAATGCATTTCCAGTGTCTGGCCTGTTCACCACACACTTGCTGTCACTGGATGCCTTGTTGACAGTCGTGGACAGTATAGAACAGCACTGTCACAGACGCATCCTGTCTGGCACCAAGTCAGCACCTGCAGCAGAGGTTGAAGCTTCCCAGATAGAAGGTCAGTTGAGGTTGCTGTGTATTGCTGTGCAGTATTTGAATTACAGCAAAACTGCTTTCTGACTTGTTAATGCATTTTCATTGTGTTCTGTTATAGTTGTCTTGGGATTGACTTTTGCCATCTAATTCTATGACATAAATAAATTGATGTTTTATGTCAATTTGATGTTTGGGGTTTCAGGCTCTGCGTCAGGAAGTGAAGGAGAAAATAGACCAGATCCTTCAGGAGCTGCAGAGGTGCCAACTATCACTTCTTTCAGGGGCCCTCCATCAACTGGCTTCACAATGGCCCAAATCTTCATGCAAAAGCAAGAAGGTAAGAAGTTTTGACAATTTCTTCCACCTCTCACCCCAATTTTTTTTAAAACAGTAAGATCATGCAGGTGTGTGTGTCTTGCAAGAAAATGTTGATGGTATGTGATGGTAGTTTTGAAAATACTAATCAAATATGTTGTTGACTCACATGCATAACAATGTATCTATATGTTGACGCCCCCATCCCCCCGCCCCCCCAAAAAATCCAGATTTTTGCAAATATGTGTGAGATGAGTCCTAAATAGTCCAAAAATGCTATCGGAAAAAATGTCTGTTCATTTGTCTGTCCGCTGTCAGTGCAAAACCTAAAGTACTCAGAACCTATTTCAGCTATCACAACCAAACTTGGCAAGATGAGACCTCATAAATGATCAATGAATGAATGACTTCACTTCAAGGTCAAGGTCACAAGGTTATCAAATGTTAGTCAAAAAATGACAATTTTTAACAAAAGTTCACTTTTTTAAAGCTTATTAATATTGAATTTATGATTATTTGATGCATGATAGATATCAATGAGACACACATACTATACGAATTTGGTCCACCTCATTCCCAAGGTCATGGTCAATGGAGCTGTCCAAAGTCAGTTTGTATAGATACTTTGAATTGAAGTGACCTTGACCCTAAACTATGAGAGGCATAAAGTCCAAACTTGTATTTACAGATGATAGATTGATCTTTCATATGTTTTTTATTTTTGCGTTGATCTTAAAAGTCAAGGTCATTTTAGGCTTTGCAAAAATATACACAAAATAGGTCATCTTAAATGGAATGGCTGTTTATTTAACGCATAATATGCAACAACATTGCGTTATTTGATCAAACGTGCATGAGAGATCACGTTAGCGTCAATGTCAAGGTCAAAGTCACTGAGTTCAGGTCACCCCAAGTCAAAGTTTTTTTTGCATAATACAACTTTTGCTGTACTTTATTTGATAGTACATGAGTGTATTTGGAGCTGGAGGTCAATGTCATCTCAAGGTCAAGATTATGGAAAGATCAAAGTCAGGATTACTTTGCACTTTAATACCACCATTTCATTTTGTTATTTCTGGGCAATCATTTTCATGTTAAATATTGCGAGTTTCATAAGGAGCATGTGAGTCATATGAACTTTGCCCTTCTGTTGTTTTTTTATATTTCCAAAATTGTTATCATAGTGCACCATTCTTGGCTCATTGATCATAATTGTATTTTAGACCCAGGACGTCTACAGAAAAGGGAGCAGAAATTAGGCCCTCAGATCAAACCCAACCGAATGGCAATGAAGTTTGCTTCCAGAATTCCAACCAGAGAGGAGCTTGCAGAATTCAAACTGAAGAAAAAGGTATGATGAGATGTTGCTTCTTTCATTACAGCAGTTAGCACTTGGAAGTAAAGTAAATAATGTTATATGCTGAAGATTAATATTACTATTTACTGGCATGCAGTGGCCTTAATGATAATTTTCTTTGATATTTTGCATGTTAATGTGTTTTATTTCAGGCATACTTTCAAGGCACGGAACACTTCAACCAGAAACCAGGCAAGGGTATTTCATTCCTCCAGGAGCAGGGTCTCCTGTCCACTCCGTTAGACCCAGGAGAAGTTGTGACCTTCCTCAGGGAGAACCCTAAGCTAGATAAAAAGATGATTGGAGAGTACATTGGCTCCAGGAAGAACAAGGTCTTCTTGGAAGCCTTTGTCAAGTAAGTTGTTCTGCTCTCTTACATATAGCAATAAATGTTGGAAATTTCATGCTGTTCCTTGTTGTGTTATAGGTAGTGATATAGTGTGAAGTTTATTATGTTGCCCTCTTTATTTTTGGCATAGCCATTACTGTGTCACACCTGCAGAACTGTAGCTAAAGTAAGTATTTTTTAATTGTTACAAACATTATGTGTGGGTGTGTGTGTGTTGTATAGGTCTTTCAATTTTGAAGAAACACGTCTTGATGAGGCTCTGCGTTTGTACTTGGAGACTTTTCGGCTGCCTGGTGAAGCCCCTGTAATTTCTTGGATCATGGAGCACTTTGCTGAGCACTGGCATGTGAGTATTGAGCACTTTTTGTAAGTTAGTTTGTGTTAATGCATGGACAGATGTACTGGCTACCAAAAATGTTCTGTGGCAGATAACCCATTCTCTGCACGAGGACATATGACACATGTCGACTCTGACTGCTTTGCAATGCTTGTGGACGTACAAGGCACGTCCAATTGTACTGCTCTGTTACTTTTGGTTCACATAGCAGGAAAACAAGAAAAAGATAGTAATTCAGCTACTTCCACTGAAGATCTTTCCTCTCTTTACTCTCGGAAGCTATGTTTCCGACCGACACAGACCGGTTTTTATGATTGCAAAAAGCACATGTGTGATCATGCTCTTCGACAGAACATGACTGTTCAACACCATATGCCTCTCGAAGAAGTTCTTATTGAAATGTTGTGAGACAGTGATAGTGGTGAAGAGGATTTTGATGGAGATGGAAACTAGGATTCTGATTTAGAACCTGTAAATTCTGACTCTACATCTAGATTAGCTACAGTGACAGTGCTAGTGATTCAGTCACTGACCAAGAGATACTTTTGGTAGAATTAGTAGTACAGTCAGTTTCTTTATTTTCGTTTTGTTTTGATTGATGTCCAATAAAGTTATCCATGGAGTGTTAAAACATTATAACATTGTTGAATTTTGTAACGGATGGAATTTGGTGGGTGCCTGTTTATAATAACTAACTGAATGCAAAATATTTCTGACTCCTAAATCAAAATAAAGTGTGCATGTAAGAATCTCTGTTAACTACCACACCCACAAATTCACAGATTCTCACTAACACAGGCAAACACCAACACAAATATAAGTTCCATGCTCTCAATTCTTTATATATATAAATAATAATAATTTACACAAATCTTTCACCTCACATGTATCAGGTTACAAGTTTACGAGTTTCCCAGCTGGCATTTTCATATCCTGAGCCAAAATAATAGAGACTTGTTACCTGTGGTAACCATAATAAGTTTGTACACAAATAGTTGAGCAGATGGCGTTTGTACACAGGCAGATAAACAATACAGTACATCCAATACAAAAATATACTTCTCCAACATTTCACAATCATGAAAACATAAATACCTGTAATCTTTACTGCACAATACACAATCCAATTTCATAGAGAAAGTCCAACAAACCTATACTTCATAAGTCCTCAATGCTTTCTTAGTTTCTACCTCTTAAATCTTCCCCAAAATCGTTTTTTTTTTCTCTTTTTTTTTCCTACACACCTGACACTTTGACTTCACACAGCTTGACACTTTGAAACATATTCCTGAAGTGAGCTCCAATTGCTCTTACTTCCGGCTATTCATTATTTTATTGGTTCACATTTTCAACCAATGAAATTTTAGGTTCATTTTTTCAAATAAATAATCACATTCTAAAAATAGAAATATTACTGAAAATAGAAAATTTACGTTCTCTACAAATTTGTAAATCAATTAAACATGCATGGTTGTTTTGCCTGTCAGGAATAATATTGAAAAAAAGTGTTTTTCCAAAACTGAATTTCACACTTTGTTACAGGCACACAAATTTTTATTTTCTTATTTACTCCTCCATCTGTAGAAGAAATGAAATCTGTATTCAATTTCCTTTCCATAGATACATACTTTTATTGGTTTGACTCGTCCACTGAATATTCGACAATGGATGGAGACAGGCGCGTTATCATTGGACATATATCATCATACTTTGAATAGTGTAAGAGCTATGTAACCAAAACAAGAACAGTAGTGATGGAAATGCAAATCTTCTCTAGCATACAGCAAGCTAAAGAAGCTAGCAGCGAAAAAGTTAATATAAGAAATGACTGATCAGCTGATGTTTTTGTTACTTCAAAACTGTGGTAGGCAGGCTTAATTAGTAAGGAATTAGAAATAAGTTGTTGAAAAAAATTGCAAATCATGTTTCTAAAGTGTTATATAGAAGGTGACTGATTGTGTCGGAAAGGGATTCCTTTTAAATGTTTGTTCGTTTCTTGTGTGCAGAAAAGCAATGGCGAGCCATTTGCTAACACTGATGCAGCCTTCACTCTGACCTATGCCATCATCATGCTAAATGTTGATCAACACAACCACAACGTCAAAAAACAGAGCATCCCCATGACCATAAATGTAATTTGCCATTTGCTTTCTTGGTCCATGTTTTGCTTTTCCATGCTGATGTCACACCGACTCAACCAAAGCTTTTAGGTTTTGAGGTTGGTTCAGCCAGGCTAGCTATAAATAGCTTCATCGATAGCTTCACCAGTGCTTCTTTCCTTTCCTTTCACTGGAAGGGAGGGTGTAGGCAAGCTATAAATAGCCCGCAGCCAGCAAAATGTGGGGGAACCAAAGAGTGCTGCTCACATAGGCATTGAGCTGGTGTGATGTTTGAATGGTTTCTTTATTGCGGCAGGGATAGCTCAGTGGTCAGAGTGCACGACTTGTGTGAGTGCGTCTTGGGTGACGTGGGTTCGAATCCTGACTTCAGCAAACTATTTTGTGATTGCTGGATATTACGGGCCAGCGCCTTGAGAAGCTCTCTGAGCTTGTAAGTGCGCTATATAAGAGAACTCTTTTTTATTGTCAGTGTTGTCAGTTTCATTAGTTACTAGTAGTAACTAGTACAGATAAGCAGTCATTCTAGTTACTAATAGTACCCAGCGAAAGATCTGCAGTCCATTCTCGAATGTTGTCCTCCCACCTCTTTCTTTGTCTCCTTCTTCTGCCTCACTGTGCCTTGCAGGATGGTCTTCACCACACACTTCTTGCTATATTTTGTTTTATTTTCCAGCAATTCAAGAACAATGTGTCCAAAGTGAACGGAGGGAAAGATTTTGATGATGATATGTTGGAAGAGATGTTCCATGCTATCAAGAATGAGGAGATAGTTATGCCCTCTGAACACACTGGACTCATTAGGGACAACTACGTCTGGAAGGTGAGCAATCTTATTGTTGTTGGGTATAAAACTGTATTTTGTGCACAAGTTTTTATGAAAAATAGCAAACGAATTTGAACTGTGCTTGCAAATACTTGGTGTTGCTTACAGGAAGCAGTCCATTGCTGCCACAAGGTGGAGCAATAGCTTTGCTTGTGCAATTCACTGCAGTTGTTGATTGCTATGGCACTGAAGAGTTACTACCCTTTCATTTTAAGGTGTACCACCTTAACCTTTAATCTTTATTGTTAAATACTGGTGTTTGTTCAGATGTTTACAGTAAAACTATTTGAGTTTCGTATAAACGTCGTATTATTTCAGATTTTATTGAGGAGAGGGACGACTAAGGAGGGAGTGTTTCTGCATGCCCCCACAGGGGCGTTTGATTCGGAACTGTTTACCTTGATCTGGGGTCCAACAGTAGCAGCACTGTCCTTCGTCTTTGACAAAAGCACAGAAGAATCCATCATTCAGAAAGCAGTATCTGGGTTTAGGTAAGCTGACAGTTGTTCTTCAATATTTCTTGCAAGTTCATAGTTTCTGCCCAGTGTTCTGTGTAGGGTTGTTAAATGCACCTTTATTTTAACCTTGTGTTTATTACTTCAGTACCAAATTATTGCCAATGCCTTAATTATGTGGTAAATGTTGCAGGAAATGTGCCATGATCTCTGCTCATAACAACATGAGTGATGTGTTTGACAACTTGGTCATCTCCTTGTGTAAATTCACCACTTTGCTAAGCGCTGCAGAGGTAAGCTTTATGGCAGTTTGCAGTGAGGGGAATAGACTCACTTTTTAAAAAAAATAGATAGAGTCTATCATCCATATTGATAATTTTGTTGAGAAGATGATGGCGGAGGAGGGAGATGATAGTAAATCTATAATGATACAAAGAAGGGAATTGAAAACATTTTCATTTGAGTCTTGCGAAGAATTTTTTTATTTTAAAATCTTGTCCATATTTTGCTTGATTTGTTGTTTCTTGTGTTTTCAGAGTCCCGAAAACATCCCAGCAGCTTTTGGCAGTAACTTCAAGGCACAGCTGGCAGCTCGCACCGTCTTTGGTCTAGCGCATCGCCATGGTGACATACTGCGTGAAGGCTGGAAGAACATTCTAGACTGCATGCTTCAACTGTTTCGAGCCAAGCTACTGCCGAAGTCCATGATAGAGGTATTATCACAAATATTTATGGATACTGATAACATGGTGGATAGAGCTCAAGAAAAATATAATGTTAAAATACGTGAGAATTCTTCTAGCAACCCATATTGCTTGAAGCTAACTGCTAACTTAAATCGCCTTTAGTATTTTCCTCTCAGCGATACAATTATTTCTTTTCCATCAATTTCAGGTTGAAGACTTTGCAGATCCATCAGGAAAAGTATCTATTGTCAGAGAAGAAACTGCTGCAACTCAAAGGTAATAGGTATTTTTGTGCATAAAGGAAACAGCCTTGTATTCAGTAGAATTTCTTTTTCTCAATGTTGATTGGGTATTCATTCAGATGATTAAAAAAAAAAAATGTGTGTGTAAGTTGTAGAGATAAATGTTTTTTCCCCTAACAATGAAAGCAATACTTACAATATACCATCAAGAATAATTTATACTGTTGTATTTTGAAAGGCTTGTCTGTAATGTGAACACTGTCTATATCTTTTGTGCAGATCTGAATCAGGTGTGTTGAGCAGCTTCGTGTCTTACTTCTCACTGTCAGAGTCTGCGGCCACAAAGGGCCCCACACCAGAAGAGCTGGAAGCAGGTCGACAAGCCCAGAGCTGTGTTCTAGACTGCCATCTGGAGCCTCTTATTGCAGACACCAAGTTCCTCAGGCATGATTCTCTCACTGAGCTAGTCAAGGTGGGTTACAGTTATGATTGACAACTCTTTGTGTGTGCATGTGAAAGAGAGACAGATATTTAGTGGGGTTGATGATGTATCCATTCATACTAATTGTGGACTGGTCTCCTTAAGTTGGGGCATTCACTTTATGACAAGAAGAAGTACCGCGCTCTCATCCCTTGTAAAAAAATATTTGTAAAAAATAAAATAATACTTTCTTGAACATAGGTTCACTATGAGTGTTGTTTCAGGCCCTGATCACTGCCTGCCAAGGAGCAGAAGAGCAGGGGACATTAGGAAACCAGTATGATGAAGATGCTGGAGTCTTCTACCTGGAACTGTTAGTGAAAGTGGTGCTGCAAAACCGTGACCGTGTCACTTCCATCTGGCCGGCAGTTCGGGACCACCTCTACTGGGTGTTTGTGCGTTCAAGAGAACCAGGCCTGCTTGTGGAGAGAGCTGCTGTTGGCTTGCTCAGAATGTCCATTCGACTTCTACGCCGTGAAGAAATGGCTGGGCAGGTAAGAGGGATTTAGCTGTAGATCTTTTTTCTTGAGAGTAGAGTAACTAGATCAACAAGTCATTACAAACTGACTTGCATTAATTTATTCTGCATCAGATACTATAAGAGACCTTTGTTCTTTTATGTACAGTAACGTAGCATTGGTTGTTGTAATGTTGATATATTAATAGATGCTTACACCTGAATATTTTCTACACAGGTACTGGGGGCATTACGCCTTTTACTTGTTCTGCCTGGTCCTGTGTTGCACTGGCTGGCCAAGCAGATGACGTACGGTCTGCATGAGCTCCTACGTACCAATGCAGCCAACATTCACTCAGCCACTGACTGGAACACCTTATTCACTCTGCTGGAGGTGGTGGGGGCAGGAGCCAACCCTCCGCCTCTCCTGCAGGTCGAACATGATGTGGATGTTGCTCAAGTTATCCATGATGCAGGTAATTATGACGCAGGTAAACATGTTGGCATTTGTGTTTGTTATGCGTCTTCTGTCATGTAATGATTGTTCCTGTTTTCTTTCTTTCATTCTTTTGTTTGTCATTTAATGAGTATTCCTGTTTTATTCTTTCATTCTTTTGTGTGTCATGTAATGATTGTTCGTGTTTTCTTTCTTTCTGTTACGTTGAAACGTGAACGAAAGTATGTCGGAAGCGCGCACGATAGATCTAATCGTTTCGTTTTGCAAAGTATTCAATAATGGAGTTTATTTACCTTTGATTTGAGTTTGCATTGTTGTTAGGAGAGGCTTTGTATAACGTTGATAATTTGCGTTAGTCGATATTATTTGAGAATCTTCTGGATATGCGTGTTTACTCTTGATAGAAATTTCCCGATGCATGTCGAGGCAAGAGGACGTTCGGGAAGGAGAAATAATAATGTATGACGTAAGTCAGTGATGACGATCTTTAGTTCGATTGGTGGCAGTACGTCATTTCTACCATGTACCATATTGTTCCAGAAAAGAGAGAGGTTATTTAATCGTGTGCCGAGAGATTGTTGTAGAGATAGTAAAGTTGTTGATAGTGATTTGGAAAGTTGCTGTGAAAGTTGTTGAGTTGAATTGAGAATTGTATGCAGTTGTTGATGTGTGCTGAATAAAAGTGGAAAACTTCATACGTCGACTTTGTGACTTGTAAGCTGTTTGGACGGGCTGTGTGAATAAACGAATCTGAGTTACACCCTATCAGGAATTCAAGCATCGGGGCTGAATCAGATACTGATAGAAAACACCAACATCAAACAGAGTGTAACATTTTGGGGGTCAAGCCGCGATTCACGCCATAGCCAAGGGTTCAACTGCTACAACAAGCGAGCCAACGTTACGAGAGGCAGTCATCGAGGGTAGCCGCCAACGAGTTGCGTCGAGAGGGGCCAACATACTGGGACTACATCCGATAGGTTCGGGTTGACTGCAAGGGCGTGTAGTCGCCGAAGAGTTGCTTCGTGAGCGAACAACAGAGCGGGACTACGTGGCTGCCGCAGGACTACGTCGAGGGACAGTCTCGGAGCTACATCGCCAGTATTAGAGAGAGCGGCGAGCGGACGTCGCGTCTACTTCAGCACAGGAGCGTGTACATCAACACCAGCGTGGTGCAGCGTCGCATACGACGAGGACAGCGGGGCCTGCGTCAGCGAAGGCGACTAGTGACAAGCATCAGCGCTACTGCAGAAAGCGTGCTGTTCTAGAACAGTCTAGAAGGGTGCAGCACAGTCAAGAACTTTCTAGAAAAAGAACTTTCCAGAAAAGAACTTTCCAGAAAAAGAACTTTCCAGAAAAGAACTTTCCAGAAAAAGAACTTTCCAGAACTTTACAGAAGCATCAAGATGGCTGACTTCTGGCAAAAAGGGATTCAACTGAATCTAAAAGGGAAACAGTTGACGGAGTACGTCAAGTCCCAGGAGAGAATACAAGAACGAGAACTAGAAGAGCAGCGTCGCCGTGAAGAAAGAGAACTAGAAGAGCAGCGTCGCCGTGAAGAAAGAGAACTAGAAGAGCGGCGTCAAGAAAAAGAAGAGCAACGACGTCGAGAAGAAAGAGAGTTCGAAGCGCAGCGTCGCCGAGAAGAAAGAGAGATGGACGAGAGACAATTAGAGGCTGAGCGTCAGTACCAGCTGGAGTTGGCGCGTATCCAAAACAATCAGCATGCGCCACAAGTCGTCAGCGACCACATGGCTCCAAAATTGCCAGCTTTCGTCGACGGGAAGGACCAGATCGACAGTTATTTGGCGAGATTTGAAAGGTTTGCCAAAAGCTCTAACTGGCAACCTCAAGACTGGGCGATTCGACTAAGTGCACTTCTGACGGGAGAAGCACTCGACGTCTACACCAGATTGTCGGACGATGACGCTAAAGACTACGACGTCTTGAAAGAGGCCCTGTTGCAGTGCTACAACTTTACAGAGAAGGGCTACCGTAAACGCTTCCGTGAATGCCGGCCTAAGTCAGACGAGACGCCAAAGCAGTTTGTGGAGCGCCTGTCGTCATATCTACACAAGTGGGTGGAGTTATCAGGCGAAAGGAAGTCTTACGACAGTCTCCATGACCTGATCGTGAAAGAACAATTTCTCAATGCCTGTCACAAGGACCTAGCGACCCACTTAGAAGAACAAAAGCTGCAGACGCTTAAAGATGTGACTGAGGCTGCTGAAAGATATCTCATCGCTCATGGGAAAACCCTGGGGCTACCCAGCGCGACGAAACATTTTCAGAAGACTGCAAACCATGGGAACCAGGTCCAAGGGAGCCAGACGAGCCAGAGACAGACGGACTCCACGCCTCCTCCCAGGGAAGGGCACTCAAGAGGCTGTTTTATCTGCAACGCTACAGACCACAGAGCTGCCAGCTGCCCTCAAAGCAGAAATAGCGGACAGCGGAGCAGTACGGACAATGCAGCGGCGGGCAACCGGCAGAGGCGGTTCTCCAATCAACGGCAAAACAGAAGATCTGACCATCAAGTGTGCGGCGGGAGCGTCATTCTTCCGAGTGAGACCGAGCGCACAGCTACCCCTGCGGACGTGCAAGAGTGCATGACCGATGGCCAACTTCTCCTTGCCAACGGAAAATCCATCCCCGTCGTCGCCAGCGCAGCTGTGACCGTCCAGAACATGCCTGTTTCCAAGGGACGCGTTGGAAATCATGAAGTGACTGTTTTAAGAGACTCTGGCTGTAGTGGGGTCATCGTCAGAGAAGACCTAATCGCTAAAGAACAGTTCACTGGCGATTCTAAATGGACACTCATGGCCGACAGCAAATGTGTGAAAGCGCCAGTTGCAAAAATTCATGTCAACACCCCTTTCTACATAAGCGAAGTCGAAGCGGTTTGCCTGAAGAAGCCGCTGTATGATTTGATGATCGGGAACATCGATGGCGCGAGACGACCCGACGACCCCGATCCAGAATGGAGTCCTGCCTCAACCCAACACGTCGAAGTTGTGGAGGAGGATCCATTGCCGTTTCCCGATGGAGACCTTACAGAGCTGCTACGGGACAATGTGGTTACTCCGGCTCAGCCCTGCCGACCAGAGATCGTCAGTGCTGTTACTACCAGGGCCCAGGCCAAGAGAGACAAGATGTCTACGCCACTGAAGGTCGCCGACAACTCCAAAGCTGCCATCGTGGACAGAGATAAGCTGATCCAGCTCCAGGAAGCTGATAGCACTTTAAACAAGTACAGGAACCCGCCAAGACCACGTGACCAAGGGCAATGGCACGGTCTATTTTGAGGTGAAGGCCAAGATCCTGTACAGAATCTTCCAGCACCCGAGGGTCAACGGAGGTAAACCACTACGTCAAGTACTGGTACCATTACCCTTAAGGCGCCAGGTGATGGAAGTAGCGCATGACTCAATTATGGGAGGTCACCTAGGCATCAGGAAGACGTCAGACAGAATCCAGGCGGTGTTCTACTGGCCAGGGCTTCATGCGGACGTCAGCCGTTTCTGCCGATCATGTGACATTTGCCAGAAGACCATACCTCGAGGAAGGGTCCCGAAAGTGCCTATGCAGAGGATGCCTCTGATCGACCGACCTTTCAAGAGGGTGGCCTTAGACTTAATCGGCGAAATAAGACCTCCGAGTGAAGAAGGTCATCGGTGGGTACTGACTTTAGTGGACTATGCGACTCGGTACCCAGAAGCAGTGCCACTGAAGAAGATTGACACTGAAACTGTGGCAGAGGCACTGGTGGACATGTTCAGTAGACTTGGAGTGCCCGAAGAAATTCTGACAGACCTCGGGACGCAGTTCGTCTCTGACTGCATGAAGGAGGTCAACAGACTGCTGAGCATCCGGCATTTGACTACGACACCCTACCATCCAATGTGCAACGGGCTCGTCGAAAAGTTCAATGCTACGCTGAAGTCCACCCTGAAGAAACTGTGCAGTGAGCAGCCCAGACAATGGCATCGCTACATCAACGCCCTACTTTTCGCCTACAGAGAAGTACCGCAGGAGTCCACCGGCTTTTCTCCGTTCGAGCTGCTGTACGGAAGAACCATCCGAGGGCCGATGCACATCCTGAAAGAACTGTGGACGAAAGAAGTAGACACCCCAGAGGTGAAGAACAGCTACCAGTACGTGTTTGAGCTACGGGAGAAGCTGGAGCAGACTCTCGAGATAGCCAGAGAAAACCTGAAGAAGTCCCAGGACTGTGGAAAACACTACTATGACCGTAGGGCTGTGAACAGGAAGTTTAAACCTGGCAACAAAGTGCTGGTGCTGCTACCTACTGATCACAATAAGTTGCTGATGCAGTGGAAAGGCCCGTACGAAGTGGAGACCGTGGTGGGGATCAACGACTACAAGGTGAAGGTCGGTCAGCATTCCAAGATATACCACGCCAACCTCCTTAAGCTGTACGTGGAAAGGCCATCAGAGACTGTGCACGCAGCCACAGCAGCTGTGACCGACGACAGCTTTGACAGCGAAGAACTGTTGGAACTGGGAGACTTCGATAGCAACGAAGGCATCGATGATGTTAAACTAGGACCACGCTTGACAGAAGGTCAAAAGATGGAGCTCAAGGACCTTATGGGCGAATTTCCCCATAGCTTCAGTGATGTCCCAGGCTCTACGACTTTGGTCGAACATGAAGTCCACACCCAGACCTGGAAGGAGCATCTGCAGACCTTGAGGGAGCTGTTCCACCGTCCCGCAGAAGCCAACCTGACCGTGAGACCCAGCGAATGCATTCTGGGAGCTGACAACGTCGACTGCGTCGGACATCCGACGGGAGAGGAAGACAACGGAGGATGCACTGACTCCAGGAAAGCCCACGAGATCACTGTCTTTGACCCTGGGCCGATGACGACCGCAACTGACGAGGGCGTCGTTTCCTTGCGGATGAAAGATCATTGACTGTGTGGACGAACTAAGAATATTGGTAATGACAGACTTGAAAATGAAAAAACGTTGATTGGGTAAATGAACTGTGAACATTGACAGTATCCAGAAAGACTTGCAGATGAGAAACTTTGACTCTGTGTGAATGAACTGAGAACGTTGATAGTGTTCAGACAGGCTGAAATAAGTTTTAATTCTGAACTTTGTTTGTGCATTACGTTTCAACGTTGTTGAAAGAAATTAGGTAAATTTCTTCTTGAGTGGGGGGTTATGTTACGTTGAAACGTGAACGAAAGTATGTCGGAAGCGCGCACGATAGATCTAATCGTTTCGTTTTGCAAAGTATTCAATAATGGAGTTTATTTACCTTTGATTTGAGTTTGCATTGTTGTTAGGAGAGGCTTTGTATAACGTTGATAATTTGCGTTAGTCGATATTATTTGAGAATCTTCTGGATATGCGTGTTTACTCTTGATAGAAATTTCCCGATGCATGTCGAGGCAAGAGGACGTTCGGGAAGGAGAAATAATAATGTATGACGTAAGTCAGTGATGACGATCTTTAGTTCGATTGGTGGCAGTACGTCATTTCTACCATGTACCATATTGTTCCAGAAAAGAGAGAGGTTATTTAATCGTGTGCCGAGAGATTGTTGTAGAGATAGTAAAGTTGTTGATAGTGATTTGGAAAGTTGCTGTGAAAGTTGTTGAGTTGAATTGAGAATTGTATGCAGTTGTTGATGTGTGCTGAATAAAAGTGGAAAACTTCATACGTCGACTTTGTGACTTGTAAGCTGTTTGGACGGGCTGTGTGAATAAACGAATCTGAGTTACACCCTATCAGGAATTCAAGCATCGGGGCTGAATCAGATACTGATAGAAAACACCAACATCAAACAGAGTGTAACACTTTCGTTATTTTGTTTTCTGTTTTTCATTCTAACTATTGTGTTTGTGTGTTCCTAAAACACAATTTTAATCTGTAGGCCTTTCTCCATTCTCAGCTATTAGCCCCTTCCATAATGTTTTTTTTAAAAGTAATTTGAGAACATTTTAATTGACATTCACACATACACGTGAAAGTATTTTGGAATATTTCCTTGGCTATGTTGTACATTAGGTGCCCAAAGTGATAGTGAGGTAACAGAAGGAGGAGCATCAGGATCAGCCAGTGACAGAGGATACACATCAGATAGTGAGCTGTATGGAAGTCCCAGTCGTCATGCTCACCGAAGCAGTCCTGAACTTGCCCTCAGGCCTGTGCCCGACAATGGCAGCTGGATGCTAGTATGTGCAAGTCTTTTTTTTTTTCTCATTTCATAGCACTTCCTTCATTCTATCTTTAAAAAATAAATCATAACCTGCATGCATTATGTTCCAATTTAGCATTTGAGTCAACGACCTTTAGTTCAGATGAACATTTTTCAAGCTGTCAGCTGTCCAATAATACTTTGGAAGACAGATGTTAAAGCAGGTTGTATTGCTATTATTATTATTATTATGAATATTTGTTGTAACTATTTGTAGTGATTTGATAATTGTGATGGGACAGGTGAATGTGAACAAAGACCCCGAGAGCACAGCACCGACCACTATGAGGGTGAACCAGTATTGCATAGAGCTGAGAGAGGAGCTGGTGCGTGTAGACCGAAGGGCATTGTTGAAGGCAGCTGAAACTTTGGCCTTCCTTGTGCGAGATGCTGCTCACGTCACTCCTCACAACTTCCAGAGCTGTGTGCACGCCATTCGCATCTTTGTAGAGGCCAGCATCAATGGAGGTACGATATGGTTATTGTTTGCTTGTTGTAATAAATATTAATTCTGAAATTCATGAAGACGGCAAAGACCTTAATGAAGCTGGTCCAAAATCATTTTTGACTCGCATACATAGCAATGTGAGGCTTAGTACTCCCCCTTCCCCTTCCCCCCCCCCCCCCCCCCCCCGCCTTCCCCCCCCAAAAAAATGTTTTCCAGATTTTTGCAAATCTGTGCGAGATGAGTCTTAAATAGTCAAAAAATAACATTTGTAAAACACATTTGTCCATCCGTCCGTCTGTCTGTCTGTCCGCAGCCTGGACATGCAAAACTTGCATGTGTTTGGTAAGATGGTGTATTTCCATGAGACCTGATAAATGATCAGCGAATGAATGACTTCACTTCAAGGTCACAGGGTCAACAAATGTTAATTAAAAAAATGACAATTTTTCACAAAATTTCACTTTTTTTTCTAAGTTATTAATATTGGACTTATGATTTTGGTGCATGATAGATATCAATGAGATGCAGATCCTATGCACATTTGGTCAACCTCACTCCAAGGTCAAGGTCTCTGGCGCTGTCCAAAGTCAATTAGTATAGGTACTTTGAAGTGACCCTAAACTATGAGAGATATGAAGTTCAAACTTGTTGTATTTAGACATGATAGATTGATCTTTGATATATGTTCCATTTTTGCGTTGATCTTGAAGGTCAAGGTCATTTTAGGCCTTGCAAAAGCATACCAAAAATAGGTCATCATACAGTGGTATGGTTCTATCTACTCCCATAGTATGCAACAACATTGGGTTATTTGATCATACATGAGCATGAGAGGTCATGTGAAGATCAAGGTAATCCCAAGATCAAGGTCATCCCAACGTCACTGTTTTATTGACATAATACAACTTTTGCTGTAGTTTATTTAAAATTACATGAGTGTATTTGAAGCCAGAGGTCAAAGTCATCTCAAGGTCAAGAACATAGAAAGGTCAAAGTCGGTATTACTTTTCATTTTAATGCCACTGTTTCATTTTGTTTTTTTTTGTTTTTTTTTTTTTTAATGGGCAGTCATTTTCATGTTAAAATTTGCAAGCTTTATAAGTAATATGAGTCATATAGGCTTTGCCCTTCTAGTATATTTCTGGTAGGGGGAAAAAAAACTTCTTTCAATAAATGTTGATAGAAATTACTCCATCCTCAGTTTCTGTTGTAAAGAACTTTATGTGCCTCCAGTATTTGAATTTTTTTTTTCTGATACTTTTTGGGGGACACATCTTTGGTGTTTGTAGCAACAGTAGTATGGTGGCTCAGCAGCGTAGTGCTTTGGGCGCAGGTTAGAAATGTTTTGTTAAGCATGGTTGAGCATGGTTAGTACTTGGATGGCAACCACCGAACGAATTACACAAAGAATGAAACAGTGCACAACACACCTCAATCCTCTCAGCTGTGAATAAGTACTTGGCTGTGGTTTAGAACCCGGGAAGGTAAAGCAGTGACAGAGAAGGTGGGCATTGCCTTCATTAAGCTGGCCCAGAGAAAATGGGATGTCCCAAACGCCTCTCTTCCAAACAACTGAAAGGTTACAGCAACACCTTTCCCTTTTTGACTCACATGCATAGCAGTGTGAGATAAGTACCAACTCCTCTCCCTCATCCCTCCCACCTTCACCCAAGAAAAACAAAATCCAAAGTTTTGCAAACCTGTGCAAGATGAGTCCTAAATAGTCCAAAAATGGTATTGAACAAAAATGCCCGTCCGTTCGACTGTCTGTCCTCTGTCTGTGCAGAAACTTGTACTCAGAACCTATTTCAACTATCAGAACCAATGAGACCTCATAAATGATCAGTTAATGAATGACTTCACTTTAAGGTCAAGGTCACGGGGCCATCAAATGTTGGTAAAAAAAATTAAAGTTTTTCACAAGATTTAGCTTTTTTCCCCCCAAGTTATTAATATTGAACTTATGAGTCTTTAATGCATGATAGATATTAATGAGATACTATGCAAATTTGGTCAACCTCGCTCCTGTCCAAAGTCAGTATAGGTACTTTTAATTGACTTTGACCCTAAACTATGAGAGATATAAAGTTAAGCTTGTTGTACTTAGAGATGATAGATTGATCTTTCATATGTGTTCCATTTTTAGCATTGATCATGAAGGTCAAGGTCATTTTAGGCGTTACAAAAACATTTAAAAAATAGGTCATTGTACTGTGGAATGGCTGTTTAACCCATAGTATGCAACAACATTGGGTTATTTGATCAGACATGCATGAGAGATCATGTGAGGGTCCTCCCAATGTAAAGATCATCCCAAGGTCACTGTTTGTTCTTTTTCTTTTCTTTTTTTATTTTGGGAGTGGGGGGAGGGAAGGAGGAGGGGGTGAGGGGGTCATAATACAAATTCTGCTGTACTTTTTTTGATAGTAAATGAGTGTATTTGTTATCAGAGCCAGATGTCAGTGTCATCTTAAAGTCAAGATCATAGAAAGATCAAAGTCGGTATTACTTTGCATTTTAATGCCACCATTGCATTTTTTCTGGGCACTCATTTTTATGTTAAATATTGCGAGTTCCATAAGGAGTATTTGAGATATGAGCTTTGCCCTCTAGTTACCTTTTTTAGTAACACAAGTGCTCATATGTGCTTGTGCAGGATGCCTGCGATCACCACCACGATCAAACTCCCTGAATTTGCGAGACCGACGAGGACAAGGCATCCCTCACAAGCCACCTCAGTACCGTGGTCGACCAAAAATTGATAGCAAAATGAAAAATTCCAAGTCTTCCCCTGTACGGTTGGCAAACGTAAGTGACTTTCTTTATCTTTGACTTTTTCTTGTTTATTGCTGTTCCAGTCATTATTAAGCTGGTCCACCCTAATTGCCCAAAGCAAACCTGTTTACATTATGATTTGAGCGTAATAAATTCCGTTTTTTGATATCTCATTCCGCTATTCCGCTTTGCCTCTTCAAATTCCACAGCTGCTAAAATTACGTTTTCAGGAAATTGTGCTTGAGAAAAAAAAATTAGTCTAATTTTCGGTTATTAGACAGCCCGAGTTTAGTCGTTTAAATGTTTCCGGTTGTGTTTCCGTTTGAGGTTATTCAGGAATATCGCGGATTAGATCTATTTTGTGGTAACAATAGATAATCATTTGCCTATTAAAAGAAATGTACCCATCCGTATGCCCATATATTCAATACTCGAAACGTTTTTATAGTCTCCATAGGAATTCGGAGTTCCGTGTAATCGGAGGTCGGAGACCGTGTGGTAGCGTTTTCGACAGTGCTGTGAAAATGGCTTCTTCAAGTAGATCGAAACGTCTGCACGAGACAAATGAATCGGATGATGTTGTGGACACTACAGACACTGTTAAAACAGTTAAAAAAAAAGAGAGTCATGCAGAAATTCAAACATTCCTATACTAAAAAGTATGCTTGCATCATAAAGTCGAGAAAAGGTGCTAATTTTGCACACTGCACTTTGTGCACATGTGATTTCAGTGTAACTCATGGTGGCATCAATGATTGCACGAAGCACTTTGGGACAATTTCTCATAAGCAATTTCAGAGATGCCAAACAGAAGTCGCTTGAGGATTATTTCGTTGCAAAGAAATCAACTGCAAGTGCTGGCACAGGTGATGGCTGGCATTCTCACCATTCCACATTCCAGTGCACCTTGCGAAAGGGTCTTACTACTACTACTACTATGAAGTTTATTGGACAAATTGACATAAAACATGCACATGGAATATGTTGCGATGTGGCAGTAACATTCATAAAACATACCTGCAAACACACATTTACCAGCTAATAAAATACCGATCAAGCGTGCACACATACACACGCAAACAACAAATAGTAGAAATAAACAAGTAGGTGCCAGTGGATTATCACGTGACGTCAGTTACAGCATTATGAATTTGACATTATAAGGAATTTAAAGCGAGAGCAGCCTCTGGAAAAAAAGAATATCTAAAACGGTTTGTTCTGGTTTTGAGGGCTCTGAGGCGCTTGCCGGATGGGAGGAGCTTGAACAGATGGCCGGCTGGGTGTGAGGGGTCAGCTGTGATGTTTCTAGCTCTACGGACCAAGCGCGTGTTGTAGATCGAGGCGACGGATGGAAGTTCGCACCCGATAACTCTGGACGAGTGTTTCACGATGCGCTCAAGTTGCACTTTCTCCTCATCAGTGGCACCACCAAACCAGGTAGTGATGCCAAAGCAGAGGATGCTTTCGATCACTGCGCGATAGAACTGCGTCAGGACTTTTGCAGGCAACCTGAACTTCTTGAGTTGCCTCAAGAAGTGCAGGCGCTGTTGGCACTTTTTGATGATGGGGGTGGTGTTGTTTCCCCATGACAAGTCGTTCGAAATGACTGTGCCTAAAAATTTGAACTCTTCGACTTGTTCAACACTTTCACCGTTGATCACAAATGGTGAAAGTGGATCTTTAATTCTCCGAAAATTGACAATCATTTCTTTTGTTTTTGAAACGTTGAGCTCGAGGTTGTTCTCTGAGCACCAGTCAACCAACCGTTCGACCTCATCCCGATAGGCGGTCTCGTCGTCTTTGCTAATCAGGCCCTCAATGGTGGTGTCATCAGAAAATTTAATGACATGAACGGATGGAACATGTGACACACAATCATTTGTGAACAATGTAAAGAGAAGAGGGGAAAGGACACAACCCTGAGGTTTTCTCAGTAGTACGGAAGAATTCTACAGAGCAGCGGGCATCTCTGGGGCAAGACACCATTGAAGCTTTGCTGGTGGTGAAGTCAAGGCCAGGAGACTATCTGGAAAGCAGCAGGATCTCTGATGATCAACTTGCAAGGTTGAAAAGCTGCTACTATGAATCTCTGAAAAAGTAAAAGTTGAGTTAGCCTTTCAGGATAATTAGACAAGGTGTTTAGGCTGTCTTGAAGGAACATTTATAATTTTGGATTGAACTACATATGCTTTTTATGATGCACTTGCATTTATCTCCTATTGTCACATGTATATGTGTTGCAGCATGAGAAAACCAGGCTAAAGTGTCAAAATATGAAAAATTACTTATTTATTTATTAACAAAGTACTAAAAATAATCTTCAAAATGCAAAAAACAGAATTGTTTTATCTTTATTGGTTGATGTTTTATGATTTTTTAAAATATTTTATTTTCTCGGGGGCTAATTTCCAGAAATTGCCTTCAAAGTTTTGAATTGTAAAATGATCATTACTTCACAACCAGAATTTTCCCATGCATGTATTTGGTATCAAAACAATCAGGAAGATGGCAGCAATATGGCAGTGAGTTGAGATAAGATGAGAAAATTCACATTATACACCATTCACACAATACTGAACATAAACAAATTAAAACAGTACGCACAATTTTATTCTGTACCCATCCATAATGCATAGTGTTTTTAAACATATTAGAAATAAAACAAACAAGTGTTTAGCAAGTCTATAATAACTCAAACACATAATAATATATCAAGAACATGGCCTGAATCAATCATTTTTCTAAAATAAACCCTATCATAATGCCCCCTCCCCCCCCTCTTAAATCCCTCGTCCGTCAAGTAATCTTTTGTTTAATTGCAAGCAGCTACATCAGCTCAGTTCAAATAGTCAAACAAAGATTACAAACCGAAAACAAAAGTTTCATTAGGTAGTTTTCAGTCCTAATAATCAAGCTTTAATAATTCCCCGATTCTCCACTCCCTTCCGCACGTCGAATAAATCTGTCGCGTCACAGGTGTAAATCAAAATAACATGTCATTTTGCTCTATAAAGTTTAAATAAGCACAAATATCAAAACAAATACTAATTACTAGTAATTTGGTAAATAGTCCTCATGTTCATTTCCTAAAACAGACAAACCAACAATAATAAATACTGAGAACATAGTCAACTTGTCATGCTAGTAATATTGAATGCAGACCAGACTACTTACCTTTTCAACCACCCCACCCCACCTCCACCCAACAAAATATACTACTGAAATATTTTCCACACTCATACTGTAATTCTTTCACTGATATCGCCTTTTCAATCTTTACCTAAATCTATGCAAGTAGAATGACGGATTATTAAAGACACGCCAATAGCGAAGAGGCCTACGAAACATGAATCATTGAATGAAAACAAACAGTATAGTTTATTAACGGGATCAAGCTTCGGCTCGTCAGAATCATAATCCTCATCACAGTTCCCACTGGCACCATCATAAAAATAGTCTGAAAGCATGTCTTGGAGCTCTTCAGAAGCAAAACCGGGTCGATTCAAGGCCCTAGCTACTCTAGCAGACGACACATCTATTGACGCTGAAGACGAAGCCATCACTTCCGGTTTCCAAGAAGAATCGGTCACTTACTTTGACAAATTGTTTCTAACAAATGCAAGATAAATATTGCAAGAAAACACTTGAAATAGATGTATGATGAGTTTATCTACATTAAAAAATTCACTTTGAACTAAAAATCGTCGAAAATCTATAGGAAACACTTCAGTTTTTCACGACCTGGCTAGAGACACATTCGAACACAACTTGTGTCACAAGCAAGCTTCGGAACAAGGAATTTCATGAAAAATTCATACGCCACACACTTTTATGTACCAAAAAGTAGTAGCAATAGGGACTTTTCACTCTCCAGACGTTATATATCAATCCACATTGGGGATTTCCCTTCATAGTCGGACAAGAAAAGTTGGGGTATCGGAGGTCAATTAGTGCCATTGTTTTAGCAAGGTGTGATCAACACCCTTATCAAAATCAACAAAATAAACAATGTTTTAGTAATTTTTGAACAAAATCCGTTTGGGATATTAAAGAAAAGTCTTAAATAAAGACAAAGAGGCAACAATCTTAAAATTGATGGGGTAGCCTATTTTTAGTGTTTTACGGCTGTAGCAGCGAATCAATCCTGGCGTCTTTAGCCGGGTTTTGTCATGCGGCAACACATATATCAGAAAAGTGTTTGGTGGAGTGTTTAAAGACAGAATGGCCAAGGAAAGGCAAGAGTATTTTAAATTATTTATTTTCAAGTGGAAACTTGACTTGATATTGAACCTGCAAATTTCATTATAAGAAGCTTCTCTGAGATATTAACTTGTGTGAGACATGTCATATGTCACCCAACTGAGTTTGTGCTTCAGTACTAGCTTGCATAGGAGCACTAAAGCAGACAAGGTATTTGTTAGTTTATTTATTTTATTTTTGTATGTTTATGATGTGTTACTGATGATTTAAAAGAAGTAAAAACCAACTTAAACTAAAGTGATTATCTTTTCTTGAGCTATTATTTTATTCCTATTGAGACCAAAATTGCGCAACAAACAGATTCCTCTTTGGACTCTCAAATTCCTCTTTTTGGCCTTCTGGATTCCTCTTGGCTCTGCTTGGGTGTAAACAGGTCTGCCAAAGGTATTCCTTGGGGGTTTACTTGACGAGAACACATTTTATATCGTTGTATCCATTAATATTGTACCTTTTCTTGGGTAGGTGAATGCTGCCGAATTAAAATCATTTGCTGTTTTTTGTTTGGTCCACAGCTGGGCAGCGCATCAGATGATGAAGGCGAGGAAGAGGCTGCTTTGACCTCTCTGGATGCTCTGTCCATCCAGCTTCTGGACCTCATGCACACTCTACACACACGCGCTGCCACTATCTTTGCCGCCTGGGCCCAAGAAGGAGAAGGAGGTGGTGCTGGTGAGGGAGAGAGTGCAGAAGGTGACAGACCTATTGATGCTGCAGCAGGGACACTTTGGGCCGCATGTTGGTGTCCCTTGTTGCAAGGTTAGTATCCTGTTTGTTGCAGTTGGTGTGATGTTACTATAATACTTAAAGATCATTGCACTCTTTTTGTGGCATTCTTTTACAATGTAAAATGTACTGTTGTCGTCCCCATGACAGCTTTTGATGACTTAAACCTGTCATTCAACAATATGAAGATCTATGATGTTTGTGCTTGTCATTATCTTTGTAACATTTTTATCTCGGTATAGTTAAACTGTCAGCAACACAAATACACACCAGTTGGGAAACTAAGAACATTAACATTCATAAGTTATGTTCAGGGTTCGTACTGTCCTTGAAATTCCTTGAAAGTCCTTGATATTTAGACCCCTATTTTCAAGTCCTGGAATATCCTTGAAAATCAGTGGACTCCTTGAAAAGTCCTTGAATAATCAACTTTAGTGAAAAAGTTTGCTCACTGTGTATATATTTCGCAAACTAAAAAATAAAACTCCACTTCTGAGCATGCGCATTGGCTACCTCATCTTCCATTTTGTGTTCGATTCAAATGCAGAATTGTTGATTGTGTTCTATGGCAACGTTTGGCCTTGCGCCACACATCTTGGGCCTATTGAAGAAAAGTGTTCGGGCGGAGAATTGCTATGTGCGCTGAAACTTTGAATAAACAGTTGAAAATGAAGCAGCTGGACATTCATATCAGATTTTGGAAAGACAATGTAGTGGTGACAGTACTTGACCTCTGAAACCCTCGGTCACTCTGCAGCAAGTGATTTTTTGGAAAAGTTGTCAGCATCTATCGCTGACCTTGGCTATGGCAGTCTTCTGCAGTTGTCCATGAATTGAAGGCTAAGAAAAGGCGCTTTAAGGGAGAAGTTGACCACTTGTTTAAGCAGGCCGACAAACTTGTAGAAGAAGCTGAAGCAAAGGGAGCACCAAGATTAATCACCCAGTCCAATGCACTGAGAAGCAAGGCAAAAGCAAAATTAGATGACATCAGAAACATTGAAAAGCAGATCGAGGAAGAAATGCTCAGAATTAAAGACAGTTTGTAAATATACAAGAAGTGTTTACTTAAGGTTCGCCTGAGGTCTGTACTTTTACTCCTGCCTTTCTTCAAAAAGAAGCATTTTTTGACTGTTTGCTATTTTTGTCTACAGCTAACTTTGGTGGATTTATTTTATTTGTTTGTGAGATTAGTCTCTTGTTGTTGAAGTCACCGATAAGAATATTGAGACACAAAGAATATAAGTTGATATTGGACTGCATTGTTTACTACACGCATTGCCATAATAACATTCAGCACGGAAAGTCATTAAAAATGTCTATGGATTGCTGTTATTTAAAATAATTTAAATGTTGTCATTGTGTATGTATTGCTCCGATTGTCCTTGAAATTTATTATAGTTTCCTTGAAAAGTCCTTGAAAAGTCCTTGAATTTTGTGAGCCGATTTGTGTATGAACCCTGTCTGTTTAACACCCTCTTTCATTGTCATGTTACCTAAATCCACCCTGACCCCACCCACCCCCTCGCAAAGCAAAGAATTTTGTTCATCTCACACTAGTATCAAAGCGTTTCTTCTAAGTGATATTTATGAGGATTTGTATGTTGTCATTTCAGGGATTGCGCGATTATGCTGTGATATTAGGCGCCGAGTTCGCAGTCAAGCTCTGACATACCTACAGAGAGCTTTGCTTGTTCATGATCTGCAAACTTTGTCAGCGGTGGAATGGGAGGCCTGTTTCAACAAGGTTTGTTTTTCATCCGTTTTAGATAAATATACACCAAATACACAGCTTCAAGCATCTCGGTCAGGAATTAAAAAGTAAGCAAAACATACAAGGCAATAACATTGTTATATCTGCCAGTGAATTGTGCAAGATAGTCTTTTACTTTCTAGAAGGTTTTGGTTGTAGGAGTTTCCTGTTTTGGAATCTGACAATCACAGCCATCTTCATCCTATTGTTATTATTATTATTATTATTATTATTATTATTATTATTATTATTATTATTATTATTATTATTATTATTATTATTATTATTATTATTATTATGTTATCTCACAGGCCTTGTTTCCTTTGTTGCTGACTAAGCTGCTTGAAACAATCACAGCCATCTTCACCCTATTATTGTTATTATTATAATTATTATTATTAGTAGTATTATTATTATCATTATTATTATGTTATCTCACAGGTTTTGTTTCCTTTGCTGACTAAGCTGCTTGAAAACATCAACTCTCAAGATCCTTCTGGCATGGAAGAGACACGCATGAGAGCTTCTACTCTTCTCTGCAAGGTAGGATAAGAGTATTCTCATTTTATTGTGAGAATTCAAATCAATTTGTGCATTGTTTTATATGTTAAAGTATAACTAGAGATTGTGTAAATTGCTGGTCTATTGTACAGTTTTGTTTAGCCCCGTTGGGGTGCCGGGGGTTTCAGTATAAATAGTATCCCCACTTTCTGGAAATTTAGTGCTTTAAATCCCACTGTCGCTGTCTTTCTTATTTGCTCTTTCTCATTCCTGCTCTGTTCTATCATTCTGCTATACTATCGTCTTCTTCGCTAGACCAGTCTCCTACCTTTTTTCTTGAAAACTCTTCCGGGACAAGAGTCCTTATTTGTGTGTGAGGTATTGGACACTTTCTGCCAGGTGGTCACTAGGGCTTCCTATGATGTTATTATTTAGCAATGTAGGCATTTTATATGTATGTGTTTTGTTGATAATTTATAATGATGTTTGTATTCTATTTTGTTTTTGTAAACGGGGGTTCGATAAATTAGAGTACAGCCTCAGCGTCCCCTGCGTGGGATGTCTTTATTGTAAAGTGACTGCTGGTGGAGAGCTTTCAGTTTTACCACTAGGGTTGTTTCAACAGATCTTTTATGCGGATCGGGGGTTGTCCGGTCCTGATTTGGCTCGGAAGAGTCCACTGGACCTAATGCAATAATCATGTAATGTAATGTAATGTAATGTAATGTACAGTTTTGTGTTAATTTGTTAGTTGTTTGATTATTTTATTGCATAAGGTTTACATCAGATGTGTTGTGTTTTTTATTTCAGGTGTTCCTTCAACATTTGAGTCCATTGCTATGTCTGGCCACATTTACAGCGCTTTGGTTGACCATCCTTGATTTTATGGAGAAGTATATGAAAGCTGACAGCAGTGATCTCTTGGTATGTTTTTATTTTTTTGATGTAAAAAACTTTGTGCGTATAAAATTTATCTATTTGGTTGTGTATGTGTTCAATTACGCTAATATTTGTGTTTGCTCTAAATGTGATCCTTATCTGTGTCTCAAGCAAATTTGAAGGCAATTTGGGCTGTTCCAATATTTTCTAAATTGTCTGTGTACACTGTTATATGTTTGCACATATTTGTGCAGTCTGAAGCAATCCCAGAGAATTTGAAGAACATGTTACTGGTGATGGAGACCGCAGGAATCTTCCAAACAGAAACAGGCTCTGAGTCCAAGCTGTGGCGTCTTACCTGGGACAAAATTGATACATTCCTCCCTCACCTCAGAGAAGACATCTTCAAACCCTTTGAGCCAGGTATGCGGGGGAAAGATTTAGTATCCTAATAGTATTATAATAGTATTATAATAGTGTCCTTTATCCCTTTCCTTATTTGCTAAATGTTTATAGTCTTATTGTAACGCAGCCATAACTTTAGTGCAGTTTCAAATGTATGACAAATGTGTACTGTATACTTTGCTGCAGAACCAAAGAAGATGGACAGATGTGAAACATCAACAGAGGAAGGTGGTTCCGCTGTTCCAAAGACAGAACAGCAGACAGCAGAGCCTACAAGCACAGACCATGAACAAACAGCAGAAGCTCAGGCACGTGTATCAGACTCGTCTGATGTCCCATTGGAAGGTGTCACTGTCATACCCCATGGAACCAGTAGCCATGGATATGGTGGGTATCTTTGTTTCATCTGGCAGATTCACGCTTTAAAGTATTTATTTTTATGTCCATTTATCAGATTCAGTATTGCACGATTGAGCTAAACATACATTTTGTGGATCTGGTTGTTTGTAATTTAAGTAACAGTGTCCTATATATCGCAGCATTTATACTTAAGCATATGAGATACCTAATTTGACATTGGAGACAAATGAAATTAACATGAAATAAACATAAGAAACTGCAGTGTTATGTGTACACCTGTGTTGCTTGCAGCTGCAAACACTGCAGATCCAGCATCTCAGCACCATCGTCCAGAAAGTCCCTTGCTGAGCCAAGCAGAGGAAACCCTGCCGCAGTACATCCTTCAACCCCCACTGCCCACAGTCTCTTCCTCCCCACAGCACCAGCATCACCATCTCCATGGTCCTGGGATGGTCCATGCTTCCGGCCTACCTGGAGTTCACATTCCTCTACTTCTCAATCCTGACATCTTTCAGAGCACTACCATTCCCTTCATCTCACCTCAGCAGGTTGGTGTTTTGATGAAGGAAATCTGACTATGGCAGCATTTAATCGGTAGTATTTTATTCTAGTTTTTGTAGGGTCGATGGATAGACTTGCATGATTCCTCGATAGCTTAGCAAGGCAAAGCCATGGTAGTTTTTACTGTGCAGGTAATATGTGTGCAAAAATGTAGTTAACTCTTTTCAGGTGGAAAATGGTCAGGTTTTTAGTGCAGTTATTGTTAAGACTACTTCTCAGTGTAAGACATGATAGATGCCAATACTTCAGTAATTATAGTTGGAGAATTAAAATATATGTATAATTGTTTGTTTTTTTTGTTTTTTTTTTCCTTTTAGACTGGAGTGGATGTTGGAGAAACACAAAGCACCGACTCACCACGGTAGCAATGTCTACCACCTTTGTGAACTTACTTTCCCTGGATTATGTCATAATGGTGATAGTGTACAGCCGTTCTTGCTCATTGCTGATTGTGATGGTGAAATGCCTGCTCAGATCTGTAATTACGGGAGTATATTCTGGACATCACTATGAAGGGCAATGATCATGTTTTGTCTTCAGACGATAACGGATGTACAGTCTTCATGGATTCTTTTATCTGTATTGTCTTGTGCATATATTTTATGCTGTTGAGACATGTTGTGATAAAATGTGAACTCTAGCAACATTCACTTTTTATATGTATATTGCACTGTTTTATATTATGCAAGGAGTACAAGCAACAACGCCACTTTGTGATGATCCCTTCAGCAATATTGTTGAAAAATTATTCAAAAGTTGTTACCTTCACTATTCGTGTCTTGTCAGATTGTATCATTGTACAGAATATCCAAAGAATATTATCACATCAACAATCCCCGATTTTTGTGCTAAATTGGTCTTGTTATTTTCTACTTCAAGCTTGTTTATTTACTTATGATACGATACATTTAGTGGTGTCATTACTACTTTTTCCAAATGGGAATTGGGGATAGTTCATAATATCTGTTTTAGTTTAGCATTGTGGCCAAGTGGGCTAAGGCAGGACTAACCTGCCTTGTCCACAGGCCAGAAACCAATGGCGCCTGACAGGTGTGGGTTCCATCCAGCATCTGGGCATTATGTTTCTCGAAATATTATTTACTTTCGACTCGGGCAACGTCTCGGGGTTTTTCTCCGGGTACTCCGGTTTGCTCCACCAGCAAAATTTCAAATTCACAACTAATGTTCGGTAGGTTGGGTTTGGGCGCGCTACAGGCTGCGACTATGCTTTCCCCAAAGGAGACGGCCCATAATTTCCTTATGGAAAAAAAAGGGATAATAAGGTAAATAAAATTAAAAAAATAAAAAATAAAAAATAAAAATAAATACATCACTAGTTAACAGGAATGTTGTGGTTTGTTAAAAAGTGTGTGAATTGTGATACTCATAATTTATTATTTAATGACAGTATGATCACATAATAAAATAAGAAAAAAGTCTGCACTTTATTTTACCGGTTTCTTTGGATCTCGTATTTGTTATGGAATATCTGTTGTCTTTGTGTGATCGTTGCATCAAAATTTTCAAATAATGAGCAATGTGAGTGAGTAGATTGTGTAAGTCAGTGTGAACATGCATTCAATCTGTACATGTACAAAGTGCTAAAGTTGGTAACATAATCATACCTAGTTAGATATATATTTGGTGATCCGAGTGTCATATTTTTCTCAGTTTCTGTGAAGATGGGTTTGATTCTTTCTTTTTTGTATATTTTTGTTGGGTTTCCATTTAACACAGCAGAATTTCATGTTTTGAATCAAAATATCTCCACCTGAAGAAGTTTTGTACTTTTGTTTGTTAACACTTACTAAGATCAATGCACTTTTATTACATGTTTTCCCATTTTTTCCGATATTTTTTGGTGTGGTGAAGTCAACATTTTCTGTCACTCCAAAATTTTAAACACGTTCTTCTGCATCTCCCACTCCCCATAAGCTCCATATATTTCTGTCAGTAAAAGATCTGCCACATAACCATGTGGTTCTGTATTGCTTATTGTAAACATAAATAACAAAGTTAGTAATGGGCAAGATCGCCAGCCAAATGGTATATAAGCCACAATCCACATATAAAGAGTGTACAACTACAATGTACAAATTCTCACATATTGTACATTTCATATAAGTTATACTGTGGATGATCGGCGATCTGCATCGGAATGTGTATGAAACTGCCAAAATTGTAAGAATAAAAAATGTCAAAATCATTTTACCATATTCATATATTTATTATATTTATTTTCTTTGTAAGGGATGGGTGGCGTATGTTGGGTGAAGGGTGGGTGCCATGAACTTAATCTTTGAAATACGTATCAGTTGTGCTTGTAACAAATATTTATTTTCCCATGACAGTTACTTTATAAGCAGTTGGTACATCTTCTTTTATCGTTATAACATTTAATTTCTTCAGCGAATGGTGTTTTTTTTTTGGTTTAAAAGTTTTGTCTGTGATTTGTATGCTTAGCATTTTTCAACTCAAAGCATGCTTTTGTTTGTATGTTTTTGAAATACAAGTTCTGTCATTTGTAAACTTTATTTTTGAGATACTTTTGTTTGTTTGTTTTTTTTTTTAGTTTTGTAAAAAATGAGTTGTGTACAGTGAATGCTTAATGCATTAATTATTATTGTCTCATGAAAAAAAAAAAGACTGTATTAATGTCCTGTTCAGTTCTTTGAATAGACTTTTGGTTATGTTGATGAATGTGAATAGTAGCACAACGGATATATGAGGAAATGTTACAAATGCATGTTTATATTATCTATTATGTCTTGATCTTTGACATAATAAATATAATTATTGAAATAGTAAAGCTCAACAATTTTTTTTTTTGGATTGTGTTCTGGACAGCTGTGTGATATGTGCATGTGGAAGATACAGCAACAGAACATGAAACACAATAAGATAGTTAAACATAAAACAGTTTCGTGTCTGTATTTTCTTCTTAAAAAATAAGGATCAAGGTTGTTTCCTTGAACATGATATTTATTTGATTGAAAAAATGTTTGGCCAATCCTCTAGAAAAGCCTTCACCGCTGCACCGTTAGCCTCGGCTTCATCACAGCTGATTCCTCAGAAAGGCTCCTTGAAATCAGATCAAAGACATTTCGCTATCATTTGCCCTGGCAGACACATTTTGTCATTTGCAAAATGCTCTAAGATTCTATGCAAGAATAAGACAATCACAGTGTTACACTCGTTTGATGTTGGTGTTTTTCTATCAGTAGTTGATTCAGCCCCAATGCTGAAGTCCTGATAAAGTGTAACTCAGATTCGTTTATCCACGCAACCTGTTCAATCAGCAACAAGGCACAGAGTCGTCGTATGAAGTTTTCAAACTTTATTCAGCGTACATCAACAACTGCATTCAATCGCTTAATCACTTTTTCTTCTCTCTTTTTCACTTTACACAGAGCATCGAATATATAGTTTTTCTCTTCTCCAGAACACTTTGGAACGATCGAGCATAACGCAATTATAACCAATCACAAATAAATTCGTCATCACTGTCTTACGTCATACAACATTCTTTTCGGTCCAAGAATGTTCTCAAATATCTACACCTATCAAGAAGCTTCGATCGACAGTAAACAAGCAAATCTAGAGAATTCTCCAATAATATCGACTAACGAAAATTATCAACGTTATACAAAGCTTCTAACAACAATGCAAACTCAAATCAAAGGTAAATACACTCTATTATTGAATACTTCGCAAAGCGAAACGATTAGATCTATCGTGCGCGTTTCAGACATATATCCTTCGTGTTTCAACGTAACACACAGGAAACAATCACTAAACTAAATATAACTTAAAAACTATTAAAATATACCCCAAATTGTTAGAAGATCAACGTAGATATTAAACTTAAAGGCTAAATAACATTAGCACTCGGTGTTTATACGATCTCTTCTTTGCAACAAAACCATGATGCACTGAGGTGAATGATGCTCATTTATGAATACTGCCCTGTACAATAGACTGAAAGGTTGTAGGAAAAATAAAAGTAAATTAAACAAAAATAAAGCGCAAATAAAAGTAAACATACCTTGCCGCCAAAGTAGTTATTAAGAAGGTCCTGCACTTTGGGGATTCATGTGGCTCTGCCAACCAGCACAATGTCTTCGATCTCCTCCATAAACTTCCGTGGCCTGCTTCACTGTCTTGAGGGTGGAGCAGAACAGGTCCATGTTGAGCTCTTCGAACTTGGCGCGTTTGATGTTGATATCGTCAAGATTTACACTGTTGTCAATGACTCCCTCCATGTCCAACCAGGCGTGAGAAACCACAAGTCTGTGAAACCTGCTATCGAAAAGTACTAGACACTAAGAAATACGTTTTTCGTTCATTTATTTTGAACCTTTTGATCTCAAGTTTTTCTTTGATTGTTTCTACTCACCAGTTTTAAAGCAAATTAAAGAAAAAGTGTTTTTAATACAGTTTAAATTGGTATATCAAAAATGGCTAAGTAATATTCTGAATATTGATGGCAAAGATATTAACCGAACCCTTACTATGAATTATATCAACGGTTCAAAGTTTTTTTTATGATCATATGAAAGTATGACTTTATCCTAAAGTGAATAAATAGTGATCAATTCATGCTGCACTTATTGCCCCTTACATCTTTAACTGTTTTTTGCTTGATCAGCTTCACCAGGTAATCCACAAGGAACGGGTCAAAGACTTCATCTCCTGCACAACACAATCTCTGTTTACTTGTATGGCATGCAACTCCCAAGTATGACCTGTATACTAAGTTTGGAATCTAACAAAGGTATAGAAAACGTTCATTACGCTGTCATTATATTATTTCATTTAATTCCTCACCCTACCATCAACAATCAATAATTAAATCAAACTCTGGTGTCTACAGCGATAACAGAGACTTCGAAAATTTCCTCCATCCAGGTCAAACACCAGCACTGTTCAGTGGTTATACTTCTCTTCCAGACTGTAGGGAAGTAATGTTGCCATGCCCCAGCTTATCGAATGCAGGCATCATTGTAGATTGTCAACAGGGCGCATACATGTGGAGTGCCTGCATTGCTAGGTGATAACATCATGGGAAGCCCTGGTGGCCGCCTGGCGGAGAGCGTCCGGTGTTCCCGGGCTGGTCCAACGGACCTCGTGCACGGACGGGGAGTCTTGTCCCGGAGGAGTTTTCAGGGGTGGGGGGGTGGGGGGGTGGGGGGGGTGGGGACTGGTCTGGCGAAGAGGACGATGGTATAGCGGATTGGTGGAGGAGGGTGGGAGTGAGAGGGAGCAGGTGGGAAGGACAGCGGCAGTGGGAATTTGGAGCACTGGGTTTCCAGAGGGTGGGGATACTGTTTGTACTGAGGCCCCCGGCACCCCAACGGGGGTACCAGAAGTAACTAATTAACGACAGTGGTGGATATGGTGATGGTTGATGTGGTGGTGGTGGCGGAGGTGGTAGTAGTATAAAAAAAAAAGAATTTAGTGTTAAAAGGTAGTATGCGCACCCCGTTCCCCTTGGTTGCCTGCTCCCATCCCAATTTCAGCAGTTTATTTAAAAGCGCTTTTTACCTGGGTTATACCGGCGTGAGGAACCCTTTTAGTTCTATTTATTCGTTTTAAACTCTCACGTGGAGGAATTTCCCTTGTGTGCATGCTCACATTTCCCAGTTTTGGATGGTCCCGCACCTCCCCACCCCCCACCTCGTCCCCTACCCCCGAATTTGACTAGAGAGGGGGTGCGTGCTGCTTCTTAGTTTAGCCTGGTCTGTCGGTCACTGGACCCAGGGTCCTACACTTTTACATTTTTGTGATCTTCACGTCATGGGCATATGAAATTTGGCAAAGTTAACTATTTTATTCCATAAAATCATACCTTGTCTTATTGCTTGTTTGTTTTTACTGGCTCAGTCAGTCAGAGGACCATGATTAAGTTCTGTCAGTGTATTTTATTGTATTTATTTTATATTGTTTTTGATTGCATAAAGCCATGTTTTTACATTTAAAATATATGTATATATGTATGTTGTTGTTTTTTATTTTTATTTTTATTTTAAAATATTTTTGTTTAATTTTATTGGACATTTGTATATTTACGAATTTTATCTTATTGTTTTGGCTGCTTATAATGATTCTGTGTGTGTTTGTTTGTAAGCATGTGGTGTTAGATGTACGTAGTTTTTTTGTTTGTTTTTTAACGTTTTATATACACCATGTTTTAGTGTGTTGTTCTTTCTCTTATTGTGCGAGTGCTTGTGTGAGAGTATGCGTGTGAGCGCTTTGAGCAGACTTTTTAGTTTGGAATTGCGCTTTATAAAATAAATTATTATTATTATTATTATTACACTAACAAACAAATAACTTTCGGTCGATTAAAAAAAAATCAAAAAAATCAATCTTCTGTGTAGAACAGAAGATGGGGAAACTGGAACACAAAAAAATAATTAAGACATAACTCAAGACTATTATTTGCTTTAATAAAATAAAAGTATACACACTTTTTTAACATTAATAACAATAGATAAAGCAGAGAAAACCATATCAAACTTGTAAATATTAGAAGAAATCTGCCAAAATCTAAATCTTGTTGCAAAGGAACGCTTCTAGTCTAATAACCAAGAGAACCCCCTAATAAGAAAGCATGTTATGACAATAAACTAGACTTGTAATTCATTGATAGGCCTAATACGCAGCACGTTCAATCCAGCCATCTGTGCAGCTTTCTCAGTGTCCCTGCACTGTGCATAGTTGACGTAGGCTGGTACCATGACCACAACAGGCGTGACGTTGTGACCCAGGTAGGCTTCTGCTACAGCCTTCATCTTTCAGACAATGGGTCCTGACAGGAAGTCTTCTCCAGGATCGCACAAACAACTACTGCCCTGACAAAGTTGAAGCCCATTTGGAAAGACAGGACCATCAGTCTACATTCCAAGGTAAGGCTGCTGCGCTCCCTTGTCATCTCCATCTTCTTATACGCTTGCGAAACATGGACCCTCATGGAGATGAGATGCTACAGAAGACTTTTGGGCACTTCCTATACACTCAGCACATCACCAGTGACGAAGTCCGACAGACCATCACACAAGCCATTGGACAACATGATGATATGCTCACAGTGATGAAGAAACGGAAACTCCGATGGCCACGTCACCAGAGCATCAGGCATTGCAAAGACCATCCTGCAAGGCACCCTGCAAGGAGGCAGAAGAAGATGGAGACAGAAAAAGAGGTGGGGGGACAACATTCGAGAATGGACTGGCTTGACAGTGATTGAAGCCATGAGGGTTGCCGAGAACAGAGAAAGATGGAGTACGCTGGTTGAACGATCATCTGTGGTGCCCCAAAAAACCTTCGAGTTACGGGATAGGATTGGACATTCTTAAACTTTGGATATGTTTATTACCCTATCATTGACCTCCATTTAACACCATGGTTCAACAATGTATTAGTTAGAGGTATTAAAATGTAATGTCGACTCGGACTGGCAGTGGGGCCGGGTATAGGGTAGCTCAGTTGGTAGAGCGTCTAACTAGTAACCGAAAGGTACCTGGTTCGAATCCCGGATTGGCCAATGTGTGACCATATTATTTTCCCCTTACCTTCAACTGGTTCGCTGGTGTCAGAATAATGTGACCAGTAGTCGCCTATACGCTTCGGTGTCGTGTGACTATAATCTACAGTTTCGGACTGGCAATCTCTGTGTATATGTTGAACAGTCTAATTTACAAACTCCCAGATATTCTAAGCAGATTCATTTAGATCTTTTTTTTCTTTCTTTTTTTTTTTGTTTGTTTGTTTGTATATCACGAAGTATTTTAGTTTTTTTGACAAAACACAAAATGGAGAATAATGGTTAAAAAAAAAAAAATGGAAATGCAGGGTATCGATCCCCGTACCTCTCACATGCTAAGCGAGCGCTCTACCATGTGAGCTACATCCCCTTCGTGAATCTAACGTCGCGTCGGAAATATTAATACTCAATGCGGGCCAGTTGTTGTAGATTAACGGGAGTGTGCAGGCCGGAACTCTCCTCGGTCTATTTATAAACGGTTCCCAGCACAGAAGCACACAATCAGTCTCCTCTCTGAAAATCCTTATCGGGAAGAGAGGGGACTATAAACTAATACATACATACATCCATACAGAAGCACAACAATGTGCTTGGTGGGGTTGTGGTTTTTTTTTTTTTTTAGCAGGCTTATTTGTAATGCTTTTATTTGTTTGCTAAACTTTATTACTACTATATGTACACAGGTTTGAATTCTATTTAGATTTCAATAGTTTCATTCACAAAGTTAACACATATTACATCTGTTCTTAACAAACAATGAAACGGTACACTAACGTGTCGACAGTGTACATTCACTGAATCAGTCTTGAAACTGCAATGGCATTTCAAGGAATTGGGAATTATTTTCAGGAAAGCAGTGCTGACGTGTACCAAACTGCTAAAGCGTGGATATTTTTGGTCAGACCTTGCATCAGTTGTAAAAGCTGACGTTGTCCAGCCTGTTGACCAAAACATTGGCGGTTTCATCAGCTATCGGGAAAGCCCTCTTACTGCTACGTCATCAATAGCGTGCGGAATTTCTACAGCCAACCAATCAGCGAGCCACACGAACGCTTCTCGATATTCAACTCCGTAATTTGATTTTGAAGTTATTGCATGAGAAACAGAGTATAAATTCTCAGACTCAGCCATGGCAAATCATTCACAACTCAAACAACGGCGAAAGAGAAAAAGGAAAGCACCGAATCAAAATAAAGCATCGAGAAAACGTGTTCAGCATCGTTCAACTGATCGAATAAACTGCACTTTACAGCCAAGACTACAAGTACAACTGCATATTCTTTAAAAGTTTCAGAGCATTTTCTGAATAAGGTAAGCAAGCATTATTTAGAAATTAAAGTCTAATGTCATTTTGTTATAGTTTGGTTTAGGTTTAGTTTATATTATATTATAAGTTTTTCCTAATCATAACTCAAAAGACACGGTCTTAATTTTTTGAATTCTAGCCAAACATTAAAGGATCACCTCTAAATTGTCCTGAAGACAAATCATATCCTTAGTTGCAGGTAAGAACAGCAGCTGCATGTAGTCGAGGCGAGAGTATATTTGTCAAGGGAGATAAATTAATCACATTTGTTGTCTTTGTATTTTATTTGCACAAACGTAGTTGTCTCCAGTGAAACAAGTGCAACAGTTCCAGATTTTTCTTTTGGTTTCTTTACTTTATAAAGATTTAGAATAATTTTTCTTTGATCTGATAACGTTTAGAAAAAAAAAAACTACTTTGGAAATGTGTACATTATTTTACGATATCTAACCATTTGGGGGTCATTCTGATGTTTCGAAAATTCAGATTAGCTGAAATGTTTGGAGGTAGCCAATCAAAATTAATTGTATCCGGAGAGTAAAATATCTGTCTTTATTTGGTATTCTGCCATAAGCGGCAACATACTAGTTCACACGGCGGGATGCGCAAGCAAATGGCGGACCATTATTTATTATTATTATTATTATTATTATTATTATTATTATTATTATTATTATTACTATTATTATTATTATTATTATTATTTAATCGTTTTTATATAGCGCTTTTCCAGCTCAAGAGCTGCTCAAGGCGCTGGCCGATACAGGATCTAACTCAAGCCGCCCGAGACGCCCACCCGCTGCCTTTGGGCGCATGGTCTGACGTCCGTACAACTGAGCACAATTCTGGGCAGCCAGGGATGGGGGAGAAGGACCTAAGTGCATGCTGGGTGTGTTCTTGTCACCGGCACTCACCCGTCTAGGACATGAGCGTCAGGATCTTTAAAGTCCGTTATGATGGAATGTATGCGACACAGACTAGACCTCGGTTTATACTCTCATCCGAAGGAGTAGGAAACGGGAGTAAAGTGTCTTTCCCAAGGACACAACACAATGCCCCGGCCTGGGCTCGAACCCGGGACCTTCAGATCCACAAGCCAAAGCTCTACCATTAGGCCGATTAATTAGTATAACATTGCAGTCAGTTCAGACAGTAATTCATTTGGCGTTAACGGCCCGGGGAGAAAATAAATAATAATTTAAAAAAAAAACTAAAAAAAACTGAGACAACTGCGCTCTTACTCCTTCGGATGAGAATATAAACCGAGGTCTAGTCTGTGCACGTACGCATTCTATCTCTTGGACTTTAAAGATCCTGACGCTCATGTCCTAGACGGAGTGAGTGTCGGTTACACAAATACACCAAGCACGCACTAGGTCCCTTCTCCCCATCCACGGTCACCTAGGATTGTGCCCAGTCGTCTGGACGTTAGACTATGCGCCCAAAGGCTGCAAGTGGGACCTAGGCCGACTTGACTGAATTAGATCTTATATCGGCCAACGCCTTGAGTCTCTCTTGAGCTGGTAAAGCGCTATATAAAAAGTGATTAAATAAAGTAATAAATAATTAGATACATAAATCTTATTATTTACTAAGCTAAGTCATTCTAATATTATAAGTTCTGTTCACTTTCTTTTTTCTCCAGACAGACAGTAGGAACAAGTCTGAATCAAGCGACACTGTCAGGCAGAAGAAATATTGGATTCGTTCACAACAAAGTGATAACCATCTAACTCATATCGACGTACCTTCAAACGTCAGTAGTAATCCGGTACCAGAAGTCTTACGGAACAAGACGAAGATGATGAAACATCAAACGAAAGCCCTATTTGGGTTGCTGTTGCTGCTGGCACCTCTAGGAACTCTTGTATCCGCAGCTGGTACTGATGACAAATTAGACCTTGTTATCGGCATTGACCTGGGAACCACGTATTCTTGGTAAGTTATAAAAAAATATAATTGATAATGAGGTAAAACAAAAATTAGCAATAGCACACCCAGATTCATTTTCCGATAAATAAAATAAGAAAACGTGGGGGGGGGGGGGGGAAGAGAGAGAGAGAGAGAGAGAGAGAGAGAGAGAGAGAGAGAGAGAGAGAGAGAGAGAGAGAGAGAGAGAGAGAGAGAGAGAGAGAGAGAGAGAGAGAGAGAGAGAGAGAGAGAATCGTTATGTTGTTTACGCAACGCTATGCTCAAGATGCTTGTGTTGAAATGTTCATACGCTGTGAGTGCCGGTGACAAGAACACACCCAGCATGCACCTAGGTCCTTCTCCCCCATCCCTGGCAGGCCAGGATTGTGCTCAGTTGTCTGGAGCGTTATTACGATGCGCACAAAGGCTGCAAGTTGGCGCCTCGGTTGGCTTGAGTTAGATCCTGTATCGCCCAACGCCTTGAGCAGCTCTTGAGCTGGAAAAGCGCTATATAAGAACGATTAAATAATAATAATAATAATAATAATAATAATAATAATAATAATAATAATAATAATAATAATAATAATAATAATTATACATTTTAGTTCTTTCTTTCTTTAATGGACTTCAACATCAGTACACATGAGTTATATTTGACGGATTAATAAAATTTAAATATCAATTTATGATGACAAGTAAGCTTAGAACAATTTGTAGTAGATCTAGAAGGAGAATGAATGACATAATCCTGGGGGTGGGAGAGACACGGAGGGAGGGAGGGGAAGGGAGGGGGGAGGGGAGTTATCAAAATCACATATCGCCCTTTATTCTAGTAATGTTATCAGCCATGTTCTTTCACTTACAATTTGTTTATAAATTCACCTTTTTATGGCTTATATAACAATTATTTTATTACGTTTCCAAGTGCATTGTTTGATATCAGAAATAACATCTTTTAACTGGTAATCTCCCATTCGTCACTGAGTAGTATCATCCACTTTCACAGTTGCAGTTCTATTTCTTTCTTTCTATTTTATTTTTTTATAATTGTCTCAAAGTTTTTACACTTATTTACACAACTGCCCAGTCAAACCACTACCACTTATTAACGCATCTGTGACTTTGAATAGTGTGGGCATCTACTCCAAAGGCCAGGTAGAAATTATTCCCAATGACCTTGGCAACCGCATCACGCCCTCTTATGTGGCCTTCACTCCTGAAGGTCGACTCGTGGGTGACGCTGCCAAAAATCAACTGACCTCTAACCCCGAGAACACGGTGTTCGATATCAAGCGATTGATGGGTCGCTCTTGGGATGACCTTGCCGTACAGAAGGACATCAAGAACTTCCCATTCAAGGTCGTCAACAGCAACAACAGACCCGCGGTACAGGTGGGAATCATTCACTATATCTTTCAATCCCATGACCCGTTGTAGTTTGTGGATAGTTTTGTATACTTTTACAACTGAATGTTACTTTTTGATCCGAGACGTTTTGATATGAGAGGCAAATTTATGTATCAACTTGTGTAATATTTCACTAATGTTGATAGATCTACAAAAGAATTATTAGTAGAATTTAAACAAATAAGTTCCTTCTTCCATGCAGCTGCAGCATTTTGACCGATTTCTGTGTCTTTTAGGCCTTTTTAGAAAATTATTTATTATTATTATTATTATTTATCATTCTTATATAGCGCTTTTTCAGCTCAATAGGTGCTCAAGGCGCTGGTCGATATAGGATCTAACTCAAGCCGCCCGAAGAGCCCACGTGCTGCCTTGGGCGCACAGTCTGACGTTCAGACGACTGAGCACAATCCTAGGCGACCGGGGAAGGGGGAGAATAGAAAACTATACATTGAAACAACCATCAGACTAATAGCAATAGTAAGATGGCCAATGCTACAGCCAAAGTTTATGTCCGGGACACCGGGAGTCGAACCCGCAACCTCTGTAACACGAGCTCGCCGCTCTATCAACTGAGCTATCCCGAAAATTATTAAGAAAATCTTAAAAAGGAAATTTCTGTCAAACTTGTAAACAAAACAAAACAAAACAAGTTTGTGGCTGATTTCTGCTCCAATGAGTGATTGTCTTTCTCTTTTTAATTTTCCTCTGCACAGGTGACAGTGAACGGCGAGAAGAAAGAGTTCACACCTGAGGAAATCTCTGCCATGATTCTGAGCAAAATGAAGGCTGTAGCGGAGGCCTACCTGGGTCACAACGTCACGCGTGCCGTGGTCACGGTACCAGCCTATTTCAACGACGCACAGCGCAGGGCCACAGAAGATGCCGGAAAGATCGCTGGTTTGAACGTGCTGCGTATCCTTAATGAACCGTAAGTTGTTCTTCTTTGTGAGCATGAAGTTCAATGCTGATTTGCAGGAGCCAACTGGTTGGCTCAGAGACAATAATAGAGTTTTGTGTTCCGTCAAACGTATTAAAATGCCAGATAGTTCATTGATTAAAATTCGTAATAGCCTACTTACATCATCAAATGCTGTAAACGTTATTAACGTACGTGGGAAACATAAGACTGAAGTGAAATCTGTATTGCACGATGGGACCACAAATAATGTAGATCTACATTCGGTTGATAAACAAATTGTGCACAATTTAATGATTTGTAAAGGATCTATTTGTTTCAATCGCAGTTTAAGACGGATCTTGAGCAGCATAGCTCTGGAAATGACAGTCCGAGTAGTTCAGTCAAAAGAAATTAACTGCTTCTTTCTATGTGGTTATGCCTATATATATTTTGTAATTGTGAACTGTCAACAGAACGGCAGCATCTCTGGCCTACGGTCTGGAGGAGAAGGACGAGAGAACAGTGCTGGTGTTTGACCTGGGTGGGGGAACTTTCGACGTCTCTGTTCTCACCGTTGACAACGGAGTTTTTGAGGTCCTCGCCACAGCCGGTGACACTCATCTAGGTAAGGGTTGGATGGGTGGATGAATGGATGGATTAATTTAATTATTAATTTGTGATGGATGCGTCACGACAGTGACTAGCACATTTTCTCACGCGCCTAGAGCATGTCTCTTTGACATGGAGTTGGTTTAAACATATATGTATTCAACAAACCAGATAATAATGCAGGGCGCACAAAAGCACGTGGAGATGTATGACACACGAGTGGATTTTGGATTGAATTGGCTGGAGTGAGGAAATCAAGGGAAATAGTCTATATGCAACGCAAACGCGAATCTGTACACTTTGGGCTGAAAGTGTTGTAGCAGGAGTAAGATTTCGAACTTACCAAACTTACCATACATGGTGATGTCGTACATGGAGTTGCGTGCTTTACACGAGAACATTGGATTGTGTTGTGCAGGAGGTGAAGACTTTGACCAGCGCCTGGTTGATTACCTGGTGAAGCTGATCAAGCAAAAAACGGGAAAAGACGTGAGCAGTAACAAGCGCAGCATGACCAGACTCCGCAGGGCTGCCGAGAAAGCTAAGAGGTCACTTTCCTCGTTGCATTCTGCTAAGGTATGTTGAATTGATCAACATTCGTGGACTTCATTGTCTGATATTCAATAATAATTTGCTTCTTATGAAAACGTCTAAGGTTTGCTGAACAATCATTCACCTGCTTGAAAAAAGGAGCAGTTGCTTATAAGGACAATAACGCAGTTTTATAGGAAACTAAGGATTATGTCAAAATATGTGCAATCGGTATTCAGAATATAATTTGCTAATCTCGATGCACCAGTGTAAAAAGCAATGTTAACCAGTAGCAAGCAGGGCCGGATCACTTACTCTTGGAGGGGGGGGGTTCCAAAAATTTTTTAAGGGGTTAGGGGTGACAAAAACGTGTCCGCTCGAGGAACTTGAGTAGAATGAGGAACGTTTTACTTATCACCAGTGTCAACTAAATTAAGAGCTTTAAAAAAACTCCATATATATTTTTTTTTCTGACTGAGTGAGGTACATCGAATGGCCAGGGGGGGGGGGTTCCGGAACCCAGGAACCCCCCCCCCCCCCCCCAGATCCGGCCCTGGCAAGAAGAACATGATACAAAGTACACGCAACACAATATATTGCCCAAAAGTAGAACCAGAAAGTCGCCGTATTCCGATTTAAAAAGTAGTTTGACGATAAAATGAACGCCTTAGTCTTATGTAGTATTTTCAATAGTATCTGTCAATAAATTCCTATGAATAAGCGTGGTGCGTGTGAAGGTAGAGGTGGAGAGCTCACAAGCACTCAGAGAGGGCCCTTGTTCATCAGGAAGCGGAATGAGAATGTTTAAAGTTCAAACGATGATTTGACTTTGATTTCATCATCATCTTCACCAACATCATCTTCATCATCTAACTCTAAATGACATTATAGAAAATGAGTCCTGTAAAGAAACAAAAAGAACTAATAAATTCATAGAATGGTAAGATAATAAAACTACAGTTAAATAAAGTAGTCTACTTCCGAAACGTTGAGACAACGGAAACTATTCAGAATCCAAAGACACTATATAAAGTACAAAACGGAAGTGAAACTTCGATCAAAATTATTCAAATATAAATGATAAAGATCGATCAAAACGTTTATTAAATTAAAAAACTAATCCGCATCAAGATTAACAAATCTGTAGCCATTCTGTTAATAAGATTATAAATATTACCTTCTCAAAATAGATTTAAATACTGGACGATGATTTATTTACGGAATTGCTACTAAATTGTCCACGAAACCATTTCAAAAAGAGACTCGAAATGAGTATAAAATTCAAGGTCATACATTCAAAACTTTTCCGAAATATTTTATTAATTTATAAAACTGTATAAAAATAATAATAATAAGGCATCAAAAAGAATAATAGATATACACAAAAACTGGTTTATCCTAATTAATCGTTTATAAGAATCTTTGAATTCAAATAGCGTCATTATACACTTGTCGATGAGACAAATATCAAACTGACATCACAAGAATACATAATATTAAAAATATGAAAATAAAAAAAATCATAATTAAAATCATAAGTCGATTTGAAAAGACGCGGTTTGCGAATCGATGTTTTCTTAATATTACAACAAAGCCTCAAATACAAAATAGATAAACATATGTACAAACCAGTCAGTGTGACTTGACCAAACGAAAATTACAATCTACTCTATTCGCCAGACATGGCTGCCTGTCTTTATTACTACTGTAACTCAGTTTACAATTATATACCAGCATATATAAACTATAGGCTACGCTAAGTTGCTGGTTTCGCTTCAAATGTCAGAGCAGGAAATCACAAAATAGCGGGTGATGTATTATTTATATACTTCGAGAAACATAGTTCAATAATTTTATTTCCTTTATGCGCAGATGAACAATTGCGCAAATAACGGTGGGCCTACATTCTTATTACTTGAATTCAAAATATAGATACTGGAAAATAACCAAATCAACCGGTTCATGATGATCCTCAAAACATAGAAAGGTACAATAACGACTTAAACTATATAATTAAATTGCTTAGTGTGCTTTTCTGCAACGTGTGAGGTGCATTTCAAACTCTAGATTGTAAGTGGTTGCACTTGATAATCGGAATACATTTAGACTAACATAACGGGAATCAATAAACGATTTATATAAAACATTACTAAATGAAATAGGTTGATGATAAAAACTATATACAGACAAATCTCTTTCTACTACGCCTATATCATGTTCTTTTCCCCCAGGTGGACATGGAGGGAGTCGTTGACGACAGCGTCGATCTTGATGACATCACCATCACTCGTGCCAAGTTTGAAGAACTCAACATGGACTTGTTCCGCTCCACCCTCAAGACAGTGAAGCAGGCCGTGGAAGATTCTGGAAAGTCCATGGAAGAGATCGATGATATCGTGCTGGTTGGTGGATCCACGCGAATCCCCAAAGTCCAGGATCTGGTCAAGACCTACTTTGGCGGCAAGGTAAAAATCAGTTGAAGTTATTTAAGTGTTTTTTTTTTTAAGTTTGTTTATGCTAAACGTTAATCGGCCATTTTTTAGAGTTTACCTAAAGATTACATGGTAATGTTGTCTTAGCCTGCGGTTCTTATTCTCCGACTTGATTTCCAGGAGCCTCACAGAGGAATCAACCCTGATGAAGCAGTGGCTTACGGCGCGGCGGTGCAGGCTGCAATCCTTGGAGGGGTGGAGATGAAAAACGACGTGCTTATTCTGGATGTCAACGCTCTCAGCTTGGGCATCGAGACTGTGGGTGGTGTAATGACCACACTTATTTCCAGGGGCACTACCATTCCTGCCTTTAGGTCCAAGATCTTCTCCACGGCCGCTGACAACCAGCCCGCTGTCACTATTCAGGTAGCTACCATCGGACATTAAAAGTTGTATTATATTGTACATTGGCTCAGTTATTATCACAGGGGCATTACGCCTTTGGCGGATCCCCGATGGCGCAGCAGTAGATATCAAACAGCCTTTGTATTCCTATAAATAGACGGTAGCCAACTAAGCATCGCTTTGGCGCAACGAATGCGCCACACTGCGGAACTAATAATAATATAATAACATTCTTAAATTCAATCCTTGTCATTGCAGCAAGCTGCACTCACAACATCGTTGATACACATTAAAAATATTACATAACAGTAAGTTTATCGTACCAGTTAACATTTTTCATCTTGGAAGTTCAAAAGCCAATGGCACTCTAATTTCGTTTTTGCTGCGGGACTGTTATATTAGGTCTGGTATTATTTTATTTATATAATTATTTAAATATATTTTCACATGCGTAATTCTCTACCACATATTACAAACAAATATAATAGCAAACAAGGGAATAAACTCACAACTTCATTTGAAGGGTAGCTTTATTGGCCTATTTTCGATAGGTGTAAGGATGTTTCAAGGCCAAGTAGAGTTATTATATACGGCTTATTGATTTCACCGTTGAAAAAGTCATCCTTTGTCACTTTAGTAGTGCAAAGAGCGTAATTTTGTGCTATTAATTCTTCTTTTTATGCATTTGTTGTCACATTTGTTTGCATACGTTTCTTGAGAAAGCATGCAAATTGCCATTTCCGAGACTTGGACTTGGAGAAGCACACAGTTGATCCGCTTCTATTTACAATACCAAGGCTGTGTGGTATCTACTGTTGCGCCATCGGGGATCCGCCCAACTGCAATGCCTCAGTTGTTATTCGTATGGTTTTGCTACAAATACACAGTGGAAAGTTGTACAGAGTAGAGTTCTCTAGGTTATCTTGAATAATTACAGATAATCATAGGATTTTAGTATACATCACTAAAATTATTGATTAAAATTTTATAGATGCCGTGCACTTATATACTAATCAATTTGTTCATTTGCCAACAGGTGTTTGAAGGCGAGCGGTCACGTACTAAAGATAACCATCTCTTGGGCACCTTTGACCTGAACGGCATCCCAGCAGCTCCACGAGGAATTCCTCAGATTGAGGTCACCTTCAGCATAGACGCCAACGGCGTGCTCAAAGTGTCGGCAGAAGACAAAGGTACGGGCAAGAAAAGTGATATCACCATTGAGCGTTCTGGGGATGGTCTGACCCCTAAAGACATTGAAAAGATGGTGAAGGAGGCTGATGACTTTGCAGAGGAAGACAAGAAATTCTTGGAGCTGACAGAAGCCAGGAACAGTCTGGAAGCCATGGTGTACACCGCGAAACGTCAACTGGAGGATCTAAACAAAAAAGGAGACTCGTCTGGTGTGAGTGAAGAGCAGCTGGAGAAGGCCAAAAAAGCCGTCAGTGACGCTATGGAGTGGATGGACTCTAACGCAAGCTCCGCTAGCTTGGAAGATCTTCAAGAGAAAAAAACCGAGCTTGAAACTGTCTTGCATCCTTTGGCTGAAGCCATGTATAAGAATGGTTCTGGTTCAAACAGTGACTCTTCTTCACATGAACACGAGAATGACGAGTTGTAGAAACAGTATTATTCTTTAGTTCCTTTCGATTTCGTATGAAATGATCTGCTGAGTGAACCTAAAAGATGAATATGCATTCCACATATCGTTTTGTCTCAAATGGTGATATCATATTAACTAACCGCACCACGAACTAATAATACTCAACTCGTGAGCATCATGAGAAGTGTACATATTTGAGAACTTTTGTATCCTCTATTCCGCTATACCCATCCTTACGACACGAAAAGTATTATGTCATCAGCTGGTGGTGTTAGGAGAATGCGTTTGGTTTTGTGTTGTTTTTCTTATATAATTTGTTTTTCATAAGTAGGCCTCCTAAAATGTATGCTCGGAAATTGACTACATAGGCCTTCTATGAAGAACATCTTGGTTGTGAGTTGTGTGATGGTGTAAGTTTCTGTTTACCACATTTTGGGTATAGGGAAATTCAAATGGAGCTGTTCAACACGGCTCATGGGAGTAGTTCACAAGTTATTATTTGTTTTAGGTCAATTGAGAAAAATTGCAGATTGTAGAAATATGATTTTTATTCCCACTTGAACAATGATGTGATTACATTACATGGTTATTGCTTTAGGTAAGCAGTATAACTATGTTGATCTTTTAATATGACATGCTTGATGTTTAAAATATACACCTTGTTATTTTTTATTCATTGTTGCTTACCTTCTTGTATAATGGTTTCATATGTGGAACAATCATGGTTTTGGTATAAACTGAACAAGTGAATTCATTTTATTCTGCCATCCGGTCCCCACTATACTTATATATTATTTATTGCCCCATCTCTCCCTCCGTTTTATTATTGGTAGTCCCATACTCAGTACAATCATTTAAATACAATTGATTCACTTTGTGTGACGTGTGAACAAAACTCAAATGTGCAATCAAGTAGTATTTTGTAATTTATGTTTTAAAAATTGTCTGTAAATGTTAAGATAATATATCGTTTCTGCTCTCTCTCTCTCTCTCTCTCTCTCTCTCTCTCTCTCTCTCTCTCTCTCTCTCTCTCTCTCTCTCTCTCTCTCTCTCTCTATGTCTGTCTGTCTGTCTGTCTGTCTCTCTGTCTCTGTCTCTCTGTCTGTCTGTCTGTCTGTCTCTCTCTCTCAGTCTGTCTGTCTGTTTGTCTCTCTCTCAGTCTGTCAGTCTGTCTGTCTGTCTGTCTGTCTCTCTCTCTCTCTCTCTCTCTCTCTCTCTCTCTCTCTCTCTCTCTCTTTCTCTCTCTCTCTCTCTCTCTCAACAATATTATTGCGTTACAATTTATACAAACGTTAAAATGCCAATATTGGGTGTTTGACAAAACAATTTTTTTTTTTCCCTTTTCTTTTATGTCCTTTTATTTTTACGTTATTCCCCTTGTGTTCGTTTGCTTTTGGTTTTTCGATTCCTTCCTTCCTTCTTTGTTTCTTTCTGTCTTTCTTTTCGTTTGCCTTCCTTGCTTTATTCATTTCTCCCTCTGGTGGGATGCCTTCAGTGTTGTCAATGGGGTTGTTTCAGCAGATCTTTTATGCGGATCGGGGGTAAGTCCTCTTTCAGCGAATTTGTGGTCTTGATTTTGTGGTACTGATTCGGCTCTTTACAGTCCGCTAGACCCTGTAAGCAATGAATAACAAACTAACTTTCCTTTCTTTCTTTTTTTCTTTGCATGCTCGCATATAATTTTATTTTATTTTATTTATATTATTTTGTTTGTAATGTTTTACTTCCGTTCAACTCAGTTTTATGTTTTCACATTAAGAGTAACCACCCACCAACCTTCCCTCCCTCCCCCGAACCCTTTCTTTCTGAACAGAATGAAAATTAAAGCGTTAAACCATTTGACAATTTTCGCAGATTTTCAACACAAATAACATTACAGTAATAATAAATTATTTAGTTTTACAACACTATATCTTCTTTGGGGTGCAGTTTGATTACGCGGTCCGTCCGCAATACCTTTTGAGCTATAAGTATCATTCGTGAACATCAATGTGTCGCAGATGATATCTCGTACAAATAAGACTTCAGCGAGACTGCTTGATTGAAACTGAGACATTTACAAATCTCGATATCTTGCCTTTAGTGTTAATGTGTTGGTCAACGTTGTCGCTAGTGAAATAGTGTGCCCGTTTGCGCCCTAAGATGTCGGACAACGGACACGCCCTTTTTGGTAATGGACATGTTCGATTAAAATCGCATCCTAAAGCCCTAGCTTAACTGGGCGAGACAAACCGAACCTTGTCTCGGCGAACCAAAGGTAAAAAATGCGGTTTTATTCTTAATTGGGTCTTCCCGAGACCAGCCGAGACGAGACAGGAGATCGGGCGTCACGGCGAGCTCTTTCGTTTCTGAACTGGGTCTATTTTTAGCTGCGTCGAAACTGACATATGGCGGCCTTCGATCGTGAATTGAAAACTGCAGAAGATATTTGGCGTTGTTCTAGCGCTGTATGTCCTAAGCGAGAACGAAGGGGCAGCAGAAAGAGAAAGAAAGCAAAAGGCAACACTTCCCTATGTGTTACAAAGGCACCAGCAAAGTGCATTTCATGCACAGTGCAAGAGTTGGCTGAACAGCTCAGTGGCTATTCAATGATTTATTATTTTTACTGATTCAGTATTTTCACTGTTCTCTAGTCTAAATTAAGTTTGGATTTGGTGCACCTACTTATTTTAAGTGTTGTAGTATTTCTTTAGATCAGTTGTCATTGACATTGATAGATTTTTCAGCAAATCAAAATAGTGTCTCGGGCAGGTTTGCTGCGCACGAACGGCAAGACAAAAGGCCGGCCCGCGACACGGCGAGACACGTCTCGATGTTCTCGCCGATCCTGTCTCGGATTGCTCGCCGAGCCTAGTTAAGGGCAAGGATGGTTCGGGTGTCTCGCCGAGACTGTCTCGGGTGTCTCGCCGAGACAAGGTTCGGGTTTGTCTCGCGCAGTTAAGCTAGGACTTAAGACGTCAGACAAACAGACACGCCTTTTTGTAATGGGCATGTTTGATTAAAATCGGTATTCAGAGCTACGGAACAATATAGATTGTAATTATTTTTTTGTACACGTAAGAAATCGTCCCAGATAGTGTGGATGTTGGCCAAAAGACACAGACATGTCATGACTGACAGGGTACCTGACATCAGACAAACTGACGTACGGCTGATCACGACATTCGAGTGATAGAAACAGGTAGCAGTTAACTACTGTGATTGTAGACTGCCAGGCAGGCTTTTTAGTCACCATGTGTAGATTACAATGCAGCGCTTTCCATCCCATGCCTGCATTTCCTTGTCCAATTAGCGGAATAAGAACTTTGCTTCATTCAGAAACTAACTGCTGAAGATGTCGGATAATAGTATGTTAGCAGCGACCGTTTCTGGCTGCTGAAGTCATCCAAGCAAGATCTGACTCAATTTTCCCATTGATGGTTCAAGAGCTTCCCACCTTCTCATGACGAAAAAGAAGAAATCAGTTTGATTTGCCCCGTCATTTATGACGTCAGCAAACCACCAGGTTAGAGTCGTCTGCCCTCCAAACTCCATCTTCGGGAGCTTCTTGCCTTAGACCGGAAAAAGCTTTTAAGAAAGACAACCGCGAATGACAAAAGTCGATAACGCCTACACTTTGCGATGATGAAGCAGACGACACAGTGGTGGGAGGTACCAGGTAGTTCCAAGGACGTAGGAATTATGCAAGTCTTGGTGTTCTTCACGGGGACGTTAGCGTAGGAGGACCTGACGGCTGATGAAGCTAAGTGCTGGGTTGTCCCAATGCCTGTTCTGTGGCATGTCCGGCGTGTTTTGGCCACCGGCCTTGTTGACACGGATTAATGAGGTGCTTGTGGTTTGTGCCGAGTCCTCCATGATTGATGGCGTTGGAAGTCTGAGAGGAATTAACAACAGGATGTGTAAGTGTCACTAGTTTCTTCTATTGCCTCCGTTACCACGTTCTTTACCCTCAAATTTCCACGGTTAAAAGAGACAAAAAAAACTTTCTGATTTCGAGCATATTTCTGATTTTAATTTTTTTTCAAAGATGTGACCCACTCACTAACCCTATTCCTAACCAAACTACCGAAGTAAAGATGTTTTATGAGAAAAAAAAATTGATGGGTGGAAGAGAAAAGAAAGAAAACAGACATTGAGAAAGGAGTGTGTAACTAACCGGATTTTTTAGTTAGACAATTAATTATTATTAATTACGATGAATAAAACTCACGCTAGTTTGTGCTGAATACAAGCAATGCTATAGTATTTTATATATGAAATTGCTAGAAAGTTTCAGAATCACTATTGCTAATCCTGTCAAGGCCTGAGAAACAATCCTATCCTATCCTATCCTATCCTATCCTATCCCGTAACTCGAAGGTCGTAGAGGCACCACAGATGATCGTTTAATCAGCGTACTCCATCTTTCTCTGTCCTCATCAACCCTGATGGTTTCGCTCAGTGTCAAACCAGTCCATTCTCGAATGTTGTCCTCCCACTTCTTTTTCGGTCTCCCTCATCTTCTACCTCCTTGCACTGTGCCCTGCAGGATGGTCTTTGCAAGACCTGATGATCTGGTGACGGGAAAAACAATTGGTAGTCTAAAAGAATCAGAGCAGTAAGCTTATTGTTGGAGGTGACGAGTATAATTTTTGGTGAACTACCTACCGCTTGTGTACTACTGTTATGAGTTTTCCATTGTGGTCGTGACCTTTGAAGGTAACTTTTTTTTTTAATGTTATTGTGGAGATGACGTTGTTGTCGCTGATCATGATGATCATGGATTGTTCCGCGTCGAATGTATAATTTCAGTCTGTCATATTTATGTGTTTATTGTTTATCGATTTATTGGGCATGTTAGTGCTATTGTGATGGGGCGATTTATTAATTTGTATTACTAAAATGGACAGACTGAGATAATGGGAGAGAGAGGGGAGCAAAAAGACTTACCAACTGTTATTGTTTATGAAGGGACCCCTCAGCGCCGTGAATCAATGGCGGATCTTTGATCAGTCTGAGTCTGGGCCTGTCAACCTTCAAGGAGGTGCCTCAAGGGACTTTTGGCAAGATGCGTGTGGCCTTGGTGAAGATGACTTCTATTAATTTTTAAGTATTTCTTCTTCCCTATTTTGTCTCAGTATCTGTCCAGTTGGTTTTGTTTTAGCTTCTTTTGTAATACGTCTTATAAGCACTAAATATTCTCGTGTGGTGATAAATGAGTGTGTGTATTGGAATTTTGATGCAAGTCTACACTTTTTCATATTTGTTATTGTTGAATCATAAGGAGATAGATTAGAAAGGTTGGTTGGGGAAAGTAATAGTTTGCAATTTTACTTATTAATCTGGTGAATGTGTGTTGGAGAGGAATAAAATAAAATAGTAGTTATTTTCTAGTGTTGTTACATTATTGATGTGGTAATTTATTCTTCTTTTTTTTTCTCGTCTCATGCTGTGTCTTGTGAAAAGTCGGTTGCATGTTTGAAAGATAGAATTCGCTTGTCCTTTTTTTTTTATAATTATGCCACCTCGACTGAAGGGGAAATAATTAGAGAGAGGGTAGTTGTAGGTGTGAGGAGAGGGGTAGAAGCACAGGCGCTTGTATCTGGACACGCGAGCGCCTATGCCTGTGACGCGTCTCCCTTTAGGTATTATAGATAACCAAAGGGAGACGCATCACAGGCATAGGCGTTCGCGTGCCCAGATACAAGCGCCTGTGGGTAGAAGGGTTTCTTGTAATGGTACAAAGACTGGAGGGAGCTCAATGAATTGTGTGACTGTCCCTGTAATGGACGTCTAATGGGTTTGATTGTTTTGTAGTCAATCAGACAATCATAAGGAGTTCAGGGTTTCGACTGTGCTGTATGTGAACCCACAGCTGGTCCAGCTGGCATACTATTCACATCTTCCTCTGGTTTTCGGGGGCATTCTTTTTCCCCTGCTATCCCGTCAATTTCTGGGGTATTCGTTTTCTCACGAATTTGCACAATTTGATTGAACATACAACATACGGGAAATTAGAGTGGCTCAGTGGCTGCTTAGCGCGTAGGAGAGCCTGGTTCGCATCTCGTGGATGATATGAGATTAATTTTGTCACAGGAGTCGACCTCAACGGAGGAAGAATAATAAATTTCCATGTTTTTTTTTATCTTCGATTATAAAGTTATTTTGTTTTAACAAACTTTTCGACTCTGTGAGCAATTCTGAGTGAAATCTGAAACCCCGAAAACTGGACTGTTCATAGGAACAACGTTCTAGTGAGTGTCCTATAACAATGAGCGCTCGTTTTCTCAGCATGGAACGGCGATTTTCATATTTTGGCCATCTGATGCATGCATTCCGTGTTCTTTTGTGTGTTGTTTTTTGTTGCACGCAAAAGGACCCTTTCTTTTCCATGTTCCAAATTGCATTTTGGGTCATAGAAACCCTTCTGCTGCACAAACCTACTGGGTAGTTGCGAAAAACAATAAAAGTATTCAGGTTTGTATATTAAGGTTAATACGATGTTGGCAATCTTTTAATGTATCGAAACAGCTATTTGTCATATTTCATTTTTCTCTACTTACCGTTGTTTACTCCTTTTAGGGTAGTCCTTATCTATCATACAATGGCATTGAGAGGAAAGATGTTATAGGTATTACGTTTTATCTCATTCTGAGAGCGCTCGATTTCATGTACAGGCATTTAATAAAACATGCAGGAAATGAAATTAAAATTGTTTTAAAAATCAGTCGATAATCGCTACATAAACGCATTTAATTTTAGAACTTAAAAGACAATTTATTCGACTTAAAGTGTTGTTTTGTCAAAATGTTTTACAATGAGCTCAGTTTGCCCAGTTGATCTGAACATCAACGTGAACTTCATTTCGAATAAACGAATCGTTTCACGTTTGAAGTGTTTGACCTGGGGCGGGTGGGTTTGTAGTCTTTTCATGATGTCAATGCATGTCAGATGCCTGCCTGACATACTGCAATGCGCTACGCGTCAGTGGCACAATAATTGACTCTTAATAATTTCATCCAAAGCCTTTAATCATAAATTAGCAGTGCCCTTTTTACACCCAGCCGGCCGAGGTGGCAGAGGACACTCCTTCAAACCAACTATCCGCATTCTAAGACGATGTGGAAGAGTTAAAAAGTAGTAAAGAGCGCACTCTGCTCTCCTTTTAAAAAAATCATCCAGATTTGTAAACACCGTGTAAAACGGATGAAGTGCACTGTTTTGGAGTGCAAAGCGTCTGTGGACGGTTTCATGCTATCTGGTTGTGCGTGGAAAAAGTCTTAACGATGTTAATGGGCCTCATTACTTAAAACTCAATATTCCTTGGCCATGTTGTCTCTTGGGTCGTTCTGAATGGGACCCAGGGCTCTTTCCTCCAACAGCCTCGGAACTCCTGCTGGGCACTATTTGTCCAGGGGCGGGCCGCGCTGAGGACAAGGGCATACACCATATCTGGTACTAGCTGACAGCATGCAGTATATGTATCTCAACCCGAATGACACTCTGCAAGTCCACGATTGTCAGACTAGACCAAGGGAGTTAAGCGTCAAAAATGAGGTGACTTTCCATGATGAGTCCGTTCAAGGAGAGGCGACAAGACAGATTTAAAGACCTTTCTTCTTTGGTGAAAAGTACAGAGAAAATAAGATGGATATTAATAGTGACTCATTGTTTGTGGGGAGAAAAATATAACTATGAGCTCAATTATCTCCCTGTCATTTAAGTTGTGTAGAATTCATATAAGTCCAAGCTTGGCTCATTTTTCGGATTTCTTCAAAATCCCCTCTATTGCTGAAGGCTCTCTGAATCATTAGACCTGTCCGTATTCGTCCAACGAAAAAGTACCTCTTGTCTTAACTATCCTATTCACAAAAGACAGGAGTTCCAAATTACGCATAACACATCATCATCATCATCATCATCATCATCATCATCATCATCATCATCATCATCATCATCATCATCATCATCATCATCATCATCATCATCATCATCATCATCAATATTTCTTTCTTTCTTTCTTTCTTCTTCTTCTTCTTCTTCTTCTTCTTCTTCTTCTTCTTCTTCTTCTTCTTCTTCTTCTTCTTCTTCTTCTGTTGTCTTTGATGTTCATTTCTTTCTTTCTTCTTCTTCTTCTTCTTCTTCTTCTTCTTCTTCTTCTTCTTCTTCTTCTTCTTCTTCTTCTTCTTCTTCTTCTTCTTCGTCTGTTGGCTTTGGCAAGGGAAGTATGTGGCTGTGTGTGTGAGCGTCACATGTCTGCACGAGAGCGTTGTGTGGAAGTAGGCCCTGCAGGCATCGTCAGAGACGCTTTTATAACCCTCAATGAACGGTACACAGACCTCTTCCTCGTTTCCCATGGACCATTTTCCTCCTTTCCCCAGCAATAGGAAGCATTTTTCTCAGTCCCTTAGGAACCATATTTGTCTGCCAACCAGGAGACGTTTTAAAATTTTTTCTTAAGACACAAGCAGTTCCCACTCAAGAGTGGACGATAACGTGAAAGAAAAGTAGCCCTGCATGAGAGATGGATGCATCTCCCTACCTCTACCCTCCGCTATTGTCCTGGGACGCTTTCCTGTCGCCGGCGACGCCATTGAAAGCTGGGAGCAGCAGGCAAGACAAATCTTAAACCCTATAAGAGGCCGTTGTTTGCTTTTACAGTTTCACTTTTTGTTATTAGTTGGTAACACAGCGAGATAATGCGTCTGTTCCCTTCAGCAAGGTCCCAACCATGGAACAAAACTGACAGTCTGGGATGAAAACTAACAAGAAGAAACTAGTAAGAGTGAGGAACCATTCCCCTCCTTTCGTCTATTACCAATAGTAAACTAACCAACCATCAAATGATTATAAGAATCCCATACTGGGATGAAGTAATGTATAAATAAAGGAGATTTCTTCGTTTAAAATTAAAAAAAAAAAAGCTGTGTCTAGGTAAACCATTACAGGATCTAAATATTAATTCTCAATGAGTTCAAAGATAGCGTTTTCTAGAGAAATATCATTTTAAAATTTGGGCGCTTTCTACAATAACTAATATTAAAAAGCGTTTAAAAAATAAACCAACCGGTTTCATTAGTGTCTGTTGAATAGTGTGTTATTTCAGTAATAATTATTAGTTGTTAATTATGGGAAGGAATAATTAGTATTGCATTTCTATGTAGGAGCTCTTTCTATACATTTGTCTGGTATTTGCTCCGATGCCGAGGCTTTCATATCTCTTAAGATGTTTCCAAAGTAGCTATTTTAAATTGGTTTCGTGTCATTTTCTGGTTTCTCTCTTCCTCTCGCAGCTATGTCCTCAATTAGAGCCAAGAACTTAAAAGCTAAAAAGCCAAAAAGCAACAACGCTTTTTCTCTATGCGATGATAAACAGAATATGTTGAGAAGACGTGAGCGCAGTGACAAAGACTAGACAAACACTTGCTGTGCCATTTTTCATGCACCCCTGCTGCATGGGCTATAGGTAGACTTATATCACCTTTCAACGCGTCGGTCGACGTTGACGTGAAAGGCGTCTGAGTAAAAAGAGCCCCGAAGGGAAAAGCCTCTGTAGCTGAAGGCTATGAGTCTTCTGTTTTCTATACAACTGCTCTGAGTTTTGACCCTCATGGCTGCGTTTGATGTGCCAGCGCAACAAAAACATCACAGTAAACTTCACGCAGCGACATTCACGACGCCATCAGCGAGACTGCCGTATGCAGGCAAGAAAGGGGCTCACACAAAAAAAAGTCAACGCCGAGACTGAAGAAAATAAGCCTGATAAAAAGGGAAAATAACCCATTAAAACTAACAGAAACCGGGTGCCGACTCGCTTATAACCTAATCGAGGGCAGCGCCGGAGCAAATTATCGGGGGTTCTTAATGCGGCGATACAGCGCTTTCTTCTCACCCGTCAATTTCAGCCAATCAACGCCCGCATTCATCAACCCCCGCGCGCCGCCATAGACAAACTCTTTGAATCTGTGTGCGCAGCAGAAGTGAAAACACATGGGGACAATCTATTCCACTTTTAATAATGTCCTCATGCGCCACAGCTTGGTTGATGGTAAAGTCGACTGCTTCCGGTTTTTTTTCAATTTTCTTATCAGATTCTAGCAGTATTCTCTTCCAATTCCATCCTCCGATCCTCTTGTACCTTGCTTGATGAGTTTGCGTTAAGGTCGGAAATGAACTAAACAACTACATTATGTTTTAATCAGTCTGTATGTCTTTTTTGATAACGTACTTACCGACATTTTACATCTATTTTCTGTTACTTTTCGTTTTGGATTTATTTCTTGCATGTAGGTTTATTGTCTATAAACAGTAAAATCTCAATTTTTTTTTCTTTCCTTTTTCTTAACGATTCAGATACTATTACGGTGGTTTTCGAGTTCACCCCTTGCATTACTGTAATTGCTTGATTGCAAACTTGAAGCATATTATGTGGATTTATTTGTTTCAACAACAAGGTTTTAGTTGCGCTAGTATTATAACTTAACATTTGGAAAGACATGCAGGAACATCAGATCAGTCTACATTCCAAGGTAATGCTGCTACGCTCCTTGTCATCTCCGTCTTCTTAAACGCTTGCGAAACATGGACCCGCACAGCAGATCTACAACGAAGAATACAAAGCATGGAGATGAGGTGCTTTGTAATTTCCATTTTTTTTGGATTATTAAAGATTATGACTTATGACTTACATAAGACTTTTGTGCATTTTCTATACCCACTAAATCACCGGCGACGAAGTCCGACAGACCATCACACAAGCCATTGAACAACATGATGACCTGCTCACAGTGGTGAAGAAACTGAAACTCCGATGGTATGGCCACATCACCAGAGCATCAGCCATTGCAAAGACCATCCTGCAAGGCACGGTGCAAGGAGGCAGAAGAAGAGGGAGACGGAAAAAGAGGGAGACAGAAAAAGAGGTGGAAGGATAACATTCGAGAATGGATTGACTTGAAACTGAGCGAAGCCATGAGGGTTGCTGAGGACAGAGAAAGATGGAGTACGCTGGTTAAACGATCATATGTGGTGCTCCAACGGGATAGGATATGCTAGGAATAGTATTATAAACTTTGATTAAAGCATGTGCAGCCTTAGTGAGACCATTATTTTTTTAAATAAATATTTTGATTACTAGGTGATTCAAAGGTTAAAAAAAATATGAATGAAAATAAAATCACAGTTCACATGAAAGCCTTTAATGACGGATACTAATCCACTAAAAAGTGACAAATATGTTGAAGTAATTTCTTTCTTCAGGTGTCTATTTACCTTGAACTCTCTGTGAACTGCAACAACAATACTTTCTGAGATCAAGTTCTTGAAGAAAAGAAAAAGCATTGCATAAGAATACTTCATTCCAAAGTGATGCATGATCTTAACTTGAGCACATGAGTTAATTAATATTTCTTAAAAGATTAATCTGCGGGAAGTACTCATGCATGATAATATTGTATGTTGAATCAGAACACAAGATCAAAGAACAATATTCCCTTAAGGAACTCTGATTATTTGTGTGTGTGGTATAAGGCAGGTCTCTTTGACTATAAAATAATGCGCCTTAATACAATTGAATCTAACATCCAATTGCTAGTACATTTAATAATACAAAGCTTAAAATAATTAATAATAAATAATTATCCTTAAATAGGAATCCTGTCACTTATGTCTCGTTACTAAAGCCTTTTCACCTGCGGAATATCCTTAACGAAAACGGTTTAATGCACACAAGCCCTGTTGCAAGCCTTAACGTTGACATAATCGGACGAGCTCCATGATGTACTCCTGACACCTTTTACCACCTCAACCCCCCCCCCCCCTCCCTCAGGAAAACGAATACACACCCCAAGTTAAACCAACTCTGTGGCCTAAGTATAGGCTTGCTGACTGTGCCTTTAACTGTGCTGCAGAATCAATAAATTACAGTTCTTTTGCCTGTTTCAGAGGTCACTGTGGTATCAGTGTCATTTTGACGTTCACGAGGCATTTAAACAATCCTATAAATGACACGATCAAGATCGCGGCGCGGATTAAACAAGTACAAGATGCTCTCTTAACTCACCAAAAAAGATGTAGAACCTCCAGGTTTTTTGTGTGCATTCCTCGCCCCCCCTCCCACTTTCTTTTTACCCCTACTCCAAACATGCCGTATTACCTCAGCTTCTACTCGTACGCAGTTTTATAGTTTTTGAATCACCTCCGGGTCTACCACTACCATGCACACCCTGGTCCCGTTTTTCTTGTTCCCAAATTGAATGTGACTAGATTAGCACCGCTCTCTGCTGCTAGGGCCTGGCGGTGGCTTTGCAGCCAAGATAATTAGAGCCAATCATCGCGCATGGTTTGCCCCATTGAAAGGCCTGTCGCGGGTATTGAAGTTTTTGCAGCGCTTCAGAGAAGGGCGAAGCGTCCACACAAGCTGCCCTGACCATTCACTGAGACGCCTTTCCACAACCCGGCCCGTCAGAGAGCGCTTTTATTCGTGAATTGACCGGAAAATTGTCAAAGTTCACATGTTTTTCTGCTCTTGTAGCATGGCTGGGGCTAAGAAATACGCGCAGAGAGAGAGAGAGAGAGAGAGAGAGAGAGAAATTAGCATGACCAAGAATGTGGAAGCTAGGAGGGGGGCTTCTAACGAGGAGCTGCGTCGAGCAGGGACAGGTCAAAGACGACGACCTGGGGCCAGAAGAATGGCAATGCCTTGAACTGGGACCCCTAACTGCGCTCAAGCAGCCGTGAAGCAGACCGCGAAAGCGGGGCTCAAGAGCTGAGCAAAGCACTCGGCGCCCTCTTCTGGCGAGAACACTCTCTTCGCGTTCTCCCGTGCGATGCCGGTTCTCCTCTCATCTCCACAGTAGTACTAGGCACTTCCAACACGCTTGGCTTCGGAAAAAAAAAGAAAATGAAAAAAAAGCACTTGAAGTGCATTCTCTGTGGACAAAATTCTTGTCTCGTTAAGGCTATTCCTTTCGGGCTGCAAGAGTACAATGTTCCAGTGAGATGGACACTTGTGAGAGTGTTGATCGCACTCAAGAGAGGCTCTTTCTGTTACTATCCATTGGGTAAATTCCATGTTTTTCCCCTGCTATTTCTGTATCATTCCTTGGCGTTATGTTGACTGTGTCTTTGCATTGCTCTTTTTTTTTTTTTAGCTCTTCTAACTGTTGCTCGCCTTTATGCGTTCATTGTTGTTCTGCATGATTTCAAAAACGTGATAGAGAACTTCCAATGATGTTTGCGTTATAGCTTACAAGGTCAAGGTCTGCACTTGAACAATCTTGTATAGTTATGTTTGCCCGGCATTTATGCTATCCAATGACTTTTCTAAAGGAACCTAAAAATCTGCTTGACAAAATCTGCATTCATTTGCCAAACAAAATGATAACTGTTTCCGTTAAAAACTTATTTTGTTTCAAGTGATAGCGTAGAGGAAACACATGGAACGTATAAATACACAGTACATCGCAATAGCGTAATTGATATCTTCATTCAGCACTGTGAACTGAACTCTGTTCTCTCTTTGTTTTTAACCTTAAATCGAGGAAATTATCTGAGGCACTGGAGGCCATAGGAAGTCGTGCAGACAACGAGCAGATAAACCCACACAAAGTCTTCTAAGATAGTTACCCACAGAGACTGAAATACGCACCAAAAATCTTGCGTGTGAAGATCAGTCAAGTCGATACCCAAGCCTGAAGCTTAGACTAAAGATTTATAATTTTCTCCAAAGAAATGTCTCCGAGTTAAAGTACAGACCGATCATGAAGAAAACGCTGCCCCCGCAGAGCGTGCTACTGTTAGCCTTACGTTCTGAAAACGATTTAACTGAATTACTCTCCACGGATTAACACCGAGTTTTTAAAGACTTTCCGAGTTGTTGTAACTCTGAATTAACACACTTCCTTACACATTAAAGGAACAGACAGTTCTGTACGCCTCAGTACTCTGGCACTGACCCTGACAGTTTGAAAAAGTGCCTATTGCTGGGTCGATATCAGGTCAGACCAAAGTGCTCAATCTATCCTGAATAGTCTGTGACATTTTTTATGGGGTCCAGAGGAAGTGTAGAAATAAAGAAAAAGGACAAATTTCCATTGGGAGTGCCCTTTTCTCGGGTTTTTCCTGTGGTGTTCATATGAGGATGCCTGCAAGTATATTTAACTGCAACTATTCAACTTTACATTACATTACATGATTATTGCTTTAGGTCCAGCGGACTCTTCCGAGCCAAATCAGGACCGGACAACCCCTGATCCGCATAAAAGATCTGCTGAAATAACCCTAGTGGTAAAACTGAATGCTCTCCACCAGCCAGTCACTTTACAATAAATACATCCCAAGCAGGGGGGACGCTGAGGCTATACTCTAAGTTATCGAACCCCCGTTTACAAAAACAAAATGGAATACAAACATCATTATAAATTATCAACAAAACACATACATATAAAATGCCTACATTGCTAAATAATAACATCATAGGAAGCCCTAGTGACCACCTGGCAGAAAGCGTCCAATATTCCCAAGCTGATCCAACAGACCTCACACACAAATAAGGAATCTTGTCCCGGAAGAGTTTTCAAGAAAAAAGTTAGGTGACTGGTCTAGCGAAGAAGAAGATAGTATAGCAGATTGATAGAATAGAGCAGGAATGAGAAAGAACAAATGAGAAAGACAGCGACAGTGGGAATTTAAAGCACTAAATTTCCAGAAAGTGGGGATACTATTTATACTGAAACCCCCGGCACCCCAACGGGGGAAACTATTCAACTGATAACTTGGATATGTTATGATTTTAGTAAGCGATATTGACGGGGCGTATTAACGTTTAGCAAAAGTTATACCCATCCCTTCCACCTTTCATTCCACTCTGCCAATTATAAAAAAATAAAAATAAATAAATAAAATAAATATACCAAGACAGACAGAGGATAGAAAGAAAGAAATAATAAAAATATAAATAAATCACAATAAATAAATGAAAGATATTTGAACAAATCTTTTACTTTTTACCATTAAGTTCCGGTAGCCAGTCTTAACTACCCTCTTCACAGAGTTTTAATAAGGCCATTAATTATTAGCACTTCCTGATACTCTGGCATCAAGAATGGCTTGGGGAAAGGCAGGAGTCACAAAAGGGTAAATCACTGTGTTTTGCGGCCAGAGACATCCACATCCCCCTTCTTACCCGCTAGAACCACCGTCCCATGCCTCCTTTACCACTACCCCCAACCCTCCCCGTTCCTTGTCCCTTGCCCCCGGGGCTGCGGGAGAGCCCCTGTTACTCCTCCGTAGAGGAAACAAGCCAGCGTAATGAAGCAGAAGGCAAGAGCCAGCGACAGGAAAATCAACTCCGTTGCAGAGAGATTAAGGTCAATTATGTCCCCGTAATTGCGCACCGAAAATTGCCCCCGCTTCTGTGTCGTCAAACACTACTACCACCTCCCGTACTACCACCACTATCGTCCTCGTTAACAATCATCAGAATTATCGTCACTAGCATTGTCGCCGTCGCCTCTACTACGATATATCCATCTTCACCACCATCATCAGTAACATAAAGCCACCATCACTACTAACGCCACAAGCATGATGATCATGATCATGTTTACAATAACCATAAGCACAACATTCACCACGATCATGACCATCAACAATATTGCAAGTTCTTCAAAGCCACAATTGTCTACGTCATCATTATAATCGTTGGCGCTACATCAGCCACCGACAGCGTCAATAAGTTTACTGTGTAGTTGACGTCACTGACACAAGCCTCTCCATCACTGCCTTGGTGAACGTCATCTCAGTCGTTATCGTCAGTAACACTATTATTTTAGTCAGCTTATTAAGCACACATAATGATGAATGCCTTGAGCTAATTATTAGCCCAATGACACAACCACACAGCCTAAGCGAAATCAAAATACGGTTCAAAAAGAAAATGAAGTTTTATCAAACGTGAGCAATAATATCCAAAGTTAACATCACCAAGATCAACTGAACTCCTATTGTCAACTCTTCATACAGTTTCCTCTCCTATCAGATCACCTTTCCGCCTTTCCTATCCTATCAGCTTATGACATCTCTGATTTTTGTCGACTCTTTCACTTCTTCTCACAGCTCTCTTGTCCTTCCCTGGGTTAACTCCCCATCACCCGACCCTCGCTTCCTGACACTATTTTCTCCCAGCTTTGTATCGGTTTATTGGTTGAAATAATTATACATCTGCGGCCTTTCGCCGTTTTCGCAGTGAAAGGAAAAAAAAAGAGGTTGGTGCTGGGAAAAGGTAAAGGGGGAAGAGGATAGCAAGAAGAGGAGGAGAGATGGAGAATCGTCAATATGATAGTGCTGAAATATTGATAGTGAGTGAGTGAGTGTTAAAGGGAAGATAAACTTTTTTGGGGGAAAGGAAAGAAGAGAGGAAAGAGAGAAAAAGAGACACTGCCAACTAGTGTTCCGGAACGGAAGCTCGTTTAATTGTGATTTTGCCCGTGTTTGACTTGCATCTTGCTTTGATTATTCCGGCCGGCTCGCAGCGCGGGCAGTAGCACTGCAGCGGCTCGGACCCGCATGCAAGTCCACAGGAAATGGGCATGGAACCGACAATTATTCCCTCCTGGCTTTGAAATTGTTCCAGCTGATCTCGAGCCACGGGGCGGAGGAGACAGATTATCCCCGCGACGCACAATCGTGATCCGAAATAATGACATAATTGTCTTAATCTCCTCCGGTCCTCGCTTTTGTGCTGGGCAGTTAGTGCGCTTGACGACGACGGTTCCCGCTTGCTACAGGGAGGAAGCTAAACTAGCCTGGCCACTGTCATTTTGCGGAGAAAAATGGGGGGAGAAAGAAAACTAGAAATAGGAGGAAAACTCTTCGCTGCCAGCGGTCTTTCAACGGCAGCCAGCATCAATACTGGAAAATCCAGAGTGATTCAGATAACAACGACGTCGCTAGTCTTCGCTAAAGTTCCTCCAGCTGAGACTCGCTGGCGCTGAAACTCAACCCAAAGAGAGCAAGAAATTTAGAAACCTGCTGCTTTTGCAGTTTGGATTTCATTCGTTTGCTTTAGATGAATTTGCTGGATTCGATTGCAAACTCTGGCATTCTAGTCTTGTTTTTTGCTTTTGCCTGTAAATGTCTCCCGTCCTTCTTATGCGAGAGAATGAAAACGTGTGCTGCTTCTTTCAAAGACTGAATAAATGAATTGGAGTAGTTAAAGTCTTCTGGATATAATATCGCCACTATTCGATCCATTCGGCCAAGATGGCCTAACTAACCCGAGCATGGATAATTTCCGGGCTGAATATCATTGCTCGTTTATAAACATCGATCTAGAATTAAGTGCAATGACCATGCCCGCATAGCAATTTCATCGACATTCATAACCGCTGTCATTCTAGCCTTTGAATTTCAGAGTGCGAAAACATAACCGGATGAAAATGACGGAACGGGAAAAAAGGTGACAACGACGCTAATCATTGATCTGGCGATGATAAAAAGAGAGAGAAAGAAAATCTCAGAGAGAGAGAGAGAGAGAGAGAGTATCAAACAGTATGAAATTCCGTTGGAACAATCGCCTCGGTCGATTGTAGTCTGTTGTCCGTAATGTATTACCTCGAAAACCCTTTTCTCCATTTTGTAGGTCACGGGGTCAATCAAACTGTCTCCATTTTAAATTCTATCAAGCCAACAACTCACTGCTCAATGCAGACTCAATGGCGACAGTCCAAGGTTTACAGTTGTCGTCTGGTGCCTTGTCCCACGCGGGAAGAGTGGCGGCCCTTGGGGTCACGTGGCTAAATGGTCTGGCGGCAGAGTGTTCTGGGTTCCAGACCGCCCCACCCGCCTCCTTCCGCCCCTGGGTTGGACCCGGTGTCCTGCCGTCCGCCCCGTGTCCGGAGAACCCTCCAATCTCGCGCCCACCCTCAGGTACACCCACACATGCCTGCCATCCTCCCATTCTACCCTTTTTGTTTCTCCGTGTGTTTTCTCTTTTTCATAGTTTAAAACGCCCTCCAAACTCTTGTTCTACACTCTTCCAACATTCTCCATTCTCCCAACCCTTCTGACCTCGTTTTCCTCGTCTACGATCTCCACCACTGAACGCCATCTTGGAACTGTTTTAGCTGACAACGGAATCAGCCAACACGATATCAACAAAACGATAAACCATATTTCTCTTATCGGAGTATCAGAGATCGCACAAGGATGCTGCGCATTAGAAGCTTCTTCGGAGCTTTAGGTTTTTATTTCTGTACTTTTTTCTCTATAAACTGAATATATATTTATATTCATGCGGTTCTAAACCTGTTGTGAATGTGCCATTCTCTGTATCTGTAACTGTATGATACGTTGCTGCATGCAGATATCTGCAACCAAACTTTAGCGGTGGAGGTGTGCAGCTTGAAGACCGAATCATCGATGTCTGGCAGCTGTCTGAGCCGACTTAAAACCCTCAGTAGATCCTGGGTGTACTGTAGAGTGGTCAAAGGGGTTCCCACGTGACTGTCGTGCGCGAAAAGAAAGAATGATTGTATTGATCAGTGTTGCAGCGGGGCGCTATATATAGCATTTTGTTATTGTTTCTAAAATAGCTATCTGTTGGGTTTCCTATCCTATCCTATCCTATCCCATAACTCGGAGGTCGTAGGGGCACCACAGATGATCGTTTAACCAGCGTACTCCATCTTTCCCTGTCCTCAGCAACCCTGATTGTTTCGCTCAGTGTCAAACCAGTCCATTCTCGAATGTTGTCCTCCCATCTCTTTTTCGGTCTCCCTCTTCTTCTACCTCCTTGCACTGTGCCTTGCAGGATGGTCTTTGCAAGACCTGATGATCTGGTGACGTGGCCATACCATCGGAGTTTACGTTTTTTCACCACTGTGAGCTGGTCATCGTGTTGTCCAATGGCTTGTGTGATGGTCTGTCGGACTTCGTCGTTGGTGATGAGCTGGGTATAGGAAATGCCCAGAAGTCTTCTGTAGCACCTCATCTCCATGCTTTGTATTCTTCGTTGGAGATCGTGCTGTGAGGGTCTATGTTTCGCAAGCATATAGGAAGATGGAGATGACAAGGGAGCACAGCAGCCTTACCTTAGAATGTAGACAGTTGGGTTTGTTGTGTGGTAAGTCAGGAGCGGAGCGTCGGAGAACGGATTTGCCGGTCGGCTTTACTTGCGAAAATCAACAAACCCTGCAGATGCAACAAGAAAATTCACGATGAGACTCAATAAATCTCATTGAACTGGTCCCTGGTTGGCCTGCCCGTCCTGAGCTAAAGCATGTCAAGAGCGACTTTCCGTGTGTGACAGGCATAACTAGACGGCGGGAGTGAGGCCTGTAGTTAGAGCGACAGGGAGGCTGGTCATTATCATCATAGCGCTTTTCTGACTTTGACGCTGACGAGGGCATCTGCAGCTGTTGTTGAAATCCTCTGCGTTGCATCCCGAGACGTTAGATAGAAGTGGTATTTTCAGCTTGCAGAAAAGGGTGCAATAAGCGTACTATAGTACTCGTGTAGATCTTATTTTAATGAATACCGGTTGGCTTCATGTTTAACACAGATTTATGCAATGCCGATACAAGTGCATCCACACCAAAGCAAAAGAATGAGCGCAATAGCCGATGGTTTTGTTTATTTGAAATAATGTTCAGTTTTTCAAACTCCGTAAAACAGTATAAAATTAAATAGTGGCATAACTTTTGTCCTTTGATTTGTCTTTAATGGACAAATAGTACACATAAGCAAGTACACTAGAATGACTTAGGTTTCAAATGGTAATGCAAATAGATGTCGATCTTACTGACCACAGGCAGAGGGCTTGTGAAATTCGACGTTTAAGGTTGCAACATGAGGACATACTCGTATCCCAAATCCAAAACCTGACGCGTTTTATTTATGTATTTATTTATTTATTTATTTATTGAAGAGGGATGTGGTGGTCAGCGATGATGGTGGAAGTGATACCGATGTAAAGAGAGGTGATGCCATGGGGGTGGAGAGAAGGGATTGGAGACGGTTCAGAGGCTGTTATTTACAGTACACTGTGTAACTTTGACTTTTACACATAATAAATGCCTATTGACAAGTTTTACGTATTTCTGACTTTTGATCATCAGTTCAACACAGTCATCATTCCATCCTACGCGCCTTCCACGCGAAAGACTGAAGTTAACGGGCAAAGAAGCTAATGTACTTTGAATGACAGTGCTTGATGCTGCACAGCATGTTATTATGGAGGAAACTGCGGTCCGAACTTTTGTCATCTACCTACATCTCCGCCGCCTTGTTCTGCCCATATCGGGTGTTAATATTCCTCTATTGCCCCTTAATACAGATCTGTCTACCTTAAATACCCGTGTATCTGCTTATTTTCCTTTGTTCAGGATGTCGTATGGTCACCGGAGACGGGCAATTATTGCGCAGTCTAGGTAGAGGGTGGGGTTTCATTGAATTAGACTTAATAGACAGGAAGGGTCTCATTGCGTTTCTGTTTGAAGTCCCACCCAAGTCACAGACTTGTTGTAGACTTTGAGGGCTGTGCCATCACCTTGATGTTGTTTGATTTGTTGGAACACAATAGAGTTTAGTCCTAAAGAGTTGGTGAAGAAGAATGAACAGTTACAAATACTATGTAATCAAATCCAGTAAGCGTAACCCTACATTAATATTAACAAACTTAGGTCATGAAGTTTTTGCTCTCCGTCATGCACACGTAGACTTCTTGTCGCAGAGGCAACATTTTACTGTTACAAGTAGTGCACGTTACTGAAGTAGTCTTTCCATTTCTGTGGTTTCGTCTAGCACTATACTCTTGGAAACGTTTGCTTTAGTGCTTGCCAAGAAATGTAGGTTACCTGCATAATATGTAGTAAAGTAAATGTTATAGGCTACATTCTGTCTGTAGGCGGAAGGCTGTTGGTTGTTTTGGTTTTTGGTTTATTTTGTTTGTTATTTGTCGGAAGAATTTAGTGAGTGTGGATAAAAGAAAATCGTGCAATTTACTAAGTTCAACAGCTTTACAAAAACTCTTGGTTGTGATAAAGTGAAACTTTGTTTTTAAAGACACAGACCTATCAACTCAATACACACAACATGTTTTTAAAATGTTAATGTTCAAATAATAATTCAAAGATCATGTAAGAATTCTAACGAGACGAGCATCCTCATTACTTAAAACTTCCGCCAATTTGATGTAGGCCTACTCTAAGCATTTACACTTTAGAATTTCAACTTGCCAGTAACAATGCAAAGTGAAGTGTAGTATAATTAAGCACCGCCTTAAACTTTGCTAACTATTGTAGGTCCTCCACAGATGAATCAAGCACCGCCTAAAATTGTGTTGAATTCCTAAGGTCCTTGAAGCTAGGCTTGATTAAAGAGCTGCCACTAACGAGTATTGCCCATGACACAACGCACGTGCTGGACCATAAATGTTCCTAAGGGCGGACTCTTTTGCTGGGCGTTTAAAGGGTTGTTCAAGAACACCCCGCCACAACCTTCTCACAGGGAATGACAAATTTCGCGTGTGTCTATTGGATCCAACAAGTTAAGTAATGAAGAAACACAAAGAAGTGTTGATAACCTGTTGATGCAGTATATTTATTGTTGTGCCATAAGGTTAGTTCGTTTATATTGTATAATTTATTTACGTGTTCACTGAGATTTGTACTCAAACAATACAACAATATGAAAAATTCCGTTTATATGTGTGTATTTCAATACGGTATAACTTCTGCATTAAGTGCCAGAAGCCACCCCTTGAAGTCTGTGTTGAAGAATGTTAGAATAGTGGCACTGTTGAACCCAAAATGATCACTGCAATAGTACGCTGAAACACTTGATATTAGTATCTATAAATCTACGCCTAAAACAGGCAAAGTCGAAGTTGGAAAAGACTAATGAGGCTTAAATGTGATTGTTTTTAAAAGAATAACAGAGAACATTAAACAAATAACATTTAAGCAAATGCTTGGCTAGCAAGGACAATACAGGTAAGTCATCAACTTCACCTCAACACTTTCTAAAGACATACTACTGTTGGAGAGAAAACAAGCGCAGTTTGCACCAGAGGGCGTAGTGGTGGGCGGCCACGATTACTTTGCTCTCTCGCCTCTCTTCAACGCCCACGACGACGGCAACGCAAGTCTTATCTTTCATCAGTAACCTCGTCAGCATCGTCGACGGATGTCGGCGACACTTCAAAGAAGGGTGAAGAAGCAGAAAGGCGTGGCCATCCAGAACAGTTTTGTACTTGTTATTAACAGTGAATGGCGATTCTTCTGTTATATTATACTGTAAGGCATGCGACATTGATTTTAGTCGGCCTGGATTTCACTTTCACCTATATAGATTGTCTCTCCAGTCTTTGAAACTTGGACCATCCAGACTAAGATAGGTATCCCCAATTGCGGACAGTTTAGTTTGAGTCTACATTACTGATCATTGATGGTAACTGCCCACGTGCATATTTTTGTTTCTAGTCAACCATCAGACATTTTTCTGCCTGTCTGGATGTGTTTCAGTTAGTGGCAGTTGATTTTCAGTTTTTTAAAACAATAGGGCCTAATAACACACGGGTCTAACTGAACAATGGATGGGTGTTGGTTATTGCGGACGGGGCGTTGACATTTGCGGACCGCCTGTCATTTCCTATCATTTATGGGATGCAATCTGTGCTAAACTATTAAGTAGATTATTGTAACTCGTCCAGGTATGCACTCACTTAAGCTTTGCCTTTTGTGTATTCCTGTTACTGTATTTGTTATGTATTGGTCAGATCAAAAAATTAACTGAATAAACCATTGTTTAAAACAAACTATTAAGTAAAAGTTTCGGATTACAGAAAACGAACTGGTAAACACGATAATACAAAAGTAATATCTAAAATATATCACACGGTGCATGAAAAAAAGGATAAAAAATGTAGGTCTATCGTATAGGCGCTGGTAGAAAAACTTTCGCCATTAATCTACCATGACGTTTGACAAGCCAAAGTGTCCGCAATTGGGAGCTGACCACAAATGGGGGATTCCTACCTTGTCCTGTGTTTCTAAGTTTCTAATAAAGACACGCGTGTCTTTTCCTAGTTTCTATAATGCTTCCCAAATTACATTAGAACCAGAAAATCGGCTCCTGCCAGTATTCTGGATAGTAAATTTTCAGGCGTGGTTCTCTGTCGCTAATTTGCTTTCTGTATGTTCTTGACTGTAGTTACATTCAATTTTACATTCATTAGTTGCAAGCCGACATACAGCATTTGCTTTGATTTATCCGTTTCAACCTTTTGTCCTGTTCTTCATTATTATCATTATTTTATCTAATTCCATGGAGTCTGTCGACCCTTTATTCATTTCCTTTATACTAAATACAGTTTTGTAGTTACGTGACGACACAAAGGAAGTCTAACAGCAAGTCAAATTGAGACAGATAAGTTACCTGTTGTTGTTGTTTGAAATATTATTTTAAAGTAACCCGACAAAATCTTCTGTCAGACAACAAAAATATTTTGAGAAATAAAATTTAGGCTATTAATGTAGAAATGTTCGATTGTTTAGTATCTCAGTATCTTATCTTTAGTCCTGTTTACCCCCGTTGGGGTGCCGGGGGTTTCAGTATAAATAGTATCCCCACTTTCTGGAAATTTAGTGATTTAAATTCCCACTGTCGCTGTCTTTCTCATTTGCTCTTTCTCATTCCTGCTCTGTTCTATCAATCTGCTGTACTATCGTCTTCTTCGCTAGACCAGTCATCTACCTTTTTTCTTGAAAACTCTTCCGGGACAAGACTCCTTGTTTGTGTATGGGGTCTGTTGGATCAGCTTGGGAATATTGGACGCTTTCTGCCAGGTGGTCACTAGGGCTTTCTATGATGTTATTATTTAACAATTTAGGCATTTTATATGTATGTGTTTTGTTGATAATTTATAATGATGTTTGTATTCTATTTTGTTTTTGTAAACGGGGGTTCGATAAGTTGGGGTGAAGCCTCAGCGTCCCCTGCGTGGGATGTCTTTATTGTAAAGTGACTGGCTGGTGGAGGGCATTTAGTTTTCCCACTAGGGTTGTTTCGGCAGATCTTTTATGCGGATTGGGGGTTGTCCGGTCCTCATTTGGCTCGGAATAATCCGCTGGACCTAAAGCAACAATTATGTAATGTAATGTAATGTAGTCCTGTTTTTGGATAACGAGCACTTTGATAAATCGTGAGAAGTACTTTTCTATTTCGATAGCTGTCAACTTGATTTGCATTTCACTTCTGATTGAGGGAAATTTATATAATTAAATAACATTAGGAGCAGTGCATGATAACTAATTTTAAATTCCGCCTGCGTGGCTAGGTTCACACTTTCAAAATGAGGCCTACGTCGCCGGTCCTCCAGACATCAACATAATTTTATTTGCTTTAAGTCCCCTTTGTCCACCCCTCTTCCCCTCTACCTTCTGCTTAGTGCCGACTACACGATTCAACTCTTAGATGGAAATTGACTGTTTACTGCATTATGTATTTATTTATTTAATCGTTCTTATATAGCGCTTTTCCAGCTCAAGAGATGCTCAAGGTGCTGGCCGATACAGGATCTAACTCAAGCCGCCCGAGGCGCCAACTTGCAGCCTTTGGGCGCATCGTAATAACGCTCCAAACAACTGAGCACAATCCTGGGCAGCCAGGGATGGGGGAGAAGGACCTAGGCGCATGCTGGTTGTGTTCTTGTCACCGGCACTCACCCGTTTAGGACATGAGCGTCAGGATATTTAAAGTCCGTTATGATGGAATGTATGCAACACAGACTAGACCTCGGTTTATACTCTCATCCGAAGGATTAGGAAACGGGAGTAAAGTGTCTTTCCCTAAAGACACAACATAATGCCCCGGCCTGGGCTCGAACCCGGGACCTTCAGATCCGCAAGCCAAAGCTCTACCATTAGGCCACCGTGCCTCCAATGTAGGGAAACTTATAACGACTTAGCAAAACACACGACGATGACAGTCGCGCTTAATCGGTACTCTACAGTTGTTCGTGTAGAGTGTGTATTGTTGTCTTCGAAAGTCAACCGTGATGCTAACAAACGTAGTACTACTAATCGTAACCAACAGCCTCTGTACTACGGGAGACAACGAAAGGAGTACCTTTAGCCCGAGATGGAGACCAACGACAGAATGGCAGCAGCAACGACATTGTGTTATCACATCATACGTTCTTTTTTCTAGAGTACATCCAGTGTTTGATAACAAACTTTTGTTCTGCTCCATCCTACTAGCTTTTCCTGCTTGGGGGTGGGGTGAGGGAGGGAACAGACGGAGAGGAGGCAGAAGATTTATGGCTGGGGGATTGTATAGGCCTAGGAGAACATAGACCTGGAAGATGTTAACTTGGTGAACGTTGAACATAGACTTTAAAACGGTATAGACCTGGATGAACCCAGACCTTTTGGGAATAGAGGTCTATAGACTTTGGAGTGAACATGGACATTGAGGGAATATTAGAATTTTGGATTATATTCGTTGCCTGGGCAGGCCACATTCAGGTTGCTTTCTCAGCAAGCAAAGGCACAGCATCCACAGCAGAAACCGCGCCAATCAAGATGAGAAATACAGCGATTTTGAGAAAACACAGACCTGGAGAAACATAGAACTGGAGGAATACAGACGTTTGCTCATTGCCTATCTCTTCTAGTTATCATTATTCCCAAACCCTTTATGCTAAATAGTTGTCCAGCTAAGTCCCAAAGCGGAAAGGCGTCACACAGCATGGGTTCGGCAGTGGATGGGATGCCGACGTACAAGCGGGGTAAGCCTATTCCGCAGTAATTGGCGGGTACAGGACGGAGGTCTAACAGCCGAGTCGTTCAAGCGGAGATACCCGCTCTCATCACCGCGCGGGACCCTCTGCTCTCGCACACAACTCACCACAATTGTCTCACCGACCTACTGTTCTTGGTTTTATTTTAAGTGAGTTAATCCTGTTTGCATGGTACGGCTGTTCTATAAGCATTCTGATTTTCAGACGTAGAAGAAGCTTTTCTGTATAGAACGCACGGAGGATTACTCAACTAGGGTGTACATCCTGGCCTAGAGGTCCGTACGACCTTCAGTATAATAGCCTACTGTCTATACTCATGGATTCCACTGACTATTACTGAGTTATGAAAAAATGTGCCGCCTAGTTGTTTGTCAGAGAACCATCATCTTTCCCCCTCCCCTTCTCCCAAACCCGCAGTTTTTATCCCCTACGTCCAAAACAGGCATGCGTGCATATCATATACAATCGTAAATAATAAATAAGCTAAATGTATAGTGCACGTTCAGTTGTCAACGTTGGTTCTTCAAATTCTTGTGCAACTTATACAGACTTCCTACGAGCTTGAAGTGTGTTTTAGTAGAGATCAAAATTGCGGGGGTGAGGGGGGGGGGGAAGGGGTAGGGGAACCCAACCAAAGCAAACTTATTGTGGTGGCTGTGGTTTCGGGTGGAGATTAACGATTGAATCAAAGACCCCTTTGCTAGACTCGCGCCGTGACGTCGTCAAGGACCCTCAATGTCTTTTAAAGCTGTAAACACGTTCATCGGGGAGTTTTCACCGCTATCTATCTAGCGTGATGTGTAATGTGATGTGAGGATCCACTTTACTTGCACGACGCTTAAACAGGTCAGCTCAGACTATCTGGATGACATTGATCTGTTGAACTGCATGACGTCATTGTGCACGCGACACTGGACATGGGCTACTGCTGATCTTCAACAAGAGAGGGACGCTTAGGAGGAGTTCCAGGCTAGGCGCCATGAAGAGACCCCATCTGGTTTCCCTCACAGCTCCGGCGAGATTTCTCAATACTGGTAGTGTTCTGTGTGACTGCCTTTTTTTTTAGTTAACTTTCAAAGCTACACCCAACCTTTTACCTGGGCCAACATCTTTGTTTTTCTCCTAAGCGTAGAGCTATCTCCTAAGCCTATATATGCTACTGTTCTCTTAAAATGAATCACAAACAATCTCAAAACTTGTCCACGAATAATAAGTCATTAAATACTTCAAAAATAAAAAACAAACATTACATTATATTTAAAATAATAAAAAAAAAACACATACATACCGCTATTTTTCTCCCGCAGCTGCATTCCGGATAAGAGAAGGAGCTGAAAATACACCAATGTAATATTGCTTTAGGTCCAGAGGAGTCTTCCGAGCCAAATCAGGACCGGACAACCCCTGATCCGCATAAAAGATCTGCTGAAACAACCCTAGTGGTAAAACTGAAAGCTCTCCACCAGCCAGTCACTTTACAATAAAGACATCCCACGCAGGGGACGCTGAGGCTGTACTCTAATTTATCGAACCCCCGTTTACAAAACAAAATAGAATACAAACATCGTTATAAATTATCAACAAAACACATACATATAAAATGCCTACACTGCTAAATAATAACATCATAGGAAGCCCTAATGACCACCTGGCAATGACCATTGGCAGAAAGCGTCCAATTTCCAAGCTGATCAACAGACCTCATACATAAAGGCGTCTTGTCCCGGAAGAGTTTTCAAGAAAAAAGGGTAGGTGACTGGTCTAGGAAAGAAGACGGTATATGCAGATTGATAGAACAGAGCAGGAATGAGAAAGAGCAAATGAGAAAGACAGCGACAGTGGGAATTTAAAGCACTAAATTTCCAGAAAGTGGGGATACTATTTATACTGAAACCCCCGGCACTCCAACGGGGGTTTTTTGTAGACGGACAATGCTTTTTATTGATAATAATGATATTGGATGCAGTCTGTCTAAAATTTATATATATAAAATTCGATTTCATTTCCGCCTTCTAAAATAGCGATTTGCCTTTACACCACACGTTTGAGTGATGAATGTGTGCTTGTTGTGTAGGTAAGAGTGTAACATGTGAGCGTGTGTGTTGATTACAGATCGCCGCGGTTTGAGTCTGATTTAGAAATAAGGTGCGTATAGCATCCATTCTTCTTCTTCTTCTTCTTCTTCTTCTTCTTATTATTATTATTATTATTATTATTATTATTATTATTATTATTATTATTATTATTATACTAAGTGAGCGTTGTGGCCAAGTGGGCTAAGGCGGGACTAACTTGCCTTGTCCATAGACCAGAAACCAATAGCGCCTGACAGGTGTGGGTTCGATCCAGCATCTGGGCGTTATGTTTCTCCGAATATTATTTACTTTCGACTCGGGCAACGTCTCGGGGGTTTTCTCTGGGTACTCCGGTTTGCTCCACCAGCAAATTTTCAAAATCACAACTAATGTTAGGTTGGGTTTGGGCGCGCCACAGGCTGCGACTGCGCTTTCCCCAGGGGAGGCGGCCCAGAATTTCCCTATGGAAAAAGAGACAATAAGGTAAATAAAATAATAAAAAAATATAATAGTTCAAAGATGCTCGGTGATCTCTGATATGCGAATAGCCCAGTTAGGTAAGTCGCCTCTGATGGTCTTCAATGCCAACTGAACAGTGCGGTAAGAGCTACTGACCAAGTGTGAAAAGTGTGGTAAGAGCTACTGGTCACAGTGTCCGTCGGACAACTTGTCCTGCTAAGAGGGGGGTAACTGTAGTGAATGAGGTCGAGTAAGAGTGGGCGGATACCCGCAAATCCTATTTTGCCTAATCCGCTTCTGCGCACGCGCTTCAGTGCCCCGACCACTCCAATGACACGCTAAGTATCAGAGACTGATAAATGTAAATTCCGTACCTGAATATATCCAGCACATCACCAACAACGAAGTCCGACACACCACCACACAAGCTATTGGACAACACGATGAAATGCTCATAGTGGTGAAGAAACGGAAACTGCGATGATATGGCCACGTCACCAGAGCATCAAGCCTTGCAAAAACTATTCTGCAAGGCACGTTGCAAGGAGGCAGAAGAAGATGGAGACAGAGAAAGAGGTGGGAGGACAACATTCGAGAATGGACTGGTTTGACACTGAACAGAGCCATGAGGGTTGCTGAGATGGAGTACGCTGGTTAAACGACCATCTGTGGTGCCCCGACGACCTTTGAGTTACGGGATAGGATAGGATAGTATCTGAATACACGACTGGCGTCTCATGCTGAAGAGGGTCCATTGTGTTGAGGGACCAAATCTGTGGGAAATATCTATCTATATCAGCCTGAAGGGTACTGTGAGCGTCTATGGGATGTCTGAATAAATGTATAGCGCTTTGTCCACACTGCGTTTTAGCCGAGACTAGTGGAGAAAACAACGTAAGCCTCAGCTGCGCTGTGTGTGCTTTGTCACGCTTACTCTTCACAAAGAGTGTGTACCGCATGATTGTAGCGATCGCAAGCGGTTATAAGTGACCTTAATATACCTTCTACAGTGTTTTCCACAAATTATAACAATTTTTGTTAAATGAACTAAAAGCATTTGTGTAATCAGAGTTTGAAAGCCTAGGCCTATTATAGACGCAGAATTATACTCCGGGTTTGCGTGACACTCCCTGTGCTGTTGTAGACTATTCTGCCCAAGACATCCCATATGCCTTATCCCATAATAATCGCATATTGGAAGGCAACGGAATGGTACAAGCTTAATCCTCTAGCGTTAATCTCTTAAATAAACTAGCCTGCATGCAGGAAGACAGTTGAGCTAGACGACATTACGAAATCACAGCTATAGAGAATGAGTCTATTTCTGTGCTTTTTTTTTTCCAGTGCACTTTCGCAGACGTGCATGGCCACTTTCGTTTTCGCCAAAGTCTGCACGCATGGCACCAGATTATCAACAAACATACTATTCCAATAAGGTTTTACTGTGTTTAGTGAAGAAACAAAAGCTCCAGATACTCTCACTGCAAAGGTACAGCCGAGCTCCGCACTGGCTGCCCGTGCATGCCTGTTGAATACTGCATGTGCGTTTCCATCGGACTTAACTTCCACACCACGATGCCAGGCAGCTCTTAAAATAAACAGAGTATACCTATTAAAGGTGTGAGGCCAATGGTCGACTTGCTTCACAGTTCAACTAGTCTGTCACGTGAGTGACAACGACTTCTTCCATTTTCACCTCACTTCCTTTCTTGCATCCTCTGGTTTGTTTCTCAGTGTTATTGGAATCAGAAACAAAATACACAAAAAACACCAAGAAAAATATAAAAGCAAAGACTTTCGGGCTACGCCCTTCTTCAATTATTTATTACGTAAATTAAATTATTAAATTATTAAATTTAAAATTTTATATGTTCAAAAAATTCGTTTTCAGTGTTATTGGAAGTGAGTTTGAGGTCTTTTGACCACAGAAGAGTTTATTAATCCACATTAGTCAGATACACCTCTCCGATGTCTGTATTCACACTTTTCTGCTATCCTATGCACCAACGGGAATCCCCTCAATGAAACATATTTCCGTTTTTTTTCTCCGCGTGTTTTAGTGAGTTATTTCCAACTAGTCAAGAATAATAACATGTGTGTCACTGGCCACCTGTATCGTACCCTCACATATTTTTATTTTTTTTGCTGCAGTTTATTATCCCTTTCTATCGCCAGTGGCGCGCCTAAACCCTACCTACCTAACATTATTTGTGAATTTTTGAAAAATATTCGGAAAAACATAACGCCCAGATGCTGGCTCGAACCCACACCTGTCAGGCGACATTGGTTTCTGGCTTGTGGACAAGGCAAGTTAGTCCCACCTTAGCCCACTTGGCCACAACGCTCGCCTAACATAGTCAGTTACTTCGTGTTTTGTGAAGGTTGCGACGGCGAAGCTATGGAAAACTACAAGAGTTTTCAGGTCCTGTTTCACTTTCTGTCGATGATCGACGCACCTCCGAAGTCGCCACAAATACAGGCCTCTACGATTGTTTTTTGCATCCTTTCATCACTGAGCATGTACTTCCTTCACCGTTTTTATACTTATCCCACTCGTTTTCTGGCTCTAACAACCGTCGTTTTCGGCAATTTGCCATATTTAAAAGTCACGCATCAAGCTTTGATAAAAGCAAAACAAGCTAGACCGGAACTTGGTTTCATGCTAACCTCGTTTTAATTTATAATGGCGATACCCACGAGTTTTTATGAGAGGTGCCGGAAAGTTGTGAATAAGCAGCTTTAAAAATAAAATAAAAAGACATTGAGGTCAAAGTCAAGGTTTTGCTACCAGAGAGGTCTCTTACGCAGCCTTTGAGCGTCACTTCCAACAGTATAGGTACAGCATTGTTTCCCGCAGGCTAATCAACAGCAACGCATTGGGATTTATTCGCCACGCTGCGCTGCGTTTGTTTGTATTTCGCCGGCGCCTGTATTTTAAAGCGAGAAAAAACATGTATTCTATTGACGATGGACGTTTGAACGCCCGGGTAGGATGGTTGAATCAAATTTTGGAAATTTTAAACACGCCAAAATATATTAATATATAAGCAAATCGTCATCTCTTACCGTGAATTACACTTTTTCTCTCACCATTGTGAACAATACCTCAGGCTCCCTGTAAGTAGGCTAAATCTGGGTTAATTAGATCCAGGTATACTAGCAAGGTAAAAACACAGAATGAATAATTGACAAATTTAAACACGTTTGCTACAGCAGCAACGGCAGCTTCTATCGATCTTAGATTTGAACTCATTAGCCAATGTGGCCACTTTTAAATTCGTGGGGACGGTTTTTCTCTGTTTTTTTAAAGAGTGATATTTTTCGCTGAACAGCAAGTGTAATAGACTAGTCGATACAGCATGATGCATACGTAAGGCATGTTCAGGAAGTAGTGAACTCGAGCCAGCTTGACCGAGAAATTCAACTGGCTGTGCGTACTTAAGAAGTTTCTTGATTGGTGGTTCAGCGCATAGGCAATGTATAATGAGTGGTATGACATAGATTTTACTGTATTTAAAAAAAAGCAGTTATTCAAAATAGTAAAGTCTAAAGTCTAATCAATATAATATCTAAAAATGCACATAAAGTTTGTGTTTATGAGCTTTTCATCCCTAATCACAGGCTGTGAAGTCCGTAGGCCTCGCCTCAATTACATACTATACATAGAAGGTCCTCCACTCGTTCAACGTCCGGTTTACGACTGACCCCCCAAAAACGACTTTCCTACCTTTTGTGCCCACTTCAAACTCAAACGGAGGGGCCAGACGAATCACAAACACTCATAGCAACACATTCGTTACACTTTCAACGATGTCGGCTCCAAATTCACTGCGAATTTGGTCAAAAACGCAGTCACACAAGCTGGTTCGAATTTGGACACCACGCCGCTAGTCAATCCTAATATATATAGCAATTTGCATTAAGATATTTCATTGGTCGCCTAAAAATACGCGCTATTAGGCCTAATGAAGGGCAGACCACTCTAGCGATATAAACAAAAGATCGTTGGCGACTTTTGAATTCGTTAAAGGTTAGAGTAGTCCGCCCTTCATTAGGCCTAATAGCGCGTATTCTTAGCGACCAATGAAAGGTCGTAAAGGAACTGCTATGTATTGGGATCGACTAGCGGCGTGGTGTCCAAATTCGAACCAGCTTATGTGACTGCGTTTTTGACCAAATTCGCCGTGAATTTGGAGCCGACATCGTTGAAAGTGTAACGAATGTGTTGCTATGAGTGTTTGTGATTCGTCTGGCCCCTCCGCTTGAGTTTGAAGTGGGCACAAAAGGTAGGAAAGTCGTTTTTTGGGGGTCAGTCGTAAACCGGACGTTGAACGAGTGGAGGACCTTCTATGTATAGTATGTAATTGAGGCGAGGCCTACGGACTTCACAGCCTGTGCCCTAATTCGCTAAATGGCATCGCACTGTATACCTACATCGCTGTATATTATAAACTGATACTAACATAAATTCTATTAATACATAACGAACACAAATAGTTCGTAAACCCTGAAGAACAATCTGAAGAGTAGCAGGTGACGTAGAGCCTTTGGTTTAAGTTTAAAGTTCGCTTGGAATTAAAACCATCCGTATACCAGTCTTCTTGGAATGGTAATAGTGTGTGAAACCCCGGGGGACTGGGGTATGAAACTGAATCCCACAAACTTCAGGCGATGTATCATGGCCTGAGACTGGGGCAGTCTATAAAAGTCAACACCAAAGAAAGCATCCAGAGTACAATGTTCGTTGATTTTGTTTTTCCCGTTTAACTCCAATACCAACATTACAAGTTTATTAAGGATCGCTGGATGCCATTGGTCTGGAGTTAAGATTGGATCAGTGTGTGTACGTACGTGCATGTGTGTGTGTTTGTGTGTGTGTATTTGTGTATGGTTGAAGCGCGGTGGGTGAAGGAGACACTGCCAGTCTGATCGTAAACGTCACTTTCGGGTCTTCAGTACCGAGACTTGGTCGTGTAGAGTTTCAGGGCGTAAAAACGGCGAAGGAGCAGACGCTTCACGGTTTGCTTGGCTTTATGCATGTGTCCGTGCTAAGGAACACGTGCTGCACACGAATGTTATGTAGTCATTGAAATGAGTCTCTAGCAGTTCTTCATGTCTAAGATATGTACAGGTTAGGGAGGCACTGTGGTCTAATGGTAGTGCTTCGGCTTGAGGATCTGAAGGTCCCGGGTTCGAGCCCTGGCCGGGCCATTGTGTTGTGTCCCTGGGAAAGACACTTTACTCCTGTTTTCCTACTCCTTCGGATGAGAGTATAAACCGAGGTCTAGTCTGTGTGTCGCATACATTCCATCATAACGGACTTTAAAGATCCTGACGCTCATGTCCTAGACGGGTGAGTGCCGGTAACAAGAACACACCCAGCATGCACTTGGTCCTTCTCCACCATCCCTGGCTGCCCAGGATTGTGCTCAGTTGTCCGGGCGTCAGACCATGCGCCAAAGGCTGCGGGTGGGCGTCTCGGACAGTTTGAGTTAGATCCTGTATCGGCCAGCGCCTTGATCCTTAGGCTAAGGCGCCTTATAAATGACGAACATTACAGGTTCTCAACTAAATCCACTTTCTTTTAACTCAGGATTTCAAAGACGTTGTTTTATTTTGTGTTTTTTTTTTCTTTCACAATGTGTTTACTTGAAAATTTGCATTGCTGTCACATTAAAAGATGATATAATGGGTAATCGTTGCTCAAACCGACCGCTAAGCTTTGACTTTTAGGTTCAGTCCTGAACGTAAAAATAAATCTGATAGATCTCGAACACTCGGAAAGTAGCTGCACTATATTTTTTTAATTTATTTTTATTTTAACAACTTTATTATCACCAAGGTGAAATTCGGGCACTTTCATTTTCGAAAGTACAGCAGCCCCAAGTGAAGCGCTTTACCCGCTTTGTCACCGGCACTCACCCGTCTAGGACATGAGCGTCAGGATCTTTAAAGTCCGTTACGATGGAATGCATGCGACGCAGACTAGACCTCGGTTTAGACTCTCATCCGAAGGAGTAGAAAACGGGATTAAAGTGTCTTTCCCAAGGACACAACACAATGCTACGGCCTGGGCTCGAACTCGGGACCTTCAGATCCGCAAGCCAACGCTCTAACCACTCGGCACCTGTAGTCCACCAGTTTAACTCTTTCTTATCTTAACCATATCTCATTCTAAGGTGGCGCGAAGATACACCCAGTAAATCATTAATTCTGTTGCTTCGGAAACTGACCCAAAATCTCTTGTCGATCATGAACAATTCTTATCTGCTCTCTGGGACCGTAATGAAAATCATAGACTGCTTTGTTGCGAATGATACTAGTATCTCAGAGGATGCTGCCGTAATTAACGGAAAGCAATGAAACAAATTTCAAAGGATGACGGATAATCATCTCCATATTGAGCTTCATCCACTTAAGAAGAAGAAAAAGAAGAAGAAGAAAAAGAAGAAGAAGAAGAAGAAGAAGAAGAAGAAGAAGAAGAAGAAGAAGAAGAAGAAGAAGAAGAAGAAGAAGAAGAAGAAGAAGAAAGAAAGGCGCATAGTAAACACGAGAAGAAGAAATCTTGTTCAGGAGTTTGGCTGCAACCGAATACATTTTTTAACTGTAGGCTAAATAACAAATGTAATCCCAAAAGCGCATGCAAGAGTATTATAGTTCGGTAGCTCGTATACTCTAATCATAATTCAACACTCATAGAATTAAGATACTATAGTGCTATAACAAAACATGTGGAGAAAAAGACTGATTCTGTGGAGTATCATTTCAGAGAATCACTGCAGACCTGTCCAATACGCGCCCTCGCTAATTACCGTCGTCGATTGTCGGTGGCAGATAGCGAGCGCTGCTGCGTTAATTAGACCCGTTAATCTGTACATAATCAGATGAGTCTGCTGTGCCACTGTCGGCGCGACGCAGCAACATCATCCATCAGCTTCCTTGGGGCTGGCATCAAGAGACCGTTTGTGAAGAGATTGACGCCGACATTCTCTCGGAATACCTGTGTCTTACACTACAGGCCCACCTGCACGCACTGTATTATAACCACATAATGTGATGTGCCCCAGGATCAGATACTCTGTGTTAACACACTGAATGGTTGCAATAGTTCTGGATTTGAAGGGACGAGATGGATGGATCGGAAAACCCCACAAGTCTCTTATACTCAGTCTGAACGATGCCTTCAGCGTTGATCGGGTAGCACCATCTATCTTTTGTGTAGCCGTCGCTTGTTGTGACGATATGAGCATGATGATGTTTTTGCTCTCGGTATAAGTAGAGAACCCCTGTGGGTTCAGGCACTGATTAGAATAGACCCAACGTTTCCCGACGTGTCGTAAGAGGCGACAAATAGGGGTGATGTCAGCACGGCATCTTTGGGCGAAAGTCTTCTACACAGATGTCACCGGCCAGGACGGAGGAACCTCATGTTACTACAGGTTCAACGACCACGTGGTCGAGGCCAAGGCGAGCCACACTGTATTCGTGGATATCGGCTGTGGCCAACAGCCTGGAGAGGATTGGGCCCTGCCAGGTCTTTCTTGCCCAAGACACACTGCATGATGAATAAAACCATTTAGAGCAAGGCACAGTGCAAGGAGGTAGAAGATGAAGGAAACCGAAAAAGAGGTGGTAGGACAACATTCGAGAACCGACTGGTTTGACACTGAGCGAAACAATCAGGGTTGATGATGATAGGGAAAGATGGAGTACGCTGGTTAAACGATCATCTGTGGTGCCCCTACGACCTCCGAGTTACGGGATAGGATAGGATAGGATAAGTAGATAATAATGTAGACAGGTTAAACGGTGGTTTAGCAGAGAAAGAGACTAGGTAGCCTAAACATTTCGAGTGAGTCAATACAGAAATCACCTGCGCCCAAAACTGACAATGGTTTATTTATTAGTTGATTGATGTATTGGTTTAAACAAATATTTTTATTCAATTGATGTATTGTTCGTGTCATTTGTTTGCTGATTTTTGGTCACCTATAGACCTATTTTTGGTGCAACGAAAATACACAGAACATCCACATTTACTTTATCGCGCGCTATCAGAGCAATGGCACATCGGAATTGATAAGTGACATCATCATCATCATCATTATCATCATCATTATCATCATTATCATCATCATCATCATCATTATCATCATCATCATCATCAACAACAACAACAACAACAACAACAACAACAACAATTTGTTTCTCTCTGTGGGCAACAGTAACTCAGCTATTATTCTAATCCTATACAATAACGACGACGAAGTCCGACAGACCATCACACAAGCCATTGGACTACACGATGACATGCTCACAGTGAAGAAACGGAAACTCCGATGGTATGGCCACGTCACCAGAGCATCAGGCCTTTCAAAGACCATCCTGCAAACACGGTGCAAGGAGACAGAAGAAGGGGGAGACAGAGAAAGAGGTGGGAGGACAACATTTGAGAATGGATTGGCTTGACGCTGAGCGGAGCCATGAGGGTTGCTGAGGACAGAGAAAGATGGAGTACGCTGGTTAAACGATCATCTGTGTTGCCCCAACGAACTTCGAGTTATGGGATAGGATAGGATACAGTAGCATGCTTGTTTTAATGTAAAGCACTGACGGCAGATTTGCAGCGCAGAGAAGATACGAAGACTATATCACTTGTGTTCAAAGATAAAGAAGTTTTCCCTTGATGCAACTACAGCGGTTCTGAGTGCTGACACTCCTCCTCCTTCTGGCGCCTTATCTTCTGACCTGTTGGAACCAATCAAGCTGAACATTTTTTTCTTCCGAGGCAACGAGGTAAGCGTTGGCCATTATCTGTGTTCATACTGAGCATCAGCGATCTATCAGTTCTGTGTGCTTAACGGAACGGTCTCTGGTATTCGGTGTACTCTCTATGGCCCACAGCGAAGCTGAGATTGGCCGAAGCTTACGCTTACTTTCACTCGCTTGTCTCAGATACGCTGTGGGACACGGAGTATTAGACAATATCGAAACTAGTCTGAGAGTATCTGAGACGCTCAACAACAACAATAACAACAGCAACAACAACAACAACAACTACTACTACTACTACTACTACTACTACTACTACTACTACTACTACTACTACTACTACTACTACTACAAACTTCTTTTCAGATATTGTCATGTCGGTCAGATAAAACGTGATCGAAGATTTCTTCTTCTTCTTCTTCTTCTTCTTCTTCTTCTTCTTCCTCCTCCTCTTCTTAATTAATTACTTATGTGTTGTAATTAATTATCTTAATTTTTTTTACAAAGAATAGCTTAAACGCATTAAATTCTGTGGATTCTCGATTTCAGTTATGTTTATTGGAAATCCAAGAATGTTGTAAAATCCTGCCCGAGAGTCACTGGTGGTCAAGATGGCGACATAATAATAATTATAGGTTTTGGTTTTTGTGTCATAACGCTTTCAGAAGTTTTCAGTTACAAAGTATGAGCAAATCTGTTAGTCTCGTATGGTCAAGATCAATCCTTAATGCCAAACAGCGCTTGCCTACTGATCCAGTAAGTGTCACAGATCTTGTCCTCTCAAAGACCTTATTATGTTTGGGATTCAATGGATGGATTTTATATTTTAAAAAAAACTTTTTACAGCTATTATATTTTCAATGTTAGAGAATCAAGTCTGGCTTGAGAGCGATTCATGGGTAGACATCAACAGTCTGTGATCCTCAGAATGACAGCAGGTCCTTTTGAGGTTAGATCGCGCTGATCTTTCCTGTCTTGTTTTCACACTTAGGGCGTTGCTGTGTGTGTTTTTGCTCAGCGATTAGCAAATGGGGCGCATCGGGGCGCCAGTGGAGGTGGCAAAACGGAGACAGAGCGTCATTCTCATAGCGGTTACCACTCTCGCTGGTGTTTGTTCCCGAGTGTTGGTCAACTTGTCGCCTACGCGTCCGATCAGAGTTTCTTGTTTACCTTTCTCAATGAGCCGTGACCGAGCGTGTTTTCACACCATCCACAGACGTTTAACAGTTACGCTGGATCGTCGCCAGTTCATAGCATCCAGAGTCTCTGAGTAATAAATAGGACAGGATCGTCGACGATATTGCGATTTGCATAATTTACGATGATTGTGATAGTGGCGGTAAAGTTAGAAAGAAAAAAAGTTTATCTTTTGCGTTACATTTTTAAGTTGGTTTGCTGTCTTTGCCTTGGATTCCATCATAGCCTAAATGTTCGTTTGCTATCGCTATGGAATGCACCCACAAATTCTATTCATAGTGCCTTTCCCCTTCAAGAAGGGTCACATGATAAATATATTTGTAAATATGTTCACCAAAGATGAAGTTTGCTTTAAAAGAAATTAAAGGAAAAGGGAAAAAAATGATTGCGCCATATCTCGGAGTTGAAGTGTTATAGGCTTACTGGATGGCGCGGGATTGGGTTTTACTAAAATATTTATTGTTTTTGAAAATATTATTGCCCTACAAAACATAGGCTACGACCGATTGATTTCTGAACCACTAAAAATATAATTTCACGTCATTCACGTCAATCACTGGACATGTGAAAGGAATAAACCCACAACCGGAAAAATGATTGAATGCAGTTTTCTGTTCAGGGGCAAATACCTCCTGTATATAGCAAGGTCAGAATGAGTACCATGTTAGTACTGTAGTAGGATGGAAAACTCTAGGCCTACGGTGGAAGTATTCCATATCTGAGCATCAGAGACTGCCGAAGTCTAAACATTTAAATTTCTGATACTCTCTTTGGGTTGTATTCCTGCCTATATGCAGACTTGAGTTTCAACATAATTTAACAAGGTTGTTTCTGTTAAAACAGAAGTATCGTGATACTTAGTGTGCCCGGACGCTCCCTCTATTGTCATACTTCAGACTCGGGGATAGGGCAAACTCATCTAACGTTGATGTCTCATGCCGAACAGCAACTCGGGTTTGACTCTTTAACGTCCATCTACTCGTACGCCGATGACTTGAAGATGCGACAAGTAGTAATTTTCTTTCACCTATCGTATCTAAGTATAGGTTATGGTTCATGATGTTGATACTGGAAAATGACAGTATCCTAATCGTAATTGATATGGGCGTAGTTGTTGTTTCCGACGTTGGTACAATCTCTTTTTCTTTCGGTTTCGGTTAGGATGTTCCCACGCTGTCATCCCTAGTGTTTCAAGGCAAATCGATGATTGGGTTCATCCTCTTTTGTACACCTATCTAGTCAGTTACCCGTTTCTACCCGAACTTAGAAGAAGAAGCACTGTCTTTCGCCGGCTACCATGATCATCTAGAGTGTGAATTCTAATTGTGGGTGGGGTAGTCGACTAATTCGATTAATTTGAACGACATGGATGACCACTAAACGTGGGAAAGAAGTGCTGTTGCAGATTCTTAGCCTCTGAACCGTTTCAGTGACCAACGGTGTGGCGCACGCTTCTTGGATAAAGATGCGTCACGTGACTGTGTTATAAAATAGTCTCTCTGTCGACGGTCATACCGTCCCCTATACGCTCTGGTGTGCGGGGACGTAAATTTAATAAAGGAAGGAAGGACGGTCATTCCGCAGTAGTGTTTGAACAGATGAACACGGCAGAACAGCCTGGTCTGTTTGTAGTAGATATTCTGAATGAAATGCAGCCTTCTTCGCGGGATATAAGCCTAAATCATCGACTTCGCGTCAAAATCGCATAGTAGCCTATTGGAGTGGTTCAGTTGAAGTCTTTAAGTGTTGACAGCAGGACGTCCGTCTTCAGTGCAAATTATTTTGTGTTTATTGTGACGTGCAGACACTTAGCTCTGTGCTTCTTGTGTGCTTCTTTGTGAGCCTTCTAATTTGTGTGTGTGTGTGTATTCAGCATTGTTTTCGATGCTGGACTTGTATCAAACGTACATGACCAACTTTAGTCCTCTCAAACCGTACGCCTCGGATATGGTTGATGTCAATGGTAGTGGTGCACCTAGTCTACATTTCATGGATTACCATTATCGACAACAGGTATATATTTGTATACTTCCTTGTTTTATGTTGTTGTTCAAAATGTGCGTTTAAATTTTGCGTGTGTTATTATTGTTGTTGTTTATGATTACCTTTGTTGTCTGGTGTTTCCCCCCTTACCTTTTAAACCGCAGAGGAGTTGTTCTAATCACCTATAATTTTCCCAGTCCAAAATAGTCCACTATAGTTTATCGCTTAACCTACCAATTTTATTAGTTAATTCTTTTACTTTGCAAACTAGCAATAATAATAAATTCGCGTTCAATGGCTATAATTAAATGAGAACGTCAAAATGGTCTCATCCGTCCAATACTTTTACCAAAATTAACCTGAACAAGAGTTCTTAGCTAGAGCGGTTCAAATTATTTTTAGCGTTTCTTTTGCTTTGTGTCATTTGAAGGACCAAAAGTTTCTTTTGTGGTAAATATCAGCGCAGCAGTACAACCTGCATATAGTTAACCTCATGTGATGAAGACACGATGGCCTCTGGCACTATATAAACTATTAATATACTTATAATTATCGTTACAGCGGTGGTTGTCATGGTCTATGGTCAGAGCAATAATCAGTAATAATGACTCTCCTCCGTTGATCTTCGCAGCTGTTGAATCGCATTCTCCTGTATATAAGATGTTCCTTGATATCCACTATCTCAGTTGATTTAAAGTCCCATGTAACGCCAGTCCATATCAGTAATGGTCATTGGTGCATTTCACTGACCCGACCCACCAACCCCGCACTTTAAACACCACTCCTTTTAATACTTATTTATTTTCTTGGAATTTGATCACATAAATTAAGGCATTTTACTACTAAAATACACTGTTTAGATTTACACCGCAAAATGCAAAGAAACTACGTAGGCTACTCGCTACATAATACATAAAAAACACGATAAACCATGCAAGTTGTTGCTTTGAGAAGAGTGGAAGAGTGTCAACGGAGTTAATTATTTATCTCTGAAAACACATAAATTTCATGTGTATTTATTTTTTGTTAAATTCAGTATCTATATATATTCAATGACGAGCGAAGCTAATACGAGTGTATTTTTAAGTGATCAGGGGAACATGTTTGGTAGGGAAACATACACACAACAAATACACACACACACCCTCAAACATACACATACACCCACACAGACAGACACACACAACACACACACAAACACATGCGCACGCGCGCGCTCGCTCACACACACACACATGCGTGTACGAGGTCAAAATGGGGTAATTTCAGCTACTTCGCGGCCCTTAGGCGGCGAATTAGGTCAAGTTTCTTGAAAAAAGGCACTTTTTCGCAAGAAGTTTGACCTAATTCCTCGCCTCTAAGAGACAAAGTAGGTCAAGTTTCTTCAAAAAAGCACCCTTTTCGCAAAAAGTTTGACCTAATTCCTCGCCCTTAAGAGACGAAGTAGGTCAAGTTTGTTCAAAAACACAGCTAGGATAAGGAACTTTCCTCGACGATTAGGGTAAGGCAGTGCCTCGACGATTAGGGTAAGGCAGTGCCTCGAAAAGGGTTAGGGTCAGGGCTAGTTGCAGCGCTGCAACTAGCCCTGACCCTAACCCTTTTCTGGAACGGGTGCCTTACCCTAATCGTCGAGGCACTGCCTTACCCTAATCGTCGAGGCACTGCCTTACCCTAATCGTCGAGGAAAGTTCCTTATCCTACCCGTCTGGAAGATGCACTACAAGTACACTTGGTCAAGTGTACTTGTAGTGCATGTGCACTACAACTACACTTGACCTGGTGTAGTTGTAGTGCACATGCACTACAACTACACTTGGCCAAGTGTACTTTAAGTGCACATGCACTACAACTACACTTCGTGAAGTGTAGTTGTAGTGCACATGCACTTAAAGTACACTGCCAGCAGTGTAGTTGTAGTGCACATGCACTACAACTACACTGCCATGTACTTAGAACAAATGAGCAACGCCAGACAAACGGGGAACGACAAAATTACCTCATTTTGTACTAAAAAAGGCAAATTCCGTTCCTCAAAAGTGACGTTTCACAAGTACACACACACCCACACACACACGCGCGGACTCTAATCGTCGTCATATAAGAACTATTAAACAGTACATGAATTAATAATGAACAATACCCCGAAACTTCCGGTCTAATGATTTCCAGAGCTCTCGCGCTTTTCCCCATCGAACCTGTGTGTGTGTGTGTACGCGCGCGTGTGTGTATGTGTGTGTGCGCGTGTGTGTGGGTGTGTGTGTGTATGTGTGCGTGTGCAAGTGTGTGTGTGTGCATCCTGTTTGTGTGAGTAAGCTTATGTCTGTACGTGTGTATGTGTGACTATCTTTCTTGATATCTATTTAGTATATTTTTGCTTGATTATTGATTCCAACAGTGTAACAGCCAAATTTGGCCTATAAATAACAATGAAAAGTTGTTCTAAAGAGCTGCTGAAAGTCAAAATAACATTAGATACATACAACATTTAATTTTGATTGCTACAATGTAACTTCTACGCTCTGTGGTCTGTAGAATGCGTCACCAGTCGTAATCATTATAATTATATGAACTAATTGTTGCATAGCGAGCGCATCCAGCTCACATTCAAGCCCAAGGCTCTGGCCCCCGACAAGTATTAATTCAGGTAAGTGATATATTTTTTATTGTTTGTGGTTGTAGTCGTTGTTGTTGTTGTTGCTGTTATTACCCACATTGGGGTGCCGGGGATTTCTGTATAAATAGTATCCCCACTTTGTGAAAATGTAGTGCTTTAAATTACCACGGTTTTTGTCATTCTCGTTTGTTTTTTTCTCGTCCCTAATCTGTTCTATCAATCTACAACATTAATCTTTTCTTGACCAGTCACCTGTTTCTTATTTCTTGAAGTCTCTCTCAAAACTTCTAATTGATCTATGGGGTCTGTTGGGTCAGCTTGGGGACATTGGACGCTTTCTGCCAAATGGTGACTAGGGCTTTCTATGGTATTATTATTTAGCAATGTGGGCATTTTATATGTAGGTACTTTGTTGATATTTTATAATGATGTTTATATTCTATTTTGTAAACGGGGGTTCGATAAATTAGAGTATAGCCTCAGCGTCCACTGCATGAGATGTCTTTATTGTAGAGTTACCGGCTGGTGGAGTGCCTTCGGTGTTGCCATTAATAATAATAATAATAATAATAATAATAATAATAATAATAATAATAATAATAATAATAATAAAAATAATAATAATAATAATAATAATAATAATAATAATAATAATAATAATAATAATAATAATAATAATAATAATAATAATAACAATAACAATAATAATAATAATAATAATAATAATAATAATAATAATAATAATAATAATAATAATAATAATAATAATAATAATAAGGGTATTTATAAGCCTATAACGCTTTTTCCTATTAACATCAGTTCAAAGCGCAGAATATTAGGTTTGTTTCAGCAGATCTTTTATGCGGATCAGGAGTGTGTTGAGTCCTCTTGTGGTCCTGATTCGGCCCTTTGCAGTCCGCTAGACCCTATAAACAATGACTAACTAACTAACTAAAGTTGCTGTTAATGTTGATGTTGTTTTTGTTGTTTATTTTCTGATCGCATTTCATCAGTGAGTTGTCAACCGTAAGACTCGAACTCTGCTTTATTTGTTATTTTATATTTTTAGAAGGGTAATTCTAATAATATGGAATTTACAGGAATTAAATAAGCCGACATATGACAAAGGACAGCGGTGATGACATGAACATTAGATTACACATGTGTGCAGAGCTGGTCTTAAATTGATTTTGAGTTGTACTCTGTAATCTTTGTTTATTTAGGAAAAAAAGCGTAGGCCTAGATCCTCGGTCTGCATGCATTTTGTTCATTAATCACTCGAATTTTCACAAAACCCCGAGTCTGTTTATTATTTGATTTTGGTTTGACGGCACAGAATGAAGAGTTTCGTCGTCCGAAGTGAAACGTTTTTTGAGATTCGTGAAAAAGGAAAACGGCAGCTCGTGATTCATGCGATACTAGGCCAGCCCGTACCCAGTCATAGGGTGCAACTCAATCCAGCCTTAATTGCGTATGAGCACGATCACTTACAAAAACAATTCATCCGCTGCCCAAAATGTTGTGGCGGTATAATATTCTAATCAACAAGGCCCTCTCTCCCAGGCCAAAAAAGAGACAACCGAGTGAAACAAAATCCGAGCGGAACAAGGCGAAAATGGATGAAGTGGGTCTCGGCCTGATGTTCATTTCTGTCATCCATCTCGCGAGAAGGACCAAAAACATGACACGTTGGAGAACCGCTAGTTCTGGAGGGTCGGATGGAGGAGGGCTAGGGAGGATCAAACGGTTCCTCCCTGGCAGACTCCTCACTTCCTCGGCGCTAATGCTAGAAAACAATGCCAGAACGCCTCAAAATCGGCCCCCGAACGCCTCAAATTCTCTCCTTGGATTGTCACCATAGACAGCTCCCGGTCTGTCGGCCCGGCCCCTAAGCCTGCCCCCGGAACTGCCCCCGACCGTCGCACCGTGCAATTACCTCTCCACTCTGTTGTTGTGTGCGGCATCAATCAAGAGCGGGGCGTGCTTACGATTGGCCCAGCGCGCGCTGGCCTGGCGTACGGCGGACGACGGAGGAAGCGACTGAGGGGCGTGGCCGACTCATCAGGGCACATTTCCAGCAGCGACGGCTACATCCCGCCAGTCAAGGTGGATTCACTTGACACCCGCCACTTCCCACTGTGTGCAACGACCACCTGACACATGCATGACATTCTCCTCGAGGGGATAGGGCACTTTTTATGTTGTTGTTCCAGTTGATGATTGTTACAAACGTGTGCACATGACTCGAGTACGGTACGGGCCGTACGCCGCTACGTTTGTTGTGTGGTTAGTTCAATAAACATTTATTCACAGAGTACCTCCACAGTAAGCTACCTCTGTATCTGTAAAACAGAAGTCATGCAGCCCTGACGGTGATCGATACGTCTTAGAATCCCTCAGCTTGTTTTCGGGGATCTCCAGTGGCTGGCTGATGACTGCTTAACCTGCCTGTTACGCTGGTCATCGTGCTGCTCCATCGCCTTCTGACTGCCGGTACCGACCACCACTCTTCACACTTGTGCACTTTGTGATTGTGACTTGTAAGTCGTCTTGTGTTCACAAAACAGCAACTGACCATCACGGCTTCTGACAGTGGTGGAGGTTGTCCGTCCTCTTGTCGCTTGTTTACTGACTAGATCGGTCACTCGGTTCTGCCAACTAACATTGACCATTTTCTGGGCTGGGGTAGTTGGAACATGGCTACATCCATTTTGGGGGTGAGTGCCACCTTAAAATTTCATTTGCTTCTTTGCTTGTTTGCCTGCTTAGAGCTGTTTACCTCGTGTACCTTTTTTTTGTTTGCTTTCCACGCTCAAGTGGCGTCATTGGTCGGTTGTCTGACGTTATGGGCCTTAGAATCTAAAGCTTTTGCTTTCTGTGGAGGGATAGCTTCTTTCTATTTAGTGTTCGAGCAGTTCGTCCCACTGTAATCTGCGTAAAGTAATCACTGTCTGTCGATTTATTAAATCAGTTATAACGTAACAGTATGTTATTATAAGTATGTTAAACTGCCAAAAACCGCTCTTTTTCACTGTATCATCAGTAATGAAGAAATACAAAGAGGGGAAATAAAGTAAGAAAACCCGAAAGAAAGAAAGAAAATATAGAGGGATATTTGTAATTATAATTTTCTGCCCATTTTTACTACTACTACTACTACTACTACTACTACTACTACTACTACTACTACTACTACTACTACTACTACTGCTGCTGCTGCTAGGCCTACTACTACTACTACTACTGCTACTATTAACATTAATAATAATTCTAGTAATAACAAGAAGAAGAAGGAGAAGAAGAAGGAGAAGAAGAGGAGAATGAGGAAGGGAGGAAAAAGAAGTATAATATAATAAGTAGGCATATTTCCATTATTTCTTCTGTAATTATTATTTTTCTTATGATGATTGTTGCTTGTATATAAATCTAGACCATGTTGTTGGGAAAATATGGCTGTTAGAGTACACACTGCACTTCAAGTAGTAGTTTTAAAAATGAAATAATCTATAATGTGCTTAACCTGACTAGAAGAATATAATGAAACTGAAGAAAGGGAATAAAAAGAACATTAGTGGAAAAGAAATTGATATATATATATATATATATATATATATATATATATATATATATATATATATATATATATATATATATATATATATATATATATATATATATATATATATAATTTTCATTTTATTTTATTTATATATTTTATTTATTTAGTCCATGCTGCAATTTAATTTTGTGAAAACCTGATTGCATTACATTACATGATTACTGCTTTAGGTCCAGCGGACTCTTCCGGGCCAAATCAGGACCAGAGAGACGTTATCTTAAACTATTATAAAACGGTTCAAATCCTAAAAAAACAGGCCTTACTCTTTAATACTCAAACAAACTTTCACATCCAACCTCGTGAAAAGTCTTCTCTAAAACTGATGTATTAAAAATATGTTCCCTTTCCCTAATTAAATCACCAAACTTAGTAGTAGTTGTAGAAGAAGAAGAAGAAGAAGAAGAAGAAGAAGAAGAAGAAGAAGAAGAAGAAGAAGAAGAAGAAGAAGAACAAGAAGAAGAACAAGAAGAAGAAGAAGAAGAAGAAGAAGAAGAAGAAGAAGAAGAAGAAGAAGAACAAGAAGAACAAGAAGAAGACTTTTTTCCCTGCTATTTTTATATCTGTACCAGACTTGTAATTTTACAGCTTGATTAAATTAGAGTTAATAAAAGTTATGTCATAACTTATCACCGGTAGGCCTAATAGAGAGACTGACATTGACTCATTGCTTTAGACACTCCTGGCCATTACAGCATAAAAGAAATTAAGAGATAATTCGGTATAAATGTAGCTTCTTTTTTTTTTACTTAAAAAAAGGCGCCCGGGGATCCTATTTATTTTTTTTATTTCCTCGTTTTCTTATATTTTATGCAGCTATACGGGTTTTAAAAGGATCTAGATCTAAGGATAAAATATAATTGCTGTAGTATTTCTTTCCTTGTGGAAGACTTAATTATCCCTGAATGTTCACCCATATCTTCTTCCAATCTATTATTATTATTATTATTATTATTATTATTATTATTATTATTATTATTATTATTATTATTATTATTATTATTATTGAAGGCAACTGGAGTATTTAAAGATATATTAGAGATTATTATAGATTACTTTTTTTGGAAAGGGAAATATCAAATGTATAGGGTATAATTTTATCCCGGTGTCAGTTATTCAGTATAAAAAGGGTATGTCGATGGGAAAAAAAAAGTTTCAAGTCAATATTATTCCGATGTTTGTTGCCGATTATTTCTCCGATTCCCAGTGAAGCAACAGCAGGAAATGTAGTGTCGGTATAAAACATCAGAGATTTAAAAAAAAATAGTATCAGTTACTGACACTCTAGCTTCGGAACCACTTGTCTTTAACGCTCTTGCGACAGGACGTTAAGCACTGTCACTGATAGCATCAGTTTGAACGCAAGGATATGCGGTCATGAAGTATCAGTGCGAATTCCAATTAGGCTACGGAAAACAGTTTGTTGTGTATGCGGTGGTTTGGGACTCATGAACAGAACATCGAAGTTTAACGGCGATACGGCAGACAAAGATAACCATCCCTGGGGAAAAGGGGTAGGGACCTATTTTAACACTGAATCACCAGAACAATCATACTGCTGAGATGGACAATCGAAAAGGACTACTTTTATCTTGCCCCATTACGGGATTGGAACCTGGATCTTCGGTGTGCCGGTCGAACGCTCTACCACTGAGCTGGTGGGTCACGTTTGATACTGGACAGACAGAAGTGGGTTTCGTTTTAGTTTACATTCAAATGAGGCAGGAGAGGAGTAGGTCGGGTCGGGGGAGGGAAGGGGTTGTGTGGGGTGTGGAGCTTGGAGTTAGGGTGAAGGGGGGAAGGGAAGAATCAACCCAGTAATATATTTTTGTTACGCCGTTAGTTTCAGGTCCATGATCGCTTCTCATTCATTTTCAGTTCTGCGATACACTGTATGTTGAACTTAAAACTGTAAGCATACAAGTTCTCTTGCTTAGAACATTTCAAAATCTAATAAAATATAATTCATCGAAGAATGATGCCACCCGTATATAAATCAGTATTTCAGTATATGAAGTTAACATGGCTGCTTGTTTTGTTATGTTTACTAAAGTAAATAATAGCTTACCGTTTCAAGGAGCTCGAAATAAAGTGAATTAGGGTTTACTGAGAAGAAGAAAAAGAAGAAGAAGAAGAGAAGAAGAAGAAGAAGAAGAAGAAGAAGAAGAAGAAGAAGAAGAAGAAGAAGAAGAAGAAGAAGAAGAAGAAGAAGAAGAAAAAGAAGAAGAAGAAGAAGAAGAAGAAGAAGAAGAAGAAGAAGAAGAAGAAGAAGACTTAATAAACCTTGAATTAGTATTGACCCCTCTTATAGTTTGAAAACTAACACATGTTAACAAACAACACGCGTACACACAGGAGTATGTTTTTGTAAAGGCGTTCTGTGTACTTTGTGTGAACCGCTTGCTAAAGGGTTGGAGTTTGACTCTGGTCCCCGGGTCCTTATAATTCTGCCATGGTCGATGCAGTGAAGCTGTCTTTTCACGTTGGCCTCTACCTGTCACCTTCTCAACAGATTAGTCACAACTGAATGGACACGTAAGACGGGAGCTACCCTAAGGGGGAACGGGACTAGAAATCTCCTCTTTAAAATAAAATATAATATCGCGGCCCATCTTTCTTTTTTGGGGGTTAATTTTTTTCTTCATTTTTCTCCTTTCTACCTCTCTCCTCTTCACCCTTACGGCGTATATTTACTTGAAAAAAAAAAGAAATGGGGTGGGGGGGTGGGGGGTGAGGGGGGAGAAGGTCTTTTTCGTTTTAATATTTTCCTCTTTTCCCCAGGTTTATTTCTCGTTATTCATCACGCTCTTCTACTCTCTCGCGTTTTTTGCTCTTTCGGCCTCGTGTGTAGTGGTTGTCGTTTTCATTTTTTTCTCTCTTTATTTTTGTCGTTTTTCTTAGTCATTTTTTTTGTCAGCGGAAAGCTAGTAGCCTACTATTTGTCGCTAGCTTTTCATCCCTTGTGGTATTCTTCTACATGGAATACCCCCGCGCGACTGAACCCACCTTTCTATTATTCTGCATATATGCCAGCGATCTTTGTCAGTTGACCAGAGGGCTAGTTTGTTTGGAGCTTTTCACTAACCTGTCAGCTGATTCTTATCTGTTTCTTCTCATCCCTTCTCAATCTCACCTTCAAGTTTCTCTTTCCTACCTCTCTCCACACCCGTTTGCTTTCTTTCGCCTATCTTCGTTCTTCCGCTTTCCATTCCTCGTAGAATTCTTGTCGTTCTACAGGGTTGAAAGTGATGAGAGGGGAGGCCGGCCGGAATTCATACGGCGGTAAGAGGAGGGTTGGCATTCATTCATCTTTCAGGCCGCCCCAGCTCTCAGACCTGTCTTTTATGGACAGTTTATCATTTATGTTTGCTGACATTTGTCGTTCGGAGGAAGAACCATTTTGCGCACGACGGAAAAGGCGCTAAAGAAAGAAAGAATCATGGCGAAGATTATATAGGAGAGAAGAGAAATTGACAGGGAAAGCTCTGATAGAAAGGAAAAATAATAAATGCAAGTACGCAGGTACACTGCGGGCAAATAAGTGGCAGAGGAGAATAGTGCAGGCAAAATATAATTAAATATATATTTTTTAAAAATATTCCATTCCCTACCCACTTCATCCAGCCTCTACTTTTCCAAACCCACATTCTACATGAACCAATCTTCAAACAGACATTGTGTTATGGTTAGGTTTTGACGTGCATATCTTATTATTTCACTTTCATCCGTTATCATAAATAATAATAATAATAATAATATTATTATTATTATTATTATTATTATTATTATTATTATTATTATTATTATTATTATTATTATTATTATTATTATTATTATTATTAATTTGAGATGTGATGGTAAAGAACAGAGAAACGATGAAAGCGGAATAAAAGTTTGTGTTTTTTTGTTTTTTGGTGGGTTACAAAGTGCATTTTGCAGCTTTAAGAGTGTAAGGCGTGATGAGTAGCGACCCCAGAAGCAGAAAATGAAAGGAATGACAGAATGAGACTTAGAAAGAATATTGATGGAACAGAGTATGGGACCCCAGAAAGGTCGGTAGACCTCTACACAATAGGAATTGCTTATAAATTAGTAATGTGCTTTTGATTGTGTAGAGAACTGATGGTTTGTTGTCGGATAGGTATCTGCGTGACTGTTGCACTTGTTTGCAAATAATCAGATCAAAATAACTTATATGTAGAGTAACGAGACCATACATTATTATACTTATATTATACCATTGAATGTTTTTGTATTGAAAAAAAAGTTTGTAATGTTAAAGGTGAAAGTTACATAGGCTTAGCAATAGTTTTTTTGTTTCTTGAGTTAAAATCGCACTCATAAATAAATAAATAAATACTATACAGGCGCTACACAGTTTAGCTCGTTTTACAGTTTTCACGAAAAGAAAATTCGTTGTTACTTTATAGGGATTTTCCACTCGTAGTTTGAGAAACGTTTCATGAAATTTTACCTGCCAACAGCACACAATGATAGTAACGAACACAAGCTCGGACTGAGACTTTTTACAAGGGCAGATACAGGCCTATATATTTGTATGTACGTGCTTGAGTATGTGTGTACGTATGTATGTGTGTTCGGGTAAGTTCGTCAGGTGCAAGCGGCTTCAGTCGTAACTTATTGCAAACGATATGCTTAAGTCTATCGCTGCACCTCTCTCTGGCGTCATCATAAAATCCCTGACCCTGCCGCCCTTCCGAGATAACGCCATAGGAGCAGAGAAGACTTCAGTCTCATAGAAAACATGTGGTAGATTCAGAGGGTCTGGGACTGGTTGATCTTATGATCTTGTGTTGGTCTTAGCTATAGTTTCTACCTTGTGTCCGAGACCACAAGAGCTTGGTCCCAACTTTATTTTAAAAAATGTATGCTGAGTATATCGTGCTACTTACTCATCGCTTTCTGTTCTGTGTACATAAAGGATATTTAAAAGATAAATCTCTGACGCCAATGGGATACTCAGAGGATTGCTGATGCGCGGTTTTTGCACGTGGAAGCCACATTTTCAGGGTCTTCTGGCAAACGGCGAGTCTCATCTTTTGATGAAAAGTTTTCTTTGAAGTGATTTAGTATCTCGGTGTTTAATTGTGTGCAGGAGGTTGGAGGAAGTTTTAGGATTTAATTAGGAAGACTTGTTAGAGGTTAACAGTACATTTTATAGGGTGATGTCTCTTCTCTTAATGTGGGTTTCTCTGTTTTTAAAAAAAGTTACAAGCAGTAGATTTGAGCCTACTCATCCATAATTATACCCGTTTCACATGAACCGAACATCACCATTTTTGTGTGCCGAATTTTGTTTCTTTCAAGTTGTAGCATCTCTTATTTCATTCGTGGTTAATAAAGCAAAAGTTAGATTTTGCCACATTAAATCTCATTGTAGTTAAATATACTCTAGATAGATAATATAAACTAAATTGTTTTGCACAATCATTGGTAGTGGGGGCCATTATAATTATTCCCTGCACCTAACAGTTAATTTAAAAGGCCGATTTCTCTGACGTTACCAGCACATTTTCTGATGAATCACAGCTATAGGCATTTGAACTTTAATACTGAGCAGTTTCCCGCAGACTTTACAGACATAATTAAGAAAATCCCTGACAATAGCCTACACATGCTCGCTTTTTCGCCTGTGGTCAAGCCTCTTTCGGACAGTCATTTGAACTCAAAATGTTGTGGACATTTGGCCCGTTGGGAAACAGAAACAATACAGCTGCCATGGCTAGAACTGCTTTGGGAAATAATTACCTAGCTACCACCATAGTCTGGGACACTGGACGCGTGGACATGTCACTGTTATTATGCTCTGCCCAATGTAATGTTCATTCTACTGTTCCCAACACTGATTCAATTTTCGTTTTGACTACCAGTTTCTGATTCTAAGGCAATCATAACTCATTGGGATACGGCAGAAATAGTACTAGCACTATTAGACACTGTGAAGAAGAAGAAAAAAGGTGGTCCGCCTGTTATACTCGCAAACCGTTCAGACCAGTGGGCGCATGGACATGGCGCTAACGTTCCCCGAGAGACCTTTTTCCAGCATCCTTGGCCCATGAAGGGGCTAGATTGGCGCAGGTGAGACCGGTAACAGTTCATCAACTCACAATTACCCACATCGTGTCATAAACCCACAAGCAGCGGGAGGCAAAGCTTCAAGCCAGGCACCAAGGCCGCTGGACCATCGATTCTTCGGAGCAACAGAATACCGTCTTTGTTGTTCCACGAATGGCCGAAAACGGGTTAAAAATAGGATAATGACGCGCATGAACGCAGCAGAACTATTAACGTTGTTTTTCTCGGATGACATCAGACTCCCACAGTCAATACTAAACCCAATTGTTTCCTCCTGTCGCTAGCCACGCAAAGGTTTCATCGTAACATAACTGGACGTTACATAGAAACGGTTCTGCCATCTTCCAGCGAGCTTTTTTTTCCCAACCTCCCTCATCTTGAGTAGCTTCCCCCGCCCCACCTCCCCCTTTTTAGCCCACTGGACCCAAACCCCAATTTCACTGCCCTTCCATTGTTCCTGATTGATGCAATTTTACCGAAACGTTTTCGCAGGGCCTGTAAACGGAGAAGAAACAAAAGCTGGAAACTAATTTGTTGGAGAAATGGCGGGTGTCGGTTGAGCTCGAGTCCCCTGACAGGGAAAGGGGGAAAACGGCTGGCGAAGGAAGAGATGCTCAGTTGAAACACCGAAAACACAAGAACCGAATTTCTCTCTTCGTCCTCAGCAACTAGAACTGATGGTCTGTAGCCTATTCTTGCTGTTCCAAACCTTGTTTTTAAACGAACACACTATTCTGGATGTCAATGGTTGATCGTTGGGTTAGGGGTTTTAGGCGATATTTTTGTGTGTATGGCAGGACACAAGATGACCCTCAGTTCGAATGTCGCTGTCTGGTTTTCTGGTCTTTGTCCAAACTGACCAGATGTCCGGAGTCGTGTTTCTATATTCTCTCTCTCTCTCTCTCTCTCTCTCTCTCTCTCTCTCTCTCTCTCTCTCTCTCTCTCTCTCTCTCTCTCTCTCTGTATACATTCAGAGAAATTTAGAAGGGCACGATCATTAAAAGAAGGGAAAAAACAGATAGAGTGAGAGAGATAATACACGCACACACACACACACACACACACACACACCCACACACACACACACACACACACATAATCCATAATTGTTAGTCTGTTTAAGTTTGGGTTTTTTTTTGCAATAAAAATTTTATTTTGTTAAATAGACATATTTATTGTGTCTTCTTCTTCTTCTTCTTCTTCTTCTTCTTCTTCTTCTTCTTCTTCTTCTTCTTCTTCTTCTTCTACTGAAGGTAGAATATATGGACACACATGCCCTATATTCTTTGATGACACGCTCAACACGTTGAAAAACAAAATTCCAAAAATATTCATGTTCACGTTTATTTCCGACGTCAAATATTTAATTCTTATTCACAAAATTTCGAGTCTGGTCTATAGAACTTTAAAAAAATAAAATAAGGAGTACACCTGCTACTCATGTTCTATCATAATTCCAAGCGGTACTATTTTGAGCAAGTGTCTTGCTTCATTAAGGTGATCTTTCTAAGGCCATTCGCAGCTTCACATTTTCTCATGGATGGTGGGTAATGTTAAATCTTAACCAGCTTTTATTTAAGAGTCAGGGCACTTTCGATGCGAATTATGGCACCGATTTAAACCCTGATTTCAACTTTTTCAAAAGATCGAGACTGGTGAAAAGTCAAAAGTCTTCAGAAAGCGTATGTCAAACATCGTTGAGTGAATGCGCATGAGAACTAAGTTTCCCCTTTATATGGAATAGCAGTAATCACACTTGTTTTCAACCCACTTGAAGTGTCACAAATTAGCCAGCCGACATCAATTTTGCTATTTTTCCGTCAGTCCAAATCACTTCAACTCTTAAACTAGTTTTTTATTTGTTGCATCTGTTCGTCCTTCATTCTGTTAGTGCTGCAAGTTGTCCAAAAGGCCTTTGCTAGAGACAAAATAAGACACGGCGACTAAAGGTAACAGTGCAAAGCAATATCAAATTTCAGGTTTTATTTTTAGTTTAAATTTTGTGTCTCCAGTTTTATAACCTAATTTTTTTTAGCTGCACCAAAGCAGTTAATCATAAGTGTGTTTTAACAAAGAATACTGTGAATTCTTGTTGTCAAAACACAGTTTAAACTCGTTCCTTTTTTGTTGTTGATGTTTTGAATTTTGGTTTTGGAAGTAGATTTTTTTTAAAAACAAAAACTGACACTGAGAGCGTTTGAAACTTCCTTTAGATTGGATTTTATTTTGAACTGCTGTCTGAAAATCCTGGTTTTTGCTTAGGGATGGGGTAGAAGTGTCAAAATTAACGATCTCGTGCAATGCAGATAAACTTCTTACTGCTTGATATAGTTAGTAAAATAACATAGACTGAGAACAACGAATAATACAAAGCATGGAGATGAGGTGCTTCTAGGCATTTCCTATACCCAGCACATCACCAACGATGAAATCCGACAGACCATCACACTATCCGTTGGACAACACGATGACTTGCTCACAGAAGTGAAGAAACGAAAACTTCGATGGTATGGCTACATCACCAGAGATCCTCGTGGGGTGCCGAGGTTTCAGTATAAATAGTATCCCCACTTTCTACAAATGTAGTGCTTTAAATTTCCGCTGTCGCTGTCTTTCTCCTTTGTTCTTTTTCATTCCTACTCTGATCTATCAATCTACTATACTATCTTCTTCTTCTCTAGACCAGTCACCTACCTTTTTTCTTGAAAACTCTACCGGGACAAAACTCCTCCTTTGTGTGTGAGGTCTGTTGGATCAGCTTGGGAATATTGAACGCTTTCTGCCAGGTGGTCACTGGGGCTTCCTATGATATTATTATTTGGCAATGTAGGCATTTTATATGTATGTGTTTTGTTGATATTTTATAATGATGTTTATATTCTATTTTGTTTTTGTAAACGGTGGTTCGATACATTAGAGTATGCCTATAGCCTCAGCGTCCCCTGCGTGGAATGTCTTTATTGTAAAGTGACCGGCTGGTGGACTGCCTTCAGTGTTAGGCTACCATTAGGGTAGTTTCGGCAGATCTTTTATGCGGATCAGGGGCGGGTCCTCTTTCAGCGAAGTTGTGGTCTTGATTTTGTGGTCCTGATTCGGCTCATTGCAGTCCGCTGGATCCTGTAAGCAATGAATAACTAACCAATTAACATCACCAGAGCAAAGGGCTTTGCAAAGACCATCCTGCAAGGCACGGTGCATGGAAGCAGAAGAAGAGGGAGACAGAAAAAAGAGGTTAGAAGACAACATTCGAAAATGGACTGGCTTGACACTGAGTGAAGCCATGAGGACTGCTGAGGACGGAGAAAGATGGAGCACGCTGGTTAAACGATCATCTGTGGTGCCCCAACGACTTTCGAGTTAGGGGGTAGGATAGGATAGGATCAACAGAAAAAGTCTCGTCGCTGTCAACATGGGAACTACGCTTAGAAAACTGGTGTATACAGAGGTATAGAAAGAAGCCTTTTTAACACAGTGCTGGACAAAAGCAGCTTTTTCACAGCGAGTGACGCGGGTACAAGGCAAAATGCCCGTAGTAACGTTTCCGCATGAGTGATCATCTTGGGGGACGACGGCAGGGGGGCGACAGATTTTTTAACGTGGAAAACTACCTGTGTTCAGATTTTCTTTTTAAAGAAAAGGGATGGGATGTTCCGATGTTTAGTATACGAGTAAGCGTAAGGCTGGAAAGTAGTTTCTTTGGAATTAGAGAAAAGATTTATGACCTCTCGAATGATGCATACCGGAGGTGGCTGTTACGCTCAGTTAAAACCATTCCCGAATGATTGATTGATTTTACTCATTATATTTTAAGGCTAAACGTATGTGCCGGTTTAAAGCATAGAGACTTCTCAAATAAGGCAATTAGAAATATAATTGCTTGTGACTGTAGCTGTCGGAGTGTGAATATATTTTTTTTTACAAAATGCGAAAGAATTTAGTTCACTCATCAACGCGGTCGGACAGAGCTTGAGACTTAAATTTGGTAACGCTCGTGTTTAAGATTGTGTTACAGTGGATATGTCAAACATGCTTTTGGGTAAGTTCATCGAAATAATTAATGTTTTTATTCCTTGTTGATTACAAAAATTGAAGAAAACAAAAGTTTGTTATTTTTTTCGCTTATAGTTAAATTGCGTTTTCTTCCGTATTGTTCCCTTCTTGTATCACTGTATTCTAACATTTTGATTGCATCTTTCTTTTCTTCTGTTAATTATTGCTAGCGAATAGTTTTAAGTGAGTTTTCATATGATGATCTTTTTATAGCAGGCGATTTAAAATATGTTACTGTTGACTGGAGTTCACGTTTAGCGTGTACGAGAGGGTTCTCAGTGATGTGGTTGATGACTAGAAGTGTCTCAGAAGACGTCGCGAGCGAGCGGCTGTGGCAGTCCTTAACGTGCTCCAAGGGTTCTTGGGAGTAGCATTGCACGGTCATTTTAAAAGGATTTGCTGTCAAGATTTGAGAGCGTCAGTTTATCCTTAAAGTTAAAGTGTTCATTTTCTTCCGCTGATCATTCGATTCTTTCCCATATTTCTAGAGCTGTATCGGCCGTTGTTTAAGAGCACAATATTTTGAAACGGTTCTTTCTATGGTGTATATTTTTTTTATTAATTTTGATTAAAAAATATAATTAATAAGAAAGTTTTTTTCTCTGAAAAAAGGAAGTATAAGGGTCTGTTCTTTGAAAAGTGTGGTCTGTAAAAATCTAGCTTCTTCATCATTATTTCTTATCCGACCAAAGTTTAAATTAAATAGACTGAATTTTAAAAAAAAAAAGCGTTAGAATAATGCGCGCGTTGCGCTGATTTCGCGAGCAGTGCAAGAATTTAGTGAGTAAAACTTGCACACCTTGCATCAATAATAGGTAAGAGACAGAAGAGAACATTATCAATAATAATAGCCCGGCTAACGTCTTTCAAGTCAAAGCAAGAAGTCTGCGAGTCTGGAAATAATTGGGAAAATGTCAGAGTAGCAGTTTGTAGGTAGTGATCATGTTTGATGCAGGGCATGTACTCCGAGCCATTCATCGGACGGAGCCAGCGCCTCCGCTTGATTATACAGATTAGTCCAATCGTCGTAAGAGCATCGTAGCAAGAATTCGCGCCGCCGCCATCGCCCCATCCAGAGAACCAGAGCAATAAAGCTGTTTAATAACAAAGCAATCGCGCTTGATCAGCGCAGTATATCTGAATAACCTAACTCCCTCTGTTTTTATTCTGGTGGGGCTATCGTCCAAACGAAGAGTGGGCTTTACCCCAGAAGAGACAAGAGGACAAAATTAATGCCTTCGACGACAACGACGACTGACAGTCTAAGGGCTCACAGTCTGATGAAGTCAATGGCAGGGATAGTAGTATGCTTCTTCCATCTAATCTATTACTGGCGCTCGCGAACTCCTGGCTGTTACTTACTGCCTTGTGAAGTCTTCTTCGCCTCTGTAATTCAGCAGTCTATTGTTTATATATCGCGGACAGGGTTTACTTAATTTAATTCTTTCCTCATTATTCCTGATGCATTGTTCATTATTTCTTATATATTTATTATGTTTTAGTTTGATGTCTTGCTTTTAGAATGACGTAGACCTAAAAGTTTGTTATTATATAAATAATTACGATAATGTATTTATTCTCTCAAGCTTTCAAAGACAAAAACAAGCTGAATTTAAGGGAAGAAAAAAGGAACATTTATATTATACATACCTTCATAAACAGCCTGTTACTGGTGTTGTTGGTTTTTTTTTTAAATTCTCAACCATCTTTTTCCACATATAAATAAGAGACAGAAAACTGGGTAATGACTTTTAAATGTTACTGTCTGATTAATAATTTCATTACCACAGCAAATTGCGTTGTTTAAAACTGTGGCAGTCAAATCCTAAAATTTCAGACTGAGCACATTTTGCATTTTCTCACTATGCACTCTGAAGTGATCGGCAGTCCGTTGCACATTATGATTTAGTTAAATGAAACAGAATAGTTTAGACTTTCCGAGTTTGCGAGAGTATCCTTCACACAAAGAGAGAGAAAGAGAGAAAGAGAGAAAGAACGAGAGAGAGAGAGAGAGAGAGAGAGAGAGAGAGAGAGAGAGAGAGAGAAAGGGAGAGAGAGAGAGAGAGAGAGAGAGAGAGAGAGGGAGAGAGAGAGAGAGAGAGAGAGAGAGAGGGAGAGAGAGAGAGAGAAAGGGAGAGAGAGAGAGAGAGAGAGAGAGAGAGAGAGAGAGGGAGAGAGAGAGAGAGAAAGGGAGAGAGAGAGAGAGAGAGAGAGAGAGAGAGAGAGAGAGAGAGAGAGAGAGAGAGAGAGAGAGAAACGCACTAGAACTTCTACCTCTACTGTTCTAATCTTGTTCTTATATACCACGTCGTGCTTTATGACGTAAAACACGAATTTACTAGTACTAATCATGTTATAAACGCCCGCCTGTGTCAGATATTCTGTTATGGTCAATCAGTCGGCGAAATGACATCTAACCCCGATCGCTAACGAAATTAGTGCTACTGGAACTTGACAGACATCCTAACAAATCAACATGGCCATCACAGAGGCAATTCCTCTGGACAAGAGTGAGAAGTTCCCTACTTGAAGAATTGTATTGTCGGTCCCGTGAAAAGTTGATGATTATACATTTCGAGAAGGCAAATTTCCTATTTGTATCAGAAAACTGAAACAGGGTTGTAAACTGTATTACCTTGACCGAAGTTATGGTTTTCCATTGATAACCATTTAAAATCGCCTGATGAAGAAGAGCCTGCGTACATGTGTTGTTTTTTCATTGATCCCGTCCTCGTCTCGCATTGATCTTGATAACTTGATAACTATTGAGCGCTTGATTAGATTAATGAAAGATTGCCGTAGCCTACAGGTGGGACTAAGCCACTAGCAGTTGCATGCTACGTTCCGTTCATGATTAAGTGCACTAGACCAGTCATCTACCTTTTTTCTTGAAAACTCTTCCAAAACTCCCCATTTGTGTATGAGGTCTTTTGGGTCAGCTTGGACGCTTTCTGTCAAATGGTCACTAGGGCTTCCTGTGGTACTATTAATATGCAATGTTGGCATTTTATCAATATATGGTTTGTTCATATTTAATAATGATGTTTATTTTTATTTTGTTGTTGTAAACAAGGCTTCGAAAAATTAGAGTATAGCTTTAGCGTCCCCTGCATGGGATGTCTTCATTGTAAAGTGACCGGCTGGTGGAGTGTCTTCAGTGTTAGCACTAGGGTTGTTTCGGCAGATCTTTTATACGGATCAGGGGAGAGTCCTCTTTCAACCAAGTTGTGGTCCTGATTCGGCTTTTGCAGTCCGCTGGACCCTGCAAGCAATGAATAACTAACTTACATGGCCAAATGCTTGCATTTACGTTTATAGCTGTCAAATCGCGTCATGTTCTTTCTTAGTACTGAATACAATTATGCTTGTTTGTTTATTCATACTCAGTCATTAAAAAACCAATATAATAATTTTTAGTAGTGAATTATTGAGTTTTAAAAAATTCAAAGGAACGGAAAGCAACAGTGATATAAGGATACATAGTGTATTTGCTTGCGTGCCTGTGTGAATGCGTAATATATTTGAAGGATAATATATTTGTTCAGCTAGGAACATGAGAGGATTCAAATAAGTTTCTGTTTTAATCCTTCTTCTTCTTCTTCTTCTTCTTCTTCTTCTTCTTCTTCTTCTTCTTCTTCTTCTTCTTCTTCTTCTTCTTCTTCTTCTTCTTCTTCTTCTTCTTCTTCTTCTTCCTCTTCTTCTTTAGCATCTGCTTAACAAACCATTAAGTCCGCCTCTCCACTTTCTTCAGTATCCTTAACCCCCACCATTCACCGGACACTATACGTTCACCGTTTTGGGGCGACCTTTATATGAAATGTAATGAATATTAACTGAAGACCTTTTTAGCTATATGCGATTAGCTGAGGACCATCAATACCATAAACAAATCTCCACTGCCCAGTGTTCCTCGGGACGGCCAGAAGCACCCTTAAAATTGATGAACTATTCTAGTTGAAGGACATAGCAACAATTCCGTGCATATGATCGTAGTCCAACGAGAATATTGCCAGCTTCCGTGGTCTCGCCGAATCTCACTTTCTCTTTTGTGACTCATCCAATTTCTCTCTCTTTTTTAACAATGGACAATGCTGGCTCTTAAATCTGGTCTAGAAATAAATTAAAGAATAAATAGTAGGACTAGATGAGCAGATGTAGATAAGTACAACTGAATTTCTAGTAGAAACATTAGTTTTATTTTTGGAGAAGAGAGTTTTGAAAGAAACAACGAAGAGGAAGAAATCAGATTTAGAACAGATAAATATAAGCTAAACTGCAAATTTGTGGTTGGAAGATTTTTTTTAGTGTAAAGACTATCTTGCATTGCAGTTGGAAGATTTTTTTAGTGTAAAGACTATCTTGCATTGTAGGAGTAAAAGAATAAATAACATTTTTTAAAATCTTAGATATAATTAAAACATATTTTTGGAAGTGGAACAATAAGTAATTTAATTTTAAAAAGTATATTCACGTTGAATAAGCAAATCTACTATAATGAATTAAGTAAATACTGAATGCTATCAAGGACAAGATGGACGATATAATAAGATACACCGTATTGAGAAAGAGAGAGGGGGAGAGAGAGAGAGAGAGAGAGAGAGAGAGAGAGAGAGAGAGAGAGAGAGAGAGAGAGAGAGAGAGAGAGAGAGAGAGAGAGAGAGAGAGAGAGAGAGAGAGAGAGAGAGAGAGAGAGAGTGAGAGAGAGAGACTGTTCGAAACTAGTCTTTCAACACTAATTATATACCTACAGCGTGGTCGCGTCTAGTCTCAGCCATGCACGCTGTATGCAATAAAACAGCTTTTTGCGGTCTTTGTGGTGGTCATTGGACTACTTGGGAGGCAGGAGTGGAAAGGACGAGCCACTCCACCCTCTCCCTTACCCTGGGGCTAGCAGGGCAGGGAGGACAGCAGCTGTGGAATATGTGACGACCACGCCCCTCCACGCCCCTTCCCGCCCCTCCCTCGCTGACCGCCATTGTCTAAAGGCTTTTGTCTTGTCCTCTAGCTCTGGACACCACTTTTTATATGGCCTTTGTAGCGTGTGTGTACGTGTGCGTGCGTGCGCGTTTGTGTGTGTGTATGTGTGCGTGCTTTGTTACTTCCATATCAGTCGGTCAAACACACACACATCCACACACACACACACACACACACTCTCTCTCTCTCTCTCTCTCTCTCTCTCTCTCTCTCTCTCTCTCTCTCTCTCTCCACGGAATTATCTGAGTGCGTAGGCCTACTTTCCAAATGAGTGCTAGTTACTGTCGCTGTACTGCGTAGCGATGTTGTACTGATCATGATCTTTGTTTTTGTTTGTTTTGTTTTCTGATCATTTTTATTTGTTGAAGTTTAATGCTCATTGCATTTCCGATAAAGCATATCCTCCCCAGGTCCTTACGTCCAGACCTTAACCCTCCCTCCCTCCCCAATACACACACACACACACACACACACACACACCCACACACACACACACACACACCTATCTCAGATTGCATTAAATAATATGCAACTGAGTCTGAATCCGCGTCAGTTTTGTTTTTTTTAAATCAGCACAAACACTGAATGATTTATTTCAGCTTCTTTGTAGCTATACATGCGAAACCCTTGTTTCTTCTACGTAGATGTGCGTGCTTTACTCCGCAGTTTCGTGTAACATTGTCTTAAGCGCTTCTTCCGTGCATGACTTTGCAAATGAAGTGAGAGAGAGAGAGAGAGAGAGAGAGAGAGAGAGAGAGAGAGACCCCGCGCCTGCATCTGTATCTGATGACATTAGCATGGAGGATATCGGAGGGATCAAGTGGATAACAACCTCTTCAGCTCAAGAGGCAGTCATCCTCGATGTTGCCGAACAGACCATCCAGACAATTGTATACCATCGACTTAGGGAGAAGGAAAAAAGGCTTCACGATTTAGTGAAGGGTAAAAGAAGATTACCCGGAATAACAGGATGAAGTAGTCAATTAATGTGTGTAAGGATGCTCTAGCGCCACCAGCATCGGTGGTTGCAGTGGTGTGGTAGAGATCAAGTGGATTTCCAGGCTTTAGAGCCATCAATGTCTTCTCTTCCGCTGACAAAAGTGATAGTGTTTTCTAAGGAGAACTATTGGCATTACTGCATTATCGCACGTCGAATGGCAGTCATCCCTTAAACACACTCCGGTGTATATGTAATATCTATAATGGAATCGATGCTAGTCCAGGCCCTGATAACATCGAATACTTCTTGTTTAAACATTCGAATTTAAATGGAACCGGTTTTAATTGTTGTTGGTTGTTTTTTTCAGAAAGTTAAAAAAAATTTAACTGACGGTCGGAGGCTTCTGATGAACCGGGTGGGGTGCATGATAACTGGATTGGAACTCTAAATTTAATGTTAGATCTAAAGATTACTTTGAACAAACTTAATGAAATATTTCCAAATCAAGGATACTTGGTAAACTTGAATTATTGTTTATGTGCACAAGATTACTTTGAACAAACTTAATGAAATATTTCCAAATCAAGGATACTTGGTAAACTTGAATTATTGTTTATGAGCACACTTATTTAATGTGTAATACTTATTTTAGTCAGTGTATGAAGTGGAGGAAAACTTTCTTTCAAACAAACGCTCATATGTTTATTGCACTCAAGAGCATAAGATCGGACGGTTTGTTCAAACTATATCAAAAGAACAATTGCGCCCTCTTTACAAGAAATGCAAACCAGTGTTAAGTAGGTGCATACATTTGTCGAGTTTATTCAAATAATATCGTAGACTTTTAATCTCCACCTTAAGAAAACATTAACTAGATCAAGGAATTTTACCCTTGCTGAATATTAGGGACCAACTGAAGCAAAAGAGCTAATGTGATTGCTTGATCTACAAGGTCCTCGAAGTAAATCACTCTGCGTCTGTATCCTTCGTCAATGCTGACGTCAGTGGGAACCAATCTATCTATACCACGGGTGTTCGAGACCGATTTTCCACTTTGCTGTCTATAGAAAAGTAAGTTATCTGAGAAGGATTACGTCTAATGCACTTACCTTCTTTCGCCAGTGATCGACGCTTATGTAGCGATGCACCCCGTGAGAAGTCACAACCATTAAAAAAAGACAAGGAAAAAAAAAAGAACGACAGTGCAAAAATAAGGGAAATAAACGTGTGCACCGTGAAAAAAAACACGACAAAGAACACGAGTACGTAGTGAAAGTATTAAAAAGAATCTCAAAGAACAACGGGGCAGCGCAAAGAGCGACGAGGTTTTGAAAAGAATCAAAGAAGACAGGTAGCCGCCAACCTGTCCCTGTGGTCCCTTTGCATGTCTCTTGTGCCCAGACCCCGAGGTCCCTATCTAGCCCAGAGGTGTTGTGAACACTAAACGCAGAACAGAGGAGGCCGGGGTTTCGTTTGTCGCTAAGACAACAAATCGCGCCGCTAACTAATCGGCTCGGTGGCCTGGACCTCACGTTTTAGACCCCATCCTGGCTGACTCACACCGAGATGCCCATTTAGCTCTTTGAATGCTAGCACGACGTTGCAAACGGGGGTATGGGCGGAGGGGTGCGTGTGTGGGTGGCGAAGAAAGTGTGCGTAGGAGTAAAGGGAGAGTGAAGGAAGAGAAAAGGTGTTTGTGAGGAGAGAAGAAATATGAAACAGCGCGTGGGGTTGGGGGGTGGGTGGGTGGAGCTGGGATCAAGACTCTACGAGGGGCTTCTTGAAGGCCTGTCCATTGCACTCTCCTTCGCGTTTAAGATGGGCATCTGAATCGTCATATTTCCTACATCCCACCCCGTCTGTACTGTGTTTTCGCCATGTTCCCCGAACACGTTCCACTTTTTTGTCCTCCTGGCATTGGCCCGCGTATTAAAGAAAGACTCCACATGCCCCAGAATAGTACTGTATTATGGTATGTGGTTTGAGTTAACACAAGCCGAACAGTATGTTCAGGGAAGAAAAGGTCATGCGTATTTATTTACTCGACTGTCTGCCAATGGGGTGCATAAAATGTCTTATATCTTTTGAAATTAGCAATATACGAGAGGTCTTTTATTGCTAATGTGCTTTTATTTCCTGTCTTGGAGTTAGTAAATGTAAAGTTGTTATTTTGTTAGGCTATGCGCGTCTAAGAAATTCTGTTGAGTTGAACTTGGCATTTAGTTGTCCTTAACAGCTTGAGCCAATTCTAGATCAACTGAACAGGATACTTCGTTAATTCCTTTTCTTGTCAAGAGTTGCCGATCCTTGTGTCTCTCATTCTTCCATCTCAGCCCGTCAGCGAGCAACTGACAGCCAGATACGGCTGATAAAATCCTACCGCCTTTCGAACACTAATATTAGGACTGCAAGTTCATCCTCGAAGGATGGTATTGGTGACTTGGTTTCCTCAAGGCGAGGGTCTGTTTTTACATTGATCATCACCCAGAGCGTCTGAGATTCTATGGATAAAGACCTTTCTTTTTCTAAAAGATGGCTTTTTTAATATCTGATACCGTACAGCATGACTGAGACTAGACGAGGCTCTGAGCTATGGTACTTGGTGTGGCTGAGTATCTTCCCCCCCCTCTCCTCCTCCTCTCCTTCTCTCCTCTAACTCCCCATCTCTGAGGGTCTAAAATCCCTTGTTTTGCTAGGGTTAGATCGGAGGGCCGCCAGTGGAAATTGATTTCAATTAAGTGCAGTCAGTTAATGGAAAACGTCCCTCGCCTCCCGCCGGCCCTTGTGCATGGCACGTGCAGCTTGTGAAGTGAGCTCGTTTGGTCCCTCAACTACACAACAGTCGTTATGCTGCTCTGTTTGCCTGCATGCGTCTGCTTTTTGTCTCTTTCCATGTGCATTTTTAAAGACTACACCTTCCCCCTTCTACACCAATTTATTGTTTTTTGTAAAGAAAAAAGGGAGCATTGTTTTCATAGGACCATACAAAGGTTGAATAACGGTCACATTAACACAATGTAGCGTAACGAATCAACCGCAGTTTGAGTCCAGAGTTTTGAAACCTCCTTAAGTTCACGTAGCTTAGGATTTGGTTAGCCTAGATTGTTATGCTTACCTTTGTCTCTCGTCGGATTTCATAAGCTTTGCACAGTATAAAGTATATTTTCTTGTAGGCGAGTTTCGGCTTAACCACTAACATTGTAGAGGCTGCCTCATTATTGAATTAAGAGAAAAATTGCACGTCTGAATGGTACTTGTTTGTTTCCAGTACAGAGGATCCCGCTAGCACATGAGAAAATACGATTTAAATTTTCTTCTTGTCCTTTGACTTAATTTTCGTAATTCTTTATCAGCTAGTTTCAAAAGAAAACATTTGACAGTTTATTTTTTTCAATTCTATAATGTTGGGTAAAAATAACAGACACCGTGTCTCGGGGACATCAAACAGGACTGCAGAAGAGATACTTCCAAAAGCACCGGTGTGTGCGGAACGTGGTACCCATTAGATTCCCTGACCCCCAGGATTTTAAAATCTAGTTCTATATCTGCCAGCCATTTCATTACCCACGTGCTAGCAGGTTGTGCAGAGCAGAGCAACATTAGCCTAAACTCGCACAGAATGTCCAATCAGCGGGCAAAACCCAGCAAAACATCCCAAACACGGCAAGAACCGCAGTGGTTCAAACCCATCCGAGCTGAGCAACACGTTCAATACACTGGCCGCCCGTCGGAGTCAATATTGGCCGAGTAATCTCCAAAACAAAAACGAGCGTCGCCGGCCGTGCAGTAGAGTGGCGACCGTCAGTAAATGCCGTGCAGTAGAGTCCTCTACTTTCCCTTTTATTTCTTCTTCCTTATGGTTTGTATTCAGTATGAGTTGGATTATTTTTTTCTTCTCCATCTCCCAAAGCTGTTTTCTCTTGTACGTGCATTGATTTGTGAATAAATGCATGACGTACATGTGCATGTCGTCATAGTTTCAATTGTTACTCATTTATCTGTTTGATCACACCGGTGGCATTCATTGCACTACGTGCTGTTTCATCAAAATAATGTGTGTATAATGTTTTTGGCATTGGATAAAGTATATTATAACGAACTGATGTAAGATCAGGCGGATTTTGCTTCCTGGATCGCAAATTGATTAATTTAAGAATATCCTCACTCTTTTCTTCTTCTTCTTCTTCTTCTTCTTCTTCTTCTTCTTCTTCTTCTTCTTCTTCTTCTTCTTCTTCTTCTTCTTCTTCTTCTTCTTCTTCTTCTTCTTCATTGAAATGCAACGCAGGAAAAGGAAGTTATTTTGGAGTAACATTATCCAAAACCAATGCGGACCTTGTTAAATCATCAGTTAAGGCATCGCATATTGTATCCCCAAAGGAACTATAATGTACATGATGATGGGCGTGCATGTTCATCTTAATCTCTTATATCTTTGCAGCGGGCAATGAACGTTTAATCATAATAACATTGTATACTAGAAATATATAGTCTACAGTTAACTACCCATGGGGGAAACCAGCAAGACGTTCTCCAGCATATGCATGCAAAGAAATAAAAGGCTTAGACGATGGGAGGAGTTGGATCCTCCCAGCGACGGAAGCGCTGAAACGGCGAAAGCGGAATAGAGAGGGACAGAGAAAAGGAGACGAACACACCTTATGTTCCACTATAAGAGTGTATACATTTTAAAAAGTATTTGTCAAAGTACCTGTGAAGAATGTGGAGTAGGAATACATTGGAGCTGCATTGATTATGTCAATGCCAAAACAGTATGGCGTGTGAGCAGTAGGGATTCTTTAGTACAATACTAACGCGCATAGTTAGTTAAAATACGGCATTTGAGGTTAGATCCACGGAGAAGTAAATCAGTATTATATAAAGCATATGTACAGGAAAATTAGATTGTATTTTATGTTTGTGTAGAGGTTGCTACATTTTGTTTTTATGGGGTAAGTGTTTTGGTGCAGGTTGTGTAGAGGTTGCTACATTTTGTTTTCACGGGGTAAGTGTTTTGGTGCAGGCCATACAGGTTTTGGTTTAGAATATGTTTTCTGTTTTTCGCGACAGGCTCTAATAATGTTGTTATATTAAATATATATTTTAAAAGAGTACAAAGTTAGCAATTACTAAACTTTAAATAAATATTATTTCGCGCAGTAGGTACAAACATTATTTTTAAAAATATAGGTACAACAAATTGTTGTAGTGCGACAATTACTCAAACAACGGGCATATTTTTTTTAATTCGACAGCTCAAGAGAATATATTATCTCCCTTATTCTTTCTTAATCCGAGATTTTACACGCTAGTAGAGTGCGTCTTATAAGGAGTTGTGTAAATGTTGAAGGGACTGTCGAGTGAATATGGTTTGTTTTGCTGCACAATGCAGCCGTTTAAATCACTGTTTGCCTGGTATTGATGCACGTAATACTATTTTGCTTTGTGAAACGTCAGACGCTACTATTCTCTGCACACATTGCCTGCACTCGTATGGTTCGCTGTAGTTCATGGGTCTTCAGTTTCCAAACCTTCATTTTTCTGCTTCTGAATATTTATTTTCTGTGCGGTAATTACAGTTCTTTTCACGCTTTAACGTAACTATTTGTTAGTGTGTGTAGGTGTGTTTGTGTGTGTGTGTGTGTGTACGCGCGCGCGCCCGCCAATAGCTCTAGCTGTCTGTGTGATTTCTAGCAAGTTTTTGTTTTCGTTCCAGCTGCCTGAGTTTTTGTTGTGACTTCTCGTTTACAAATCACGAGTTTTCTGATCTTCGTCCCCAATATTCCAGCTAATGCAAACAGACCTCGAGGACATTGTCGCATTGTGTGTGTGTGTGTATGTGTGTGCCTGCGCACGCATGTGTGTGTGAGAGAGGGAAATAGACAGAGAGAGAGGGGGGGGAGAGGGAGAGTGAAAGGAATCCTAGTGTCAATTCAGCTTTAAAACTGTTTTTATTTAAAAGAAGAACCATCTGCCTCGATTATGTGAGTCTCTTCAAAACGAATTATGGGCGTAGCTAGTGTGAAGGCGATAGAAATTAACCCCATAAAAGACCTGGAGATCTCACGAGCTTTTCTTAAGCGCAGAGCTGAATGTTTGAAGTGTCTCAAGTCTTTTAGATTAGCGACTTTTTCAAAGTGTTGTGACAAGAAAGGCACCATGTACAAATGTTGTCTTTCTCCCACAAAAAGCATCTGGATTTTTGTTGTCTTCTGCAACAATGCCTTTTGCAAAGCTGTCCTGCTTTATCTCACCTTTCCCGTTAACAGTTCAACTTTAAATATGAGCGCTTTGTCGCTATTTTGCTTTGATGTAACAGGATTTTTTTTTAATTCTGTAAGTCGTCGGCACGGCAGACGGGCAGGAGCCAAATGTGCATATTGAATTTTTTTTTATTCGCGGGGTGTGGCAGCGATTGTAAGATTTTGGATTAGAGATCAGTGGAGTGCAGTCTTAAGTTGTTTTTGTTTTGATTATGATGTTAATTTTTACTGTATTTTATTTGCTTAGTTGTGCTTTAATTTTGTTCCTAATCTCCCTCTCTTCCCTCCATTATGTAATCACTGATGACTCCAAATATGTTCTTGAGAAAGGAATAACGACTTGATGCCAAATAATGTGTTTATTTGTGTGTATGTTTTGCATACTTATTTTTATTACACTATCTGCCTTGTGTTAGTTTTAATTCAAATCAACGCTGTTAATCCGTATTTAAATGTAGTTTTTTTTTTTAAATCACTCAGCACTCGCTACTGTGTCGCAAGTTAAGCATCGTCCAGTGCGGTTAGCACTTGGATGGGAGACCGCAAAACGTGAAGCGACAAATAACAACGCCCCCAGTTGACTGAACTGTGACTGAGTACCTACTCTCGTAAGGGTGGGGAAGGTAAAGAAGCGAGGGAGAGAGATGGGCATCACCCTCATTACGCTGGCCCAAGATAAGTGTGATCTCCAACATCACGCTCCCCTAGGGCCACAAGGCTATGGGACTACCTTTACCTACCTTTTTTTTAAAAATCCTTTATTCATTTAGTTTTATATTTTATATATTTACATTTCTTTGTTATGTATTTATTATTCTGTTTGTTTCAATCATTCATTGAAATGTTAATATGTATTTTATTGTTCTTTATTTTCTATAATATTTTATGTACTGCAACAATACAATTCAACACGCACAAAGCTATGTGGAAAAAACAACAGATCATTATATTGTAGTCCAGTCACAACTTCAAATAGTTTTTAAACTGGTGGTGTTCTTCACACTACTATAAAGGAAGTTACATTAACTAACAGACCTGAATTTCAGAGCCTAGCGAAGTTAGTCAACCTTCCACAGTAGCCTTGCCTAATGTAAAATTCGGGTTTCACTGTCCTAATTGTCATTTAAACTCGATAACAATAAGAAGGGAAGTTTCTAACATAACGCAACCTCGCTAAACTTAACAGTTATGCCTCTACCGCGGTCTTCTCGCCTCCAATGAACTCTGAGGCAGAGCGTGTGTAGCCCAGTAAAATAATAAGCAGAGTCTCCGACTGTGGCCCGCAAATTAAGAAGGCGACGTGAGTAACTGTACACGCTTCAGCTTACAGGACGGGGATGTTAGCTCTTTGAAAACTCGGTCGTGGACCGCCAACAGTAGTGTGAGCTTGCTCGCAGGGGAAGAGAGAAGACTCGGGTATGAGTCTAGTTCAAGCGACCAAACGCCGTCCTTTACGTGCTAGAAAGAGCCAAAACTCTTCTTAACCTCTAACGAAATGTTCAATTTTTGGAAGGCAGAAGTTCCTTTCTCCCTCCCACCTTCTTCGCTGATGACCGTCTGCTTTTTTACTTGCATAGTAGATCTCCTTTGCTTACATTTTGCTCCGTCTGTACATGCTCGGCTATTGAGCGAGTTTCACGTGCAATGTTGTCTGGGCTCTCGCGGTATACAAGATGGGCGGTGATCTTTCCCCGCCCTAGGTCCATCTACAACAAAAGCAAGTCTTTTTCTCCTTGACTGCAGTTTGTCTTCTTGACGTTTTGTCTCCAGCAGGACCTCCCAGTTGCTTGAAATCTATGTAGAGCACGATGGTGGTTGTCATGCTCCATGATGTTGTACATTCAAAATGTTCTTCGTTCTTCATTGGAGGGTGTTGTATTATTCTTACACGGCACATTTGCATCAGTGTATCTTTATCTTTTGATAAAAAATAAGTTTCTATTCTTTAGTCATTTTTCAACCTTTCCCAAACTGATTGCGATGTACTGAACATTCCACCATTGACTCTGCAGGCTGGTTAGAAAATGGGTTTTCTGAGTGATTAGTTTATTTAGTTGTTTTATTTAATTACCCAAATCTCTTCAAATTTTAAACTCTTCCAGTCCTACAGCTTTTATCACATTGCTGTTTTACAAAAAATCTTAACTATACACTCTTCTCGTCTAACGCTTCTTCGTGGTTTCTGTTGCTGTCGTCTCGGTACTTTTAAATACGTGCAGCAATGTTTACTAAAAAGGAAAACAGGCATAAATTCCGTTCCCTCAGTGTTACTAACAGTGTGTTAAACGGCGTGTAAAGGACTTTAAATGCTATTTTCTGCTCCCTCAGTATCCAACGCATGGTGCCCTTAACTTCAGAAGAATACGATGAAAACGTATGAAAAAGGTTAGCAATGAAAGAACCCCGTCACGCGTGCCCGCCGCTCACCAGGCCACAATGGCCCTTCCCCGCTCGTCCCCGTGACACTGAGAATCCGGGAGGTATCTGGAATCAGTGAGCAGAAAAACATTATTTATCGCCTATTTCTTCTTTCATGTGGAGAGCGGCGAGTTCTGGCTTTGCAATGCGGGACAGGCAGGAGTGCAGGCGGGCAGAAAGGCACGTTTCGCGCCTGGATGACGGCAGGAATATGTCTTGATTTCCTGAAGCGGCCCTCAAGAGCCGCTCGATCGTTTATTGGCTTCGACCACTGTGAAGACTAGAGAAGGGTGCCGGTGGCGTGGTCGCTGGCTGTTCATTCTGGCGCCGTGGCTGAAGGGAGAAGAAAAGAAAAAAGAGAGACTGAAATGAAAAGGAAAGAGAGACTATAGAGGAGTGCTGAAGAAGAAAGTCTGGAGCCACCGATTTTCCCTTTCCGCGCGTTTACCCTTCACCGGTCGTGCTCTCTTTGACAGACGCTGACGCTGAAAGCTCGTATGAACTTTTATTGGCAAGATCTTCAAGTTGTGAAGTTGGTAGAACTAATGAGAATTGACGGGAGATGATCCGCGGTCCTCTTCGCTGCAACCCACGATCGAAGCACGTCTGTTGGCGCCACAGGAAGAGCTGTTGCCAGAAAGCTTTTGACCAAGTCTAACATAACTTTAATGTCATGTCTCTGACTCTAAGTCTGACACCCACTGTGCAACTCATCCACACCTACAAACACACAAGTCTGTAAAGAAAGTACAGCTCTGTGAGAATAGGAATATTTTCAAACTCTTGAATGTGGTAGTGCATTAAGCGTTGTGCTAAAATCAGTATAACATAATTCATGATTTCAAAGCTTTAGGTTACCTTTCAGTGGAACACAATAATGTTACAGTTTCACATAAGACTTATAAAAGCGTGCATTGTTTTTAAAGTGCTGACAAAAGTGAAACTTCGTGGTCATCCTTCGGTAGGGTTTCTTTATTGACTGAGTCAAAGGCGACACTGTCAATAAAGGCAAAAGCTGTCCGACCAACATTTTTTTTAACCCAGACTCCCTGTGCTCATCTTGTTTCCTATTCTGGTGGCCCTCATTGTCCCCATGCCTTCATATCCTTGACTCATGTGGCCCTTAAAATGTTTCTAAAAGTTCTTAAGGTTCAAAGATGACTCAGACCACAACAATACGACTAAGAAGCAATTGTTTGTCTTGAGTTTTCCTTGTTCAGGAGCACAAGGACTAATTAAGGAAGGCCATGAATAGAAAATGTAATAATACGGCACTTGCTGAATATGTGGTTTGAAATTTAAGGGTGAAGACGCAGTTTATAACGAAAGATAAAATACATGCGTCAAAGTGATGAACAATGGATAGAAACTATCAATATATAGAAAGACACGTTTTACTACACTGACTTTACAATCAAATGCAGTTTAGGTTGCGAAGGAGGCTATTTTAAAATCATTCTTAGTCGCTAGAGAAATGAAAATGAAAGCTACATCAGAAGCGGTTCACTGTAAAGACTGCGCACGTATCTCCAATGTTCAGTCAAATAAATTTTGTCGCTAAGTTACAATATTACTTGTACTATTGTAACACAATACGAAAACGTAAAACCAAAGACGTCACACATGGAGAACTAAGAAATGGATGCAAGCAGTGCATGAGCAAGCTCCGATAATCTGTATGGCTTTGGTCATTGAGCTTCTCGGGAAGTGCGGCAGTCATGCTCAGACAGGCAAGGGTTAATTCTTTAGCCATTGCCAGTTGATCTTGAGCAGTTCCCTTTGGAAGGCAGAAGGTGTCAGGAGAAAGGAGCGACAATGGCACCAAACACTGGCATTGAGCGTTACAGAAACGACGATTTTTCAGCAGGCTGGGTAACGCTTTAGGGGTTGAAAGACGCGCTGTATTCATCGATGCTGGTGTCTTCTGAAGAGAAACGGAAAGCGGTGAAACGTAAGAGAAGTAAGATGAGACAAGAGATGGACACTGAAGAGACAGGCGATGAGTAGAGAAGAGGACAAGATAATGGCGATGAAATGAGACGAGAAAGATCCCTTTGTTAATGTTGTCATCGTCTTCTTCCGTTCTTCGCTTTCTGTGTGAACAATCTTCCTGTCAAATTTCTATATACAGATTGCCTCAAAGCGGGCATGTATTTCACTGTAATTGAAGGCGACAATATTAGTTTGTAATGATCGTTTGAACTGTATTTCTCACAACCATCTGATAATACATATGCATTTCTTTAAATGAATTATTTATTGTATTATGTTGTTGGTGAGATAGACCGTCAAAGGTTCACTCACTACCTTTTGACAACTGTGCGAAATTAACATCCAGTGACATGCCGTGTAACAGAATCGTCGGCTACTCAAGGCAAGAAGCTGTTTAGTATGCAAAGCGATTGTCACCCACCTTGGACCAGCGGAAGCCTTGCCAGAAACTGAAGTTGTGGCTACTGTCGTCTTATGTGTCACCACGTACCCGGCCGCAACCCATATTTCTGGCTTTTCATGTGGGGTCGGGTGGCTCCGAGGCCACCAAAAGCTCGGGTAGGACAGGACAGGATAGCAAATGCTGAAAAAGGTCTTCTTCTTCTTCTTCTTCTTCTTCTTCTTCTTCTTATTCTTCTTCTTCTTCTTCTTCTTCTTCTTCTTCTTCTTCTTCTTCTTCTTCTTCTTCTTCTTCTTCTTCTTCTTCTTCATGTCAGGGTCTGTATTCTCCATTTCACCAATTCCTTCTCTCCCATGTTTTTCAAAATGATTTTTGTAAACGCTTTCGGATCGGGGTAAGTTAAGGATTTTTTCGCTTTTGATTCACATTCAATAATTTTTCAGTCTTATATGAACGCGTCCGGGTGCGATTATGTGTGTGTGAGTAGCCCGGTATGTGTGTATGTGTGACTGAATGCTGATTTCTTGCGCAGTTGCACGTGTGCGTTTTTTAGGCCAGTTGAACAGTCAGTTATATGTAGCAAAGAAACTGATGACTCGGTATTACAAATGACAATTTCGGTAACGCATATTTTTGTCTTCGAAGCAATCAGTAATTTATTTTGCAGCTGTATCTACTAAAGTTATTTCGACAGAATTATTTGTTATCTCCAAAGCTCTACTACTTGAAAAGTCAGTGTTGTTGAGGCTATGGCGACACTGCACAGCATGTTTATGATGACGTTGTCCTCTAATCCCCTCACGTCCCGTGTGTGTGGTTCTCCGCTCAACATGTGCACATGTCATGCGATACGCTTGTCCTCAAAAGAATCCTAAATGCGAGTTAATTAGTCGTATAGTATCGCGTTCTGCGCTCTGAAGGCTACCAAGTGCTATATGCCGACTGAGGCCGGTGGCTGTATGTAGGCTTAGCTACTGTGCGGATGTGTGTCTGTTTAGAATTATAAGAACAGTGCCAAAGAAGAAGAAGAAGAAGAAGAAGAAGAAGAAGAAGAAGAAGAAGAAGAAGATGATGATGATTATGATGATGATGATGATGATGATGATGATGATGATGATGATGATGATGACGATTGTCACGTGGGGTTTATGTGCTCTGCACAATGGAATTATGGACCCTCACGTTTATTCGGTGGGAACTGCTAGTAAGTCACCCTATGAATTACTTTAATAAATTTATTTGTTTAGCTCGTTCTGTGTTAAGGTTGGGGTACAGAAATAGATAGAAAAATGGTAAGAGATTACTGTCACACTAGCTTTCACACGGCTATGAATCATATGTAGACCAGCCACTTGATAACAGTTAAAATCACACATTTATTTCTTCTACTCTATACAAGATTCTCTAAGTACTAATCTAACTTAAAAAGTCTCTTTCAATGCTAATAGTTCGATCGCTGATAGTCTAGGCAGCTGTTATTTCTTCCTCGGGCACTTGCTATAATATTTCATGTAGATTTGGACTACTGTGGTCCGTTTTACAGTTTCTGAAGAGTTGGACTACTGTGGTCCTGTTATGATCAGTTTAAGTGCACCTTCGCCTTATGCACTTAACTCATGTGTGGGGTGTTCGAAGTCCTTCTGTGAGGTAGCTTCTGGTCCACCTGTGTCGTTGTGTAGTTGGGTTCCCTTGCCACGCTGTGGGGTCTGACATGGTGTTTTTCAAGGCAGCTCTTTCCGTCTTGTGCGGTAGAGGATCCTCAACCAACTAGTCGTTTCTGTGGAGTGGGGTGCACAGGATAGCTCGCCTGCTCGTCTGTAATATAAGAGACGAAATTCTGCACAACCCTGAATAATCGGTTTGTGCAGAGCGTCTCACTGAAAGCCAAGTAGCCCTCAGTGATAGCTCCACATCTCTATACATAAGCGACGAACATTCTGCTACTTCCGGGTTCCACTGGAATCTCAACTCTAAATTCCTATACATACATAAATATCAATCGTGTCTAACTATACACATACAGAATTAATAATAATATAAACATTCAGTGGTACAGCCACTGGTCTGCAAACATACATATAAGTTAAACAACAGTGGTTCCGTACGGGATACAACATGGCGGCGCAACCGGTCGTGTTTCGCCTCGTGCTCGGCTCTTCCACGTGGTCCCGCAAATTCGGATTAACAATTTACATTTATGCATAGCAAATTCCACAAACATAATTTCCACAATAATATAAGTATATCACGATGAAACAGAAGGGTGTTCATTTACCTGTTTGACAAGTTCAGGCCCGTGATGACTTGAGAGAATTCTAAGATTTCAAAGTCCTGCTTCCTGGTCTATGAGTGTAGAGATTTCTCTAGCTGTGGAGATGTTGACTCTACCTCGTCTCACACACGACTGATTCAAACTGTCTTAGGCCCTGACACAGTCAAAACTGCTCTACCCACTGAGCCTGCTTCTGATTGGTTAAAACGGTCCGATTCAAAGCTCAAGTGCTGAGTCACTGCGATGTGGGTCGGGCTCGCGGTGTGTGGTATGCTGTGTAATTTAATTGCTGCTGTGTAATAGTCTAAATTCTCTACTGTTACAAAGACTACACATGGCTAAATAGTCACTGGGCAGAGTTAAAACTAGGCAATTCATGACAACGATGATGACGATAAGGAATAAGAACATGGGGAACAGAGGAAAAGGAGGAGGAATGAGAAGATACAAAAGTAGGAGGTGTGTGTTTGGTGGATGGGAGTGAGGTGGGGCTTACTGGATTCTGGGGAAGAGTAACAAAAATGTAGAACCTTTGGTAAATAGTATGGACAAAGTACATCGTCGGTAAGCAAGTTTGAAAGGGACGAAACATACTTTTTTTTGCTTGGCGTGATTAGAGCTAGGGCTTTAAGGGAGTGGAAATCTACCACTGCAGAGGACAGAAAGAGGACAAGTTCCTGAACTAAACCAGACAAGACTGTAAAGTTTTCACAGACCAGACTGTACATGCGTTGGGTGGATGGATGGCTGGGAGCTCCTGTGAGAAGGACAGTCCGGAAACCCAAGTATTTAATTCCAGTCCCTTTACCCTGGCCTGCAGTATCTGTTCTTTTCTGGAGCTCTTAGCAACTGCCCACTTCAGCGCCAGGGAAACAGGATAATTGGTATCGAACCGAGGCACAGAAAATCGTTAGCGAAAGAAGAACCTCATTCGAACTAGCTTGAGTTCTCCTTTGAACCTCGCCACCATTTCAGCACTGGCCCCCAAACGAACTCTCCGCTGCTTTCTTTGGCACCGCCATTTTGGTATTGCGTTCCAAAAGAACAGCTATCTATGTTTCCTGTTCATGTGTATGGAACTGTATAGGGCAGCAGTTATGTACTCATGGGATGTGATTATTTGGAAGAATTGGAGAAAAAAAAAAGCCTTTGCGTTCGATGCCAGTTTGAACCACTTTTCCGTATTTTCTGTAGGTCTGTGTGTGTGTGTGTGTGTGTGTGTGTGTGTGTGTGTGTGTGTGTGTGTGTGTGGGTGTGTGTGTGTGTGTGTGTGTGTGGAACGGCATGGGGCAACGGTTTTGTATTTCATTTGTGGACTAGATTTTGAAGAGAAAATATTGCCATTTTCTATAGTCTCGATGGTTAAAGTTAAAAGAAAGGTTCTGTTGCTTGTAGATTATAGTCACACGACACTTTCGCATATAGGTGACTACTGGACCGATTTATACTGACACCAGCGGGCCAGTTGTTGGTAAAGGGGAAAATAATATGATCACACGTTGACCAATCCGGGATTCGAACCAGCGACCTTTCGGTTACTAGCAAGACGCTCTTACCAACTGAGCTACCCGGCCCCACAGAAAGGTTCTTGTTGGTATTGGAGTTATATGGGGACACCACCACCCACACCTACCCCTAATACACCCGTAGAGTAACATCGTAAAGGTCACGCAACCATAGAATGCCCAGTGCGAGAAGGGGAACCATGGGTATAATAAGCATAGAAGGAAGAGCGAAGCGAAAGGGAGGGGGCAGGAAAGGGGGGGGTGGATGAGAGGATGGAGGAGGGGGCGGGAAGAACTGAACACACAAGATCGGTGCTGTAATCTAAGAGAAAGCATAAAGTCTGAAAGTTGTATGAAAGTGCGCAGACTGGAGGATGGAAAACAACATTAAAATAAACAATTGAAGTAGAGACTTTAAGATGTCAGAATCAAGTAGTTATTTTTAGCATTTTGCTGCAATTTTGAATAAAATTAAATGAAAGGTAAAGTAAAAAAAAAGTATATATCTATATATAAAGGTGCAGTTATACTATAGTGGTTAAATTAAAGTAAGCCTACTCTTTATTTTAAGTTGGCCAAGTGCAGTGTGCATTTTACTTTTCAAAATAACACTATAGCAATGGGAAGCGGACTAGATGAGAATTAAATTGCTGGAAATAGAAGTTGGAATGTGAAAAGTTTAGACTGCGAGTTACAGGGAATCTTTGTATTGGCTCATTTTAGCAGAACGAACACAGAGAAAACTAGGGGTAAAGGGGTGGAACAGTTGGAAGTGGGGGGAAAGCGGGCATAGAGAGGAAGGGGTAACTTGATGAGCTGAAGGCCTGCTTCAAGGTAGTAATTTTCGGTGATTTTCCTCCGCAAAATCAGTCGCGTGCGTGACTTGGGAACTCCGTCTCTGTCAAACTTTTGGAGCCATTTTATCAAATGGGGAAAGAGGTACTGCGCCCTCATTCATTGTGTGTGTGTGTGTGTGTGTGTGTGTGTGTGTGTGTGCGCGCATGGTGGAAACCTCGGATGATGCATACAATTAATGTTTGCATAGTGGGCACACATACGGACGTTGACTGAGGTTTGTTCTTCGTACAGCCTTCATAAAAGTCAGCAGTATGCCTGGCCTATCTGTTGTTCTATTGATGTTGTTATGCTTTAAGGTCTGTGTTATAGTCGTCGTTGCATTCGTTTTTGTCTCCCAATTTCTGCGAAACCGGCTGAATTCTTAACCGCAAAAAAATTATATTTTTCTACGTCAAAAATAAAATTAATATTCTAAGTCTGCATCAACATAGATATGTCTACTTGCGCCAATAATTAAATAGTCATAGATTATTTGCTCTTGGTCATATTTAGCAAATTGTTATTCCAAAATGATTAACGCTTTTGTAAAATATTCCGTGATCCTGTAAGCTGACAAAAGGCAAGATAAAGAAATAAACATAATCCTTGTGACAATAATTATGCAGTATTAGCATGGGTAAATAAAAACACAAAACAACAACAACAACAACAACAACAGCAACAACAACAACAACAACAACAACCACATATTTCTGGAGATACAAAGAGATAAGCGGCAGGGGCTTTTAAAATAAAGTATTAACTCCGACAGACCATCACACAAGCCATTGGACACCACGATGACATGCTCACGGTGTTGAAAAAAACGGAAACTCCAATGGTATGGCCACGTCACCAGAGCATCAGGCCTGGCAAAGACCATCCTCCAAGGCAGGTGCGGTGCAAGGAGGCAGAAGAAGAGGGAGACAGAAAAAGATGTGGGAGAACAACATTCGAGAATAGACTGGCTTGACACTGCGCGAGGCCATGAGGGTTGCTGAGGACAGAAAAAGATGGAGTACGCTGGTTAAACGATCATCTGTAATTCTCCAACGACCTTCGAGTTACGGGATAGGATAAGGATTAAATCCCATTGCTAAAAAAATGTCCTTAACGAATATTGAAGAAACTGGCAGAAGGTCTATAAGGCTATATAGAAAATAGAAGGGTTCCGAGTTGAGTTGGTTCCTTTGTTTTCACAGAGCCTCGGACTCCCCATATCCTCCTGGATGGAGAAGGGGGCGGAGAAAACGCCTCCTCTGGTCGCTAAAAACCTGCCACTGCCTCCCTTCTGCTTCTTCTTTTTTGTTTGTTAACCTCCTTTTTCATGATCTCTCTCTCTCACACATACACACACACACAAAACCCTCTCTCTCTCTCTCTCTCTCTCTCTCTCTCTCTCTCTCTCTCTCTCTCTCTCTCTCTCTCTCTCTCTCCCCCCCCCCAGTTTTTGTTCCTCGCTACTGATCTTTGGTTGTTGTTTTTTTCGATCCGAGACTTTTTGAAGTATTAAGGGACACCTTTGTCTTCTTTATAAAAGTATTTAAGTTTATTTAACTAATTATTGTGTTATGTAAAGGACGTTTAGAAAAAAATTTTTAGAAGGGAGATCGCCAAACAATAGAAATCGTTAGTTTCTATTCACTGCAGGGCAGCTTTTATTTTTCTTGTTGTTGTTGTTATGTCGACAGTTTACTGAGTCGTAGGCCAAGTCTAGTAACACCTACAATGATGGCTGTTAATTCTCTGGCAACTAAAAGAATAAACAGGACAGTAATCTTAAGCAGATTCAATTAATGTTAGAAAATCCGAGTAGAATGATGCTGTTGTATCAATTTTTATTCATCAGATTAACATAAGTTGTACTGGTTTTAAAAAAAATAGAAAGATGAAAGAAAGTTGACTGAAAATCTGTAAAAGGGGGATGCAAAAACATCTAGGCCTACTACACGTTACGTCTATACAAATTCAACCGATAAAATGGAAAATCGAGTTTGGTTTCGAGGACATTACAATTAAGGTTGTTCCATTAGCTTAAGGTTGTTCACGGTAGGCTTTGTCGGCCTCATCCCATTTGCGTGGACACCTACTGTACAACCACGTTTTCTGTGCAAGCAAAGATGCCGACTCCTATAGCCAATAATGCGACAAGATACACGCTTAACCGCTCTAATCGGCTCTCCATCGCGTGGGCAATGATGACCAACTCGTCCCCTGTGTCGGCGTAGCCACTGAAATTGAAAGAAGTAACGCTCAAACCATTGTAGTCCCTAACTGCTTTAACGGGATAAGGAGGACGGACTACTTATAGGTGTTACTTGATCTTGACCGTCATTGTCGCCGTTCGTTAGCTCGAGGCTGTTGTGAAATTGCTTCGTTATAGTAAACACTTTAACTTTACAGAGGCGTAAACAGATTCATCCTGCCTTGAGGGACCGATTATAAGTGACAGCAGAGCCTTGAGATCTATTTCCCCTGACGAGGGAATAAGCATCCAAACCTCAGCTATGCTGTATGAAGTGGGGCCGGGTAGCTCAGTTGGTAAGAGCGTCTTGCTAGTAACCGAAAGGTCGCTGGTTCGAATCCCGGATTGGTCATCGTGTGATCATATTATTTTCCCCTTTACCAACAACTGGCCCGCTGGTGTCAGTATAAATCGTTCCAGTAGTCACCTATATGCTAAAGTGTCGTGTGACTATAATCTACAAACAACAACAACATGCTGTATGAAGGGGCTCTCTAACGCGAATCTCTCTGTAAATTAGTGTCACGGCTGGTGCTCTGTCCAGTCCAGTCACCAGCGTCACAAGTGGTTGAAGGCGATCAGTCGTGGCGGGAGTGTAGCGGCTGCAATAATGAGATGACAGGTCCTCTCGCTCATCAAAAGGGTCATCAATGATTGGCTCAAAGGCACTCTCGGATCGCCGCCCCAAAGCATTGCATTCTCTCACTTCCCCTGCTTGTTAGTGCGGTCTGAACTTTCTTCAGCTTTTCAGTGTTTAACACTAAACATCACTTTCGGGGACGTTAATCTACCTGCCTGCCTAGCCTGCCTGCACAGAAAATAGAGCTACTGAAGTAAGAAACGGGTGAATAGAGTGTAGATGTTTAGAAGTTGCAGTAATGACAACAAGAATCAAAGGCGGGACAACTGTGAGCTTCAAGGTTTTCATTTCCGCTCATTTAGACATCAAAGCCTGATGACAGCTTTCCCGACATCTAGTTCCGTTAGGCATCGTTCCACCGTTAGTTTCCCACCATTAGACAAATCACAACATCACATTTAGTTGGTCAAATTTGTTACGGGCGGAGCTATTGACAAGATTAAAGTGGATTACCTATAATAGCTAGCACAAGAGCTGGGATATATAAGAGTGGGATCGGAACACAGTATGGAGAGGGGCCGGGTAGCTCAGTTGGTAAGAGCGTCTTGCTAGTAACCGAAAGGTCGCTGGTTCGAATCCCGGATTGGTCAACGTGTGATCATATTATTTTCTCCTTTACCAACAACTGGCCCGCTGGTGTCAGTATAAATCGGTCCAGTAGTCACCTATATGCGAAAGTGTCGTGTGACTATAATCTACATACAAACACAGTATGGCAGACATTGACAGGAGATCTACTGGGAAAGGGCGGTGCTGGTAGCTAGTGTTTCAGATGAAAATTCGAGGTACGTGTGTACATTCTGCTGTTCGTTTGTTACTGTTTTTGCCTGTTTACCTGCTAGCTGTTCTCCGACTCCTTTGTGTGTGGATTTTGCTAACCTATTTAAACAAAAGCGCTTATGTTTGCTTGTTTTATGCAATAGTTAAAACGTTATCACTCTTCAACTAAATGTCATGAAATTTTACAGTACTAAGTGTTGGGAGCGTACAACAACTTCCCAATCCTTAAATAAAAACGATAATAATAACAATAATAAAAACGACAATAATAATAATAATAATAATAATAATAATAATAATAATAATAATAATAATAATAATAATAATAATAACATTGGATGGTATGTACGCGCTTCTCCCTAAATCACTAATCAGGTTTAAAACGCGGGGATCTGCACCAACAAATACCCTTCGCATGTAAGCTTGTAACACAAACTTACATATACAACAAGGACATGTGGTGTGAAGACAGAGAGATCTCTATTAGAAGACGGAAATACGGAAACACAATTTTATATTGCTTTTTTGTCATTGTCTGCATCCTAAACCATTATTGAAGAGAGTGAGGGAGGAAACCAGAGTACCCGGAGAAAATCTTCGGTACCTGAACGATCTCGTACCTAAGTCACACAAGTTCGTTCCATGCGGGATTCGAACCCGCGACTTTCGGCATAGGAAACCCGCGCCTAATAAACTGACCCCTCCCCATCCCCTGCGCTAAGGCCACTCCCTTCTACCACCACCCCTCAAAACTCTTTTTTTTCTTGCCAGCATTTCTGTCTGATTTTGGTAGCGATGGCGTTTTGTTTTAATTTGCAAGTTGTGTATGCCACGATTTGTTATTAATTCATAGCTTTTGTGTTACCTTTGGTTGCCAGTTAATAATACTCACTATTGTGATTTAGTATGTATGATTACAATTCAGTACTAACTAGTGCTGAGGTTTACTTACAACGTAGAAAGTTATGAAGTTAAAAAAAACTTCTCCTTCAGACGTATTAGGCTTTTCTAGTCTATAATTGTCCTGTTAGTCTGTCTCATCTTTCTCTTTCACATCGTTTCAATTTCTCCTTCTCGGCTCCTCTTCTTCCTCTGGAACTCGCTACTTCTTCTAGTTACTGCATCAAAATACAAGGATGAGTATTACCCAAGAACTCCTTTGGACGGTAGGCCTACTGTGTGCACCTTTAATGTTTGACTTTTAATTTGGACGGGAAACTTGTTTCCACGTTGTTATGGGGAAAAAACCAACAACAATCGTTGTATGCTAAATCCACCGGTAGTTTATTTTGTACAATTATTTCCTTAGGAGTCACAAGTATTTTCACCGTATTGATGATTGAATTGGGTATGCTTATTTGTGTATTTATTTTAACTGGTTTATTTTAAACCAACCATTAATATTTGTGTTGTTGTGTGTGTGCGTGCAGGATCAAGCGGGATACGGAGGGACCCCCCTGGCCATGCTGGCTGCCCAGTGCAACAAGATCACCAACAAGTCCCCTCCTCCTCTCGCTGAGGCCACAGTAGGCAAAAGTTTCCTCCCTTGGAAAAAGTCCTCCGTAGGAGGTGCTCCTCCTTCCGGACCTGTTTCAGGTTTTCAACTGTCATCATCAGCGCGCGTTCCAGGGACGCTGGCGTCATCGCTCTCCATGCAGTCTAACGGTCTGAGTTCAGCCTACAACCGCGGCTCCCCCGCAGGCACGCCGACGGGCAATCCTCCAGGTAGCGCCTACACGGGTGTCAGCGAACACTTCCTGTATCCCACCACCACAGCCTCGGCACAATCCGATAATATTTCACAGGTAATATTGTGTTACTGTTTGAACTCTGCCTTGATAGAGAGAGGAGAGTAACGGCTTTTTCTTATAATCTACATAATGTAACTCTTTACATCAGAAAAAAATTGAAATAGTAATTAATCGATGAACTGAATAAGTAACTGAAGGAAATAATACAAGAAAATGAAGCGCTGAAAACTGCCAATTGTTTCTTTAAATATGGACCATTTTGTTGGTATGTTATAGAAAATAAAAACATCAATGTTAAAGCAGAACATTGATTTTTTTCTTCTTCTGTGAATTGCAGGCGGCCTTTATACAGAAGATGACGCATGGTGACCCAGGGTCTGGGTTGAGTCATAACTCTGCCACGGGTTTCAGTGGTATGTACACTCGGGTGCCATCAATGCCAAATCCCTACGAGCCTTGGACCTTCACGGGCATGTCGGCGGCACACCCTCCGGGCTCGCAAGGCCTGAAGTCGCAGTCGGAGATGAATGTGGCCATGAACGGCGCCTCTACCCCTTCCTGGTCGCCCACGCTGTGGGACATGCACACGGCGGCCGCGGCGCACAACGTGGGAGGCGGGGGTAACTGGCTGCACGACTCGGGGCCCATCCATTCCCAGCTCAACGTGTCCACCTACAGCGACTACGGAGGTCCTTTGGGTCACTCGTTGACCTCGTCTTCAGCAGGCGCTCTGCTATCAGTACAAGCTGGCCAACACCTGTTGCCCGAGTACAAAGGTATCCTTCCCTCCCAGGCTGATTCCTTAGCGGCGGCATCGTCCTATCTTCCCCGGGCTACCTTGCCGTCACCCAGGTCTTCGCGGCGCTACACTGGCCGCGCGACGTGTGATTGTCCCAACTGCCACGAAGCGGATCGCCTGGGCCCGGCCGGCGACGCCTTGAGGAAGCGCAACATCCACAGCTGCCACATCCCAGGCTGCGGCAAAGTGTACAACAAGACGTCGCACCTCAAGGCTCATCTTCGCTGGCACACGGGAGAGCGGCCCTTCGTGTGTAACTGGCTCTTCTGCGGCAAACGCTTCACGCGCTCTGACGAGCTGCAGCGTCACCTGAGGACGCATACAGGCGAGAAACGGTTCGCCTGCCCCACGTGCAACAAGCGCTTCATGCGCTCCGACCACTTGAGCAAGCACACTAAGACGCATTCGGCCTGCGGCGGTAAGGATGGCAAAGGATCGTCCGGCAGCGACACGGAAAACAGCCAAGACAACACCAGCCTCAGTTCACCACCAGGGGCAGGCGGCATCCCAACCTCCAGACCCGGCATGCCCGTGGGGGCTCCGGTCATCAAGGAAGAGCCCAGAATGCGGTGATGGTGACTGTTCCTTTCTTAGTGGCCGTGTGATGAGATGATGAGTTAGCAACGTGTTTGACAGTATACTTTGTGGAAAGCTTGGAGAAGACTATGGAACGAAAGTTGATTAATAAATGTATTATGAACCAGTAATGTAAAGCTGTGCAGTGAACGTAACTTTTGACCTTTTTTCAATGTTATTTGTGTTGACAGTGGAGGTCTACAAGCAAACTAACGTGTCTCGGTCGACGGTTTGAAGAAATATAAAGCCTGAATGACAATCCTATTAAATTGAGGCGCTGTTAAAATGCAATACTGATGTTCTTTGTGAGCGAAGTGGAGACTGTACCAGCTGTTCACAAAAACAAATCTATTAAGCTATGTTTAGTAATAATTCATTGCACTTACAAGTTTTTCTGTATTTTATTCCAAACGTTTCGACAACATGCAAAATGTGGACTGAGCTACACATTCTAAAATACAATGAACAATCATTACAGCAGAGCAGTGTTGCTTCATTCGACTATTTGCATAATAATTATCGTTTGCCCGTTTTGTTTTTGTTTTCTCGCGGAGTGTCAATGGACTACATTCGCCGAAAAAGCACAGACAGAAAGAAACGGTTTCAATATGACCTGCAAAGCAGTTTGCAACCTACTTTTCCCTGGTACCCTCATTTTATACAACTTATGTCAGTTTGATGTGTACTGGCTTATGTCAGTTTGATGTGTACTGGCTTGCCTTTCGTGATTTCAAATTTGGATTGACGTAAGGCGCTGTGTTCTCCATATCATATTGAACTTTACGGTGGATTTCATTGACTGACCGTGTCAATGGGTTTCAACATAATTAATAGTAACTAAAGTTGAATGGTTAGTAATGTTTTTTTCTTCTTCTCTCCAATGCATGTGTTCAATGCACAAATCAAACTTGTCAGCTTTTGCGGAATCAGTTTTCAATTCGTCAGTGATGATCTGATACTTAGTTGATGACAAGTTTTCGTTGCTAATGTGTCAAGAGCACAAAAAAATTCGTTTTCGGTCATAATGCGCATGCATTATATTCTCATTTTGCGCAAGCGCGTTAAACTGTTGTGCAACAATATTTTACTGCAGTTTTGTGACTCCGTGAGCGATCTCGTGTCGTTGTTATTTTCAATTTTTGTTGTTTTTGAAGATGATTGTTTTGCAATTGATTTTCATCACGCTACTGTTTTTTGTAGCGCTGAATAAGATGTAAAATGCTGTGTTGATTCTGAACATATCCTGTTCGTAAGCTCAGTTTCTTCATAAGAAGTTTTGTCTCACAAGATTTTTATTATTTTATTTGTATTTTTTGCTCTCTGTTTAGTTCAACGAGTTAAATCATTAAAAGAAATTTGGATATAATTACGTTCATTATGTTCATCTTCATTTAAAGATGATTTCAGTTTGGCTTTCATTATTATCATGTTTCTGAACTTTTGTGTTCGATCATTATTCTATCATCATTTTGGATAGAATGTCCAATCAGAAATTTCAGATGCCATGAAGTTTCAGGCATAATAATATTTAATGTGACATTGCAAGCCATTTCCCCTTGCATTCATTCATTCAGTTTCATATCCGTATGTTATGTAAACATTGGAACAAACTGAAGCTTATTCGTGCTTGAAATGAGATTTGAAGTGAACGTAGCATGTTGTCCTGATTTTTATGTAGGATATTATAAAAAAAAAAAAGTGGTTCAGAGACTTTGTTAATCTCATTTAACACTATGTACCCGCAGGGCAAAAAAAATCCTTTTAAACGACCCAATTTTTTTTTTACTCCATAACTTAATTAATGAAGATCTCGCGCTGAATACTGTGTTAACGTTACATGTGAGCCGCGCACAAAATGCTTTCTATGTCGAGTTTTTTAAACAAAAAATAAACAGCTGCACAAGCATACGCAATACTATAGTGTTAAAATACATTTGAACACAAATACGAAGCACAAGTATTTCTACCTTTGCTGAATATATTTATCGTATAAAGTTGTTTCTCTTTTTAGAGATTCCGAAACAGAATTGTATGCATATTTATTACTGTTGAAATAATTTCATACTAAGATAGTGTGCGCTAAAACTACAAATATGAAGATGATTATAATTACTCTCGAAAGGACTCCGAAAAGAAGATTTTAAGTACTCAAGATATATTTACCTCCCCCCACACTCCCTCCATCCCATTTCCTCGTCCCCAAAAGGGCGCAAATGATTATTAAAAGACCTCAGTTTGTTGGTAACAGGTTACATTGTGTTCTTGTTAGAAATACTTAAAGTAAGCCTACTTCATTAAGAGACTTTATTAAATTTTACTATGAATATTTGATCCTTTCAAAACGAAGTTAAGTCATACATATTTGGTTTTAAATTTCCTGTGTTTATTTTTAAATGAGTTTAACCTTGGAGAATACTTCTTATACACTCGAAATACATTTTGTAATTTTGAATACTTCTTCAATAGTATTGTTGTGAGTTTTGTTATGTGATATTTTGTTTGTTCGTCTTACGATGTTTTTGTGTTTGTATGGTGAGATTTCATTTTCTGTAAAATTTATTTCTTGATGAAATCAAAATAAAATTGTTGCTCTGATTATTTCCACTCAAGCAGCTGTGTAAATTCAAAAGTTTAAACAATATGGTTTAACCTCTCATTGATTTATGTATATATGCATGATTTGCTCTTTACAATAAATGAAGATGGAATTCCAGTCTTTTTCTGCTAATTTTTTCTGTACAATTTAATATAATCAGTATAAAATATTGATATTTTGGTTCCCAGAGCTTTTAATTTTTTTAAATGTAAATGCTCGAAGTAAATATTAAACTAATTAAAATAGGCTTTGACTTTATCTTCTAGCACAAACTCTTTTTTAAATTGCATGAAGGAACTTTCTGTTCACAATTGTGATTTTAGACAAATACATTGGCATTTGGATGGGTTATGGGTTTCAAGTTATTCGGCACAGGATATTATTATTATTATTATTATTATTATTATTATTATTATTATTATTATTATTATTATTATGTTTTTTTTTACTATTAATATTAGTACTATTATTATTAATTTATTAATTCATTAACTTATGTATTTATTTATGTATTTACTTATTTATTTATTTAATTTTACATTTTTACATATTTAAATTTTTTAATTAAAAAAAAATTATTTTGTTATCTATTTTTTGAGAGAACCTATTGTGTTTGTCGTACATAATTTTTAGTTATATTTTTTTTATATGAATTCGTTTAACCCTCAAATTCATCTAATATCTTTTTTAATTGTATTTTATTTGGAGAAAAAAAGTCAGACCTGTAGTTAAACTTTTTTTTAAATGAAACTGTTTTAGGTTTCATGTCAGTCATAGTTAATACCCATGGTTATTCAATTTGATGTCTGTTTCACCGCGTGAAAGTGTCCTTTTTGCAAATAAAAAACATTGTGAAAGCTTTTGTTTCTCAGTATGATGTGCAACATAGATTGGTTCGTGTACGTATGGGTTTTCGTGTACGAACATTCAGGTACATTCAGTTTACTGTGTGCGTACGCCTGAGTCTTGATGTAATATGTACATTCATCATACTGGTGTGTTCACTATAGGGTTGCACAGAACACTTAACCTGCGGTGTGTGTACTTTACAGTTCTACGCGATGAGCATGTATGATCGCTTTTGAGTTGTGAGAAATAAAACGCTACTTTCACCAAATTTGAGTTTTCTTTCTTCATTTTTATTTTATTGTTTAACGTTAACGCATGCTTGTTTTTGTATGTTCGTTGTCTTCAGTTTAGTAGTTTGGGAAGTGTATTGTTAATATGACAACTTTCTGTGTCTTTCTCTTTTGAAATGTTGACCGGTCTTCTTGTTTTGCTCAGCCTTTTTCCACATGACAGTGAAATATTTGGCAGTAACCTCGCAAGTAGAAATGTTGAAAGAGACAAAACATGCGAGATTATGATGTTATCCGGTGATGCCATTTAGCCTAAATATCGAAGCAGAAGGTATTTGCGAACTTACATCCTCGCAAGACATGAGAGGTTAGCTACATCATTGAATAGACTAACTTTCACCAAATTGCACATTCTTAAGCTGTGCTTCGACTAAATATGCAACTTGCATTATGCAATTAAATAATAATAATATTAATAATAATAATAATAATAATAATAATAATAATAATAATAATAATAATAATAATAATAATAATAATAACAATAATATTAATAAATATGCAACTTGCATTATGCAATTAAATAATAATAATAATAATAATAAATAAAAAATAAATAAATAAATAAATCAATAATAATTCAAAACATTAATCATTGTGCAGGTTCAATCTCTTTCTCTTTCTCTCTCTCTCTCTCTCTCTCTCTCTCTCCCCCCTCTCTCTCTCTCGCCTATAATTTTAGAGAATAGTTGAACGGCTTAAAGAAGCACAGATACGGTAATTATCGACTCACTTATTCAAATCGGCTTACAACCCTGTCACAGTCTCAAATGTATCTCAATCGCCTATCAATCTGTCTTTCTGTAGCCATGCATACACCTGTCACTCTATATTCCGTAAGGATTGCGTTGAAGTAACGAGAAATTTGTGGTCACAGTGTGAACATTAAATGATGGAAGTGAATTTGAACATTGTATTAAGTACAAATTGATATTATTCTTAACTAATGACAATTTCACTTTAGTAATTGTGCAATGATTGTGTGATTTCAGGACAATTGCGAAAGAAAATTTGTTGGCAGGGATGGAGAAGATAATTTTCAGGATACCAATTAATTTTACTAATTATATTATTTCCTAACGTTGCACTTCAATACTGGCGATATACATTATTCTTCAAACTACAGAGTCGTCACTAATAACAAACGCAATATTCAACTTTCTGCTTTATTCTCGTTTAATGTTCAGAAACTTAGGAATATAAACTATGACTTTTAAAATGAGAAAATACAATAGAGGACAGAAAAATATTCATTTGCCATCGGGAATTTAAAAAAAAAAGCTACAGTAACGAAGTAGCTTTTATACTTACTTCCTTGCCCTGACGTGCATAATGTTATACCTACATACAGCGCTGTACAGCTCCGTCAGCTAGTGTTTTTGTTTCTAAAGGCCGCACTGAAAAGGGTGTTAGCATTATGGTCCCAAATGCCATCTTCAGTTGCTTTATGTCAACGTGAAAAGCCTGTACCCCGCGTCCCCACCTGTCAAGTTTGGCCCACATGACAAACTAAAAAGGATACTGTACCCTTAAAGCTCCTGCGGATCACATTGTGCTCGTGAAGTGTCCCATGCAAAAAATATGATATTTTTTCCCTTTATCAGTTATCTACTATTTTTAAATGTCTGACACACAAACACACACATAAACACACACACACAAACACACACACACATACAGACCAAAACACACAGACCAACACACACACACACATATATATATATATATATATATATATATATATATATATATATATATATATATATATATATATATATATATATATATATATATATATATATATATATATACATACACACATTCACGTTATAAAAATAAGGTAATTGTATACCCTCTATGGATTTACAAATAGTAGTAGTAGTAGTGTGGGGGCAAAACATGCCGTGAAGCCTTTCTAAATGCCCCTTCCTCAACTTGGCAATAACTTAGTGGGTCTGTTGCGCATGTAATTTTCCTATGCATTTCATTCATCATATCAATAAAATATATTTTTAAACTTTGGAAGTATGTCTAACTGGTTTTTAAACGGATTTATGCTTGGTGCATTCTTAAGTGAGACAGGACGTAACAACTCTGTTAGAAAAGGAAAGCTTCCTTATAGTAGTAGTATACGTATTGGAATGCTGAATAACTACTGTTCCTACGGACAAGCGTGTAATATAGCAATGAGGCGATGCAAAGAAATCAGACCACTTTAAATCACCCAGTCCATTGTAAATTTTGTACGCGTGTATCAAATCCCCTCAAATTCTAATGCCATACAATGAATACAGTTCTAGGTACTTTAATCTTTCATGATAAGGCCTATCCCTACAGGCCTTCACTAGTTTTATAGCTCTTCTCTGCACTCTCTCAATTACAACAGACTGTCTTTTTAATACAGGGCACCATACTGTATTGGCATACTCAAGATGAGGCCTAACCATTGACTTTTACAATTTACAGAACATTTTTTCATCTACGAAACTGAAAGTCCTTTTAATAACTCCTAACATTTTGTTGGCTTTATTGACACACATCTGTATATGTGGATCAAATGAGAGGGTTTTGTCAAATGTCACACCCAAAATCTTTCTCTTCATCACATGACATAAGTGGTCTATTATCACTGTGAACTTTCATTGTATATTTATTCTGAGGACTATACTTAGTAACATGCAACACTTTACAACTTTTCAACATTATAATATAAATTCCATAAGTTTGACCAATCTTGAAAGCTGTCAAGCTGCTGCTGTAATGTAACACCATTGCTAGTAACGTCATTTATTTTTGTGTCGCCCGCAAATATTTTGCCAGTGCTCTGTACACATTCTGGTAAGTCGTTTATAAAAAATTTAAATAATATTGGGCCTAAAATGCTACCTTGAAAATTACCGCTGCGTACTATAATTTTACTAGACGTCTCACAGCAACCCGTATTGCTTGTTCTATGTTAGTCAAAAAGTCACATATCCATTCAAATAAAATTTCCGGTGATACCGTAAGCTTTCAGCTTATATAAAATTCTTTGGTGGGATACCGAATCAAACGCTTTCCGGTGTCACATCCTTCAAGTTCCGGGTCTCCTAGTTTATCCGAGCGCATTTGCGCATGCGCCAGGTCATGTCGGGCCGGCTTTTTCACGAAGTTCTTAGGCGTCATAACCCTAACCCTAACCCAAACCCTAACCCTAACCCTAAACTCTTAACTCTAACCCAAACTTTAACCCTAAACCTTACGAAGACTATGATAGCATTGTGCGCATGCGTCGAATTTTGTAACGCGTCGACCAATCAGAATGCTCCCATTCGCTCCCAGCCCAGCTAAGATACTAGGAACTGTGAGGATGTCACACCGGAAATCAAGATAAATAATATCCAATGAGTTCTTATTATTTAATGAAACAGTACTATCTTCCATAACATGTAGCAGCTGAGTAACGCAAGATCTTTTTTTTCTGAAACCGTGCTGGCAATTTGCAAACAATTTGTTCTCAGTAAAATGGCCTACTATAACATCCTGAATTAAGGACTCCAATATCTTACCAGCAATACAGGTTAAACTTACCGTTCGATAATTTCCAGCATCAGATCTTGACCCCCTTTTTTAAATTGTAGTCACTTGCGCTGTTTTACAGTGTGCTAGTACTTTGCCATTTTCTTAAGGAAAGGTTAAAAAGTCTACTAAATGGTGCAGCTAATTCTTCATTCAACTCCTTTAAAACTCTAGGAGGAATGTGATCAGGACCCTGTGCTTTAGAAGGGTCTAACGCCTACTTTTTTTTCTTAACTGCATCAGGTGTCACTCTAATATTACTTACCGATATGCTATCCGATTTACAACACTCGTCGAGAATCGGTGCATTTCCCCAAGTTCAGTGCTGTAAAGACACTTGAAAAGAACTTGTTCAACGTTTCTGCCTTATCTTTATCAGACACAGCATAAGTGCCATCCTCCTTCTTCAGTGCACTCACTCCTGGGTTGCTTTTACTTTTCTCTTGTACATACTTCAAGAATTTTTTAAAGGATTTTTATCACACACATGTGTAATATCATTTTCGTATTCTCGTTTTGCATGTTTAATAAATTTATTACGTTTATTGCGTTCAGTAGGCATAATAAAATTTTAATAATCTTTGCCTTGTTTGTTTGCTAAATAACATTTATAGTACTATATTGTATGTTTCTTTCTTATTATCCTCAAAACTTTCTTGGACATCCACATAGTCAATACCTTTGTTTTTGGTGTAGTTTTGACCTTAGGAATATACTTATCCATTAAGGACTTTAGTAAAGCTTCGCAGTCTTCAATACATCCACTCATTAAAAGCGATCACAAGGTGCTTCTTCTTCTTCTTCTTCTTCTTCTTCTTCTTCTTCTTCTTCTTCTTCTTCTTCTTCTTCTTCTTCTTCTTCTTCTTCTTCTTCTTCTTTAAAACATACATACATAGGTACAAACGTACATACAAACATAAATACATAATAATATTATTATTACTTTAATTTTTTAAAAACAAAATTATGAATATTATTTAGAATTATAAAGCAAGTGGATCACGGTCTTTCTTGTCCAGATTGGAAACGTTATGCGAGAGCAGACTTCAATGGAATTTGCCTCTACCTGGACTGTTGGGCATATCTGACCACAGCCAAATATTTTCTCACGAAACAACAGACCAAAAGAACAGTCCCAGTACTAGATTTTACACTTCAAAACACTGAAAATTAGATGTTTTCCTTGCCATAATAATTATTACGAACATAAACAATTAAAGGATCTCGTGGGTCTTTTTTTCAAAATAAAAAAAACATGATGTCGCTGCTATAATGTATAAGGGCTGTATACTGGATTAACTTTTCTAAATCAAGATATGAACCCAAAAGCAATTTTAAACACGAATTCTAAGAGCTGGCAACATTGTATAAATAATTATACAATGATTTATACGTTCTGTGTACATCAAAACATTTCAGATTCATCGAGCTACGAATACAGGCAAATAAACACACACACACATACACACCCACACGCACGCACACGCACATGCCAGCCTCACATTTGTACCTTTCCCATGTAAAACAAACATACTTATCTTTCCATCTATGATAATTATGTGACTATAGTATTAAGTCTATTATCATACTATAATTGCAAAAAACAAAAAAGTGTCATTTTTAAACCCTACCTGATGAAAACTAAAACTAAACCAAAAGTGTCTAGTGTCTACCTATATGCACAGGCAATATCGCTCGTAGTTTAAGGGTACATGACTGCACGGGGATGTGATACGAAAGCAGACGGTTACTCGTGACAGCTACTAGCTGTTGATAACATCAAATAATCCAAGTTTATTCTTTCAGGCGGTGGCAGCCGTCACCACACATTTTACACAGAAAAGGCAACTTCGCATTCGAGGGATGGGTGGGAACTTTGGGGTGGTGGGATTGGAGGGTGGCGGTGAGGGTGGGGGTAGTATATAAACAATACGACAAGAAGGCAACGGTATACACATGTTGTCCATGGAGATATTAATCTTGCAGCTAAGAAGAAGAAGAAGAAGAAGAAGAAGAAGAAGAAGAAGAAGAAGAAGAAGGGCAAGAACATCATCAACAACAACAACAACAACAACAACAACAACAGCAACAACAAATGTGTTTTAAAAACTATCAGTGTAGGTGGTATGAATGTTATGCCAGTGCACTTGCATACTGTGACCAGAGCATGGTATTAGCACTATCATCATGCAATGGATTGTTAGAGCCTAGTGTTTTAGTCCTGCTATAATGGCGCCATCTTGTGGCTGCCTGCTTCCTATGGTCATTAACAAGGCTTGGTTTGATTCCATGTAAGGTGAATGAGGCAATATAGAAGAAAACAACATTTGAGTACCCACACCACGCGTGACACAATCATTATTACTCACGCACTTATCACAATGTTTTCTTCTCTCTTCTTCGCAAAAGTTTCTGTTTCAATATATGATGGCAGAAACCGTTGTGATATACCTAGTTGACTTTGTTGGACAGCAGCACCTGCACAGTACAGCTTTTGCAATACAATTTGCATTGTGGGTTATAGAATGTGTGCGATGACCCGCAGGTTTCTTTTGTTCTTGGACAACGATAACACATGGCGCAAGTAATTTGAGAGGAATGTGACACTAATACGCCCAATTAAATACTTAATAACGCAATATTAACTTTTTTAACATGTGAGGAATACAGACAGACGAAATGGGAAGCATACAACGCAATACGTTAGTAAAAAAAAAATGCATATATATAATGAACAAAAAACATTTGAGGTAGAACAGGGTGGGGATATCAAAAAGCTAGATAAAGGTAAAGATTACGATTTCTTGCTGATTGCTCGTTTATTTATTTTTTGCGGGTCCTGGGAACCTTATGAATTACAAAGCTAGAAAAAGCTTGCGGCATATGACGTTGAAGGCTATAGCTTATATTCCATCATTATCAAATTACATGTGCCAAAATTAATCGAGCTAACCCTGGATCTGCAATGTGCCAAAATGAACCGAAACAAACATGAATGCAAACGAGATACTGTACATCGACAGTTTGGTAATTAAAAACAAGGTCAGTAAGCAAAAATATCTTATACGGGGTTACTAAACGCCTTCCTTGTGTTGTATGTTCATAAATTTATTTATTTATTTATTTATTTATTTATTTATTTATTTATTTCCTATTCTATCCTGTCCCGTAACCCGAAGGTCGTAGGGGCACCACAGATGATCGTTTAACCAGCATTTTCCATCTTTCTCTGTCCTCAGCAGCCCTGATGGCTTCGCTCAGTGTCAAACCAGTCCATTCTCGAATGTTGTCCTCCCACCTCTTTTTCGGTCTCCCTCTTCTTCTACCTCCTAGCACTGTGCCTTGCAGAATAGTCTTTGCAAGGCCTGATGATCTGGTGACGTGGCCATACCATCGGAGTTTCCGTTTCTTCACCACTGTTAGCAGGTCATCGTGTTGTCCAATGGCTTGTGTGATGGTCTGTCGGACTTCGTCGTTGGTGATGTGTTGGGTATAGGAAATGCCCAGAAGTCTTCTGTAGCACCTCATCTCCATGCTTTGTATTCTTCGTTGTAGATCTGCTGTGAGGGTCCATGCTTCGCAAGCATATAGGAAGATGGAGATGACAAGGGAGCGCAGCAGTCTTACTTTGGAATGTATTTATTTATTTATTTATTTATTTATTTATTTATTTATTTATTTATTATTATTATTATTATTATTATTATTATTATTATTATTATTATTATTATTATTGTTGTTGTTGTTATTGTTGTTGTTGGGGAGGTGGGGTGGGGTGAGACACCACTCTTAAAACATCAATAATATTCAATTCCTACGCATAAGCACGGAAGCAAAGGATAAACTAGGGCAGAGGTCAGAAGTTGGGTCTTGCCCACAGAGTGAGAAGAAACAACAACAACAACAACAACAACAATAGCAACAACAACAACAACAACAAATATCTGTTCACGTGCAAACACGTAGTCTCGAACTATTTCTCTGTGTGTTTGTGTGTGTGTGACTGTGTGTGTGTGTGTGTGTGACTGTGTGTGTGTGTGTGCGCGCGCGCGCGCGTTTTTTAATATTTTACTTTATTTACTTGCACGTGACTTTTTTTCCCCCTTCCTCCAAACTGATTTTTTTCTCTCATTGTTTTAGATTGCTGCATGCATTTATTTACCTTTTAATCGACAGCTACTACATTGTGTAAAGTTTACTCTTGGGTGCATGTATCTGTTTCTCGTTAACTAGTTCCTGTATTTATTTCTTTTTTCTTTCTTGTTCGATGTTATTGTATTTCTCGTCTGTTATACAATAGTTATATGTTTGTTTTGTTTTCATTGTTGAGAAGATTAATTAATGTGTTTCTGTTTTTATTGCTTTGTACTTGTTCCTGTTCGCCAGACATTTCATTGTTGTCATTTGTCAAAAGGGTAGCACTTATTTAAGCTTTGCTTTTGTGTGCCCTTTATGTTCTTCATGCTTTGTTTGTTGTCTTCATGGTTTTTTTTCTTGTCTCGTGAATAATAAAATTCTGTTTAAACCAACAACAACAACAACAGCAAAACGAGAAATAAACCAACTGGCACTCAGAAAAAAACCGTGCATGGTCGAAAACAGTCATACTGTCGGGGCAAAGCTCAAACTGAGATCCAACTTGATGCGAAGTTCGTGTAATTCCCGATCCTACTCTTTAATTAACCGTCGCCGGAAGTATAAATCAGCCCATGACTTTGCATCGTCGCTCCGCTGAGGTCGTCCAGACTGGCCATCGCGCTTCCGTCCTCCCGAGTCCGCGACTGATAAGAGCACCACCGAGTTGTGATACCTGGCCCGGACTGTTATTAGTCCTTGGTGGCTACGGTTCTATTTCCTCAGTGTTGCTATGTTACAGATGGTCATGGCTGTCACTATACTGTTGGTCTGCTACATGTTTTAACAATATCTAGATTGTGTTCTGGAGGTTTTGGAGGATGCGCTGTTTGTTTTTGTTTTAATGGTCTATGTTTGATTCCACTTTTTTTCCACTCAGTGTGAAGTTTTTTCCTAAAGAAACGATGTATGCAGTTTGCGCAACGCATTGATATAATAAATGTTTTAATTGTAGCTCTACAACAACCAGAATATGCAAGAGTGCGCCTCCATACTGTAAACAAATACCATTAATGACATCTGAGGTAAACTGACACTGCAGAGATAATAACCAGTTGGAGAGGGGGGAGGGGGGAAGAGAGGAAATAATAGTAATAACTCGTCTGATAAAAGCACATTTGCAACAGTGTCGTGTGAACAGGAAAAGAAACGCTTCGTCACAACGACGGTGCTCCACGTGCGTACAAGAAATTGTAGTTCACGCAAAAAAGGCGAACTTTTGATACTTTGAACGATAAAAGACTAAATGGCTAACGTCCAGAGATAAGGCCCCAGAAGAGCGTATCACTTCGTCTGAGACTGTTTTATGCAGCCGGCAGATCCACATGTGATAACCATAGCATCTCATGTTTCATTGCTTCATATGTCACGGCCACCCTCGGGCAGCTTTTTAAGGGATAGTTTATACCTTCCGTCTGACAAACCCGCTACAAGTCACATCGCTTAGGCATGACGTGCTACCGTAGATTTTAAGATGGAGCTTACTATAAGCCTGTTACCGCATATATAGTATTATTAAGAGAATGCTCAACCACTATACATCTGAAGCCCAGTATGACAATTTAAATAAATAAATGTAATGATTTAAAAAATATATTTTGTATTGTTTATTAATTAATTAATTTGTTTATTAAATTATTTATTTCTTTACTTCTAAATCATAATTCTGTTGAATTGTACAACTCTCTCTTTCTCCCTGTCATTTGAGGTGAACAGGAGTTGCAAACATTAGCTTACATTATTTTAAATTGTGTTTTCACTCTTCTATTGAAAAGAAACCCCACCAACATCCAACCCACAAACTCCCCACCCCCACCACCTCCAGTGTTGTTTCTTTCATAGGGAGCAAAACAAAACAGAAAAGAACGGCAATGTAATGAAGAACATAACAACCCGAAGAACACAACAGATTAGAATCATCAGTGTGTGAATTAATGTGATGGAAGAATTATTACGAGTGAGAGGAAACAGGAAGCGTACCTGAAGCCTCTATTCTGATGGGTGTAGTTCAAATCGTTTGAATCATTCGATTGCGAGGGGTCTATAAATAAATGAATTGAAATGTAGCGATTACGATGTAGCATAGATTAGGCAGACAGTGTGAGTCGAGACAGGGTCGTCTTACTTGGAAGATTTCATATAGTTTATTGCAAAATCGCCTGCATTTATTTTTACAGAGGAGAAAAGAAAACCCTTTCTATCCGTCTTCTGGACAGCAAAATTATATGGTGGAAGAAGGAGACCATTTTTCATTTTGTTTCTTCTTCTTACTTTAATGTGACATCATCAGACTAGGCCACGTCTGTTTTCGGACAGAAAGACTGGGTAGTCATTTAAAGACATTTTTTACACAGATCTCTTCGGGATTATTTTATTTTATTTTATTTTATTTTATTTTATTTTATTTTATTTTATTTTATTTTATTTTATTTTATTTTATGTAGTTATTGTTTTTTACTTTTAATTTAAATTAATTTAATGTAATATTTGCATTGAGTTCTGTAGTGTTCAATTTATTTCATTTTAATAATGTTAACATGTTTTTATTGTTTGTTTTCATGTTCTTTCTTTCGTGCATAGGCGGGTGCTTGTGTGCGATGAGTTTCTTTCGTTCATTTGTTTAGTTGTTGTTTTCATAATAATAATAATAATAATAATAATAATAATAATAATAATAATAATAATAATAATAATAATAATAATAATAATAATACATAGATTTATATAGCGCACATATCTCACACAAAAAGAGTGATTCAAGGCGCATTCACACATATAATAGAAAATGGTACATAGGAAAATGATGCAACAATGGATGTCCGATCATATGAGTATATATATATTTACACACACACACACACACACACACACACCCACACACACACCTACACACACACACACACATGGCGGATGAAGAAATACCCTACCCTTACAACCACCCAGACACGTACACACATGCAACACACTGGGTAGTCCGTAGAATGTGCAAGCCGGTCAGCGCAAGTGAAATGAAGATAGCAACTACTTGGGAAAGAAGATAGACTGTTTTCTGACTAAGTGAAAGAGGTAGTGATTTCCAGTTGACGGAGCTTGATACATGTATTAAAAAAAAAGAAAAAAAAAAGAGCGCTAACAGGCGGTCACAAGCCTGGTTTGAAGCACTTCGAGTCTGAGGTGTCATCGGCAGAGCGGAGATTTCTTGATGGGCTGTATATAGCGTTTAGGTCAGAGAGATAAACAGGAGCAGTTCCGTGTATACGTTTGTATGCCAGGAGGTTGATCTTGTATTTAACGCGGTCTGCAACAGGAAGCCAGGGTAGTTCTTTTAAGAGTGGAGTGACGTAGTCTCGTTGTTTTTTTTTTTTTTCGAAGGACAAGGCGGGCTGAACAGTTTTGAACGCATTGGAGTTTAGAGATGCAGGATGTAGATGGAAGACCATGCAGCAAGGAGTGAGTTGCAGTAGTCAATACGAGAAAGTATGGGTGAGGTGACTAGTTTGGCGGTTGCTTCTGTTGTAAGGTATTTTCTAATAGAGGATATACGACGGAGTTGGAGGTAGCAGGTACGGCAGATGCCAGATAGAAGAAATGTTTTTGTTCATGTTGGTTTTCTACCGTTGTTTGTTCTTAACAAGTAGAATATTTCATGGTATTTTTAAACGAGAATCGTTTGCTAAAAACAACAACAACAAAGAGTACATTCGTTTTTGGAGTTAATAATAATAATAATAATAATAATAATAATAATAATAATAATAATAATAATAATAATAATAATAATAATAATACAGGATGCTATGTACGCGCCTTTCCCCAAACCAATCAGGCTCAAAGCGCGTCGATCTGTACCAACATACACGCCCACCTGTCTCATCCACCCTCACACACAACAAATACACATCCATCACTCAAACAGGCGGTGTAAAGGCAGGGAGATCGCTATTGGAAGACGGAAAGAAAATCGAATTTGTTATTTTTGAAAATTGTGAATTGACTGCATCCAGTACCATTATTGAAGGGAGGGAGGAAACCGGAGTGCCCTGAGAAAACCCTCGGTGACTTCAATTGTCTCGTACCTAAGTCACATAAGCCTACGTTCGCCCCTTGCGGGAATCGAACCCGCGACCTTCGGCATAGAAAACCGGCGACTTATCCACTGTGTCACGAGATCACCGCGAGTTGATGAAAGAGAGAATAGTGACGAGACATCCCTAGCGCACTATATTTTGTATTTAATGGCATAGTTTTTAAGTATAGCCCAGAACCTGTCAAATCTCCTGGCCAGCATTAATTGTTAAAATCCTTGACCTTTATTAGTCTAGGTAAGGTCTAGCTAGCTATAGGATGTGTATACCTAATTAGTGTCCATGTGTCTATGATAAGAGGCAGCCAAGCTTGTGGGTTAAAGCTGCACCTAACTCATAAAGTATCTATACGTTTTATTGGCCGATCCCATGCCGAGCCAGACACACACTGACCGGAAGCTCTGAAGGCCCGCATGCCGGTTGCAGTTTGAAAGGTGATGGGGATAGTGGTGGTGGTGAATAGATGAGGGTGGTGGAAGGGTGGATCGGGAGAGGAGTAAAAGGGTTGGGCGGGGGAGTGATAACTTACAAGGTAGGTTGAAGGCACCCGTCGCAGGTGTGTGAAAGTAGACATGTCCATTGAGCATTGAAGACTATCTGAACATGCTGCCACATCAAAAGGAAGACATGCCGAGTACATTAATAGAAACGAGTCGTTCATTACGCAGGGCTTTTTTAAGGACAGCCCATGGAAACTGTTCAATTCTGATCACTATAATGGTTTTGCAATATGATGTTTAGCTCCCAGGTTGACATAACGATCATGAGTGGACAATTTTCAATCATATCATTCAGATTACACACTGTCGGGTCATAAATGGCCAAAAGTAAACTCAATAGGGCGCCTTTTTGCGAAAACCTAATTTATATTAGAATAGGTTGCGTTCATTATATTGCGTACTTTCCAGATTTAAAAAAAATGTAACCAAGTGCGGTAGCGACTGAGATCCTGCATAATTATGCAAATTAGGATCGAACCCATGCACGTGGACCATAATACACACGTCTTGTAAGCTTGCGATAAGTGTAACAGCATGGCCTCCTTAGTCATATCAAACGGTAAAACCCTTGGACGGGCACCAACAAGTGTAACGTTCAAAGTTAATCGTTTAGTTTATTTTTTTATAAATTGGCACCAAGTTGTTCCACTTTAGAATCTTGTGTGTGTGTAGGTGTGTGTGTGTGTGTGTGTGCGTGTGTGTGTGAAAAGTTGCACTAATTTTGTTTTGCTGTTGTTGTATTTTTTTCCAACCTTACTTGGGTTTTTCCGTGAGACAATGACGAGTTACCTCATCCACCTAACAAGAAAAAAAAATGAGAATAATTTTTGAAACGCAAACTGCCAATTAGGATTTTGTCTTTCTTAAAAAGAAACGACTGCGACAAAAGTCTTCCTGATCAAGCCTTAAAAGTAGATTACCGAGTGAAGGAAATTTTTATTTTGTGGGTCTGAAGAGGCGATGCAGTTTAAAAAAAAAAAAAAAGAAGAAGAAGAAGAAGAAGAAGAAGAAGAAGAAGAAGAAGAAGAAGAAGAAGAAGAAGAAGAAGAAGAAGAAGAAGAAGAAGAGAGCCACCAAACAGGTGAGCAGCTGCTGAGAGTTTTTTTGATGTAACCAGAATAATAAAATAATGTCCTAATGATAACCGTCGCGCACAATCGAGAGAAGGAGGAAGGGAAAAAAAGTACAATTGTAGCTTAAAAACCTCGATCACCGCCTTGATGCAATATAAAAGCTTCCGGTGGAGTGCTGAAAGAAGCGTATCGACGATTGGGGAAATCGTGGAGACTTTTCTCGAGCCAAGGTGGGGAGTAATTGTAGGTTTCGATGATTTCTTGCCTTCTACTGTTTCCATTCTGACTATACCTGATTGCAAAATTGCTTCGTTAAAACCTCAGTCCCTGGAAGACGGCCCAAATCGCCAAGACGCCAACAGAGCACTTTTCCCACGGGTTCGATGGGCTCTGAGTATTTTAAGGCCTACAGAGCTATGTGATTTCTTTATTTAGTTTTAGCGATAACACAAATGTACATCTGTTTAACATAAAGAGGGGACTCGAATTTAAGAAAAAAAAAGTAATGGAATGTCAGTTTTATTTAAGAAAAAAAAGAGACAACTATAATTTAAAAAACAAATAACCAAAAAAAACAATAAATAAACAGTTATATAATTTAAATGTCACACATATACGCGCATACACACACATAATAAAAAAAGACTTAACTACAATTTTCGTGGGGAAAATATTAACTATTCTTTTTCAACAAAGACAAAGAAATTATATCAAAGTTTATGATTTTAAAAAAATCCCTTAAATTATGTAACAAATGGGCTTAAGAGACATAAATAAGGAGGACTAGAAATTGGTCCTTTCTTAAGTTAAAGGCTATAGGGAGGTGCAGCAGTAGCGAGAGCAATTTGGTGGGAAGGCATAATCATAGCGCGCACCTCTATCCCTATTGTCCCGGGGATCTTGCAGTAAGCTTGACAGGCTGTTTTGGAGGCGAAGGTCTCGGAGCCAAAACATAGGCAGGCTCGTGAGAAGAGTCAGCGAAACAATCCGCAAAATCGGGAATCCCATTCATCATTTTACCGCGAACTGTTCTTCTAATCCTTTTCTTCATCTTAAAAGTACATCTGGATCTCTTCTTTTTTTTCCCTTCTACCTTTAAAGCGTCTTTAAAGTGGTTAACTTGCGGTTGGTGTGGGTTTCTCGTGCGTTGTGGAGATTAGACGAAGAAAAGCTGAAGGTACCCTGGAATTAACAGAACTTGTGGGGCGTCTCTCTTTCTCTCTCTCTCTCTCTTTCTATCTCTCTCTCTCGATAGAGAGAAAGAGAGAGAGAGAGAGAGAGAGAGAGAGAGAGAGAGAGAGAGAGAGAGAGAGAGAGAGAGAGAGAGCAATTTAAGGTTCACCTGACTGTACTACAGAAAATATATGAATGGGGTGGTTTCAGTCTTCTATGTCCGCTATATTTAACCCGAGGCGCAATAAACTAACTACACTTAAGCTTTTGTTTTAGTATTGTTTACTTGGGTTTTTCCACCGCTTTACTTATGATTATATTAATTAGTGGATTCGCAGGTGTCTCTGACCCATTGAAAGGTTCGGATGTTAACATCAACACCTCAGTGAATATTACTGGTTGTAGCCCTTCCTTTCTCAATTCCTCTGACTCGGCTGCAGTTTTTCATGTGCCTTTTCTCCTTCAGGATTCTTTTTTTGTTGTCTATTGTCACTCTACACTTCATGCTGCATTTTGGTGATTCTAATTACACGTTTTAAAATTAAATCACAGGAAGAACGGCAATTAGTGAAAAATAAATCACAATAATCATGCACGGCTACTGTTGACTATTCTAAAAGAATACTCCACTAAATTAACATTTTATGCCTTTAGCATCGAAATAATAAAATAAGACATTAAAAGTGTTATTTTAGATCACTTATGATAGGGATATAAGGCGTAAAGTATTGTCAGCGGTAGGTAAAATTGCATATAACGGCAAAAGAATAGTCTATCTATCTATGCGATGTTCTTTAGATACAAACTATGGAAGACCTACAAAACTGATGGCCTCAGATGTGACTTTACATTGATAAAAAGTTAACTATGATATCCCGTCCAAGTAAAATTTATGGGAAAATGAGGGAAGGGGCAGATCAGGTAGCACATAACTGGATTTTTTTTCTCATTCATATCAACTTTAGGCATCCCAGATGGCATCAAGATAAATCCGACGTCACGTGGATCGTTCTGTTGTGAGAAATACCTGGAGAAAGAAAAAAACTTGAGAAAAAAACACTTTATGGGTGGATATCATTTGCAATATAATGTCTTTGAATACTATGAAAATCTGATTCTTACCGTAAACAATAAATTTGGCAAGGCGTTATGCAGGGTTACTGTATCTTATTTCAGTGAACGGAGTTTTCTTTGTCCCAATAGCTGAGAATGAACCTAACCCTTTCTACTGAGAAAGACACTTTCAGGGTTAATAGGAAGATAGCAACAGTGATAACAGTAAATATGTTTATATGAAAATGCCAGCATGTCATGTAAATGACGGAGTTAATATGTGCCGAATAAAAAAAATTGTTTTAAAGTTTACCCATTGCAGCAAATATCTGCTGACAATACAACGCAATCTTCTCTCCCTCCCCTCCCCACCATTCCCTCATCACCAAGTCTGAACATAAAATGATTAGCGATGCGTAATGAAAATATGCTTTGTGTGAAAATCTTCATTGAACTTATCAAGAAAAGAAAAAGACGGGCCACGCAAATAAATGCGAAAACCTCGGACGCTTTTTTATTCGTATTTCTGGCCACAGAAACCAGATAGTTAAATCGCTCCATCGAGGACAGAAGCTGAAGCCGCCGCATTTCAAGTCCGGCGCGGCAACCAATTTTTGGGAGTAGCCTTGCTTTACAGCCCGCTATTTTGGAATTAGGGACTACTATGGCCATAGACGAGCAACGGAGGACAGCAGCCGCAGCCAGATAGTCTTCGGCAAATGAGGTAGTTTTTTGTTTTAAAGCTGTATCTCCTTGACCGTCTAACGCATGTCTGTGGCGTTTCTGGATGGCCACAAAGTTCCTAGCGGCGTTTATTAATGGCTATCCCCGCTGTTTATGCCTTCGACACCAATCAGGATCTCTGCGTTCAAATCCCCAAAGTGCCGGCGAGTCTGATCCTGTAGGTCTCCTCCATGATATACGTCTCTATAGTTTGAACACTAACAATCAACTGAAAGGAGAGAGGGGGGTTCTTAAATCCTTATGAGCTCCATACCTTAGGACAAAAAGATTGCCGCCGTGACTCACAAACAGCGCGCAAGACAGGAAACGGTTCATAAACAATTTATTTATTGCTTACTGACCAGCCAGAAACAAGCTTATGTGCTAACCCCAAATCATTGCAAATATCAGGAAAGGTGGTTGTTCCCCCGCAACCCTCTCGTAATTTGCATTGGGAAAAAGGTTCTTTCCCCCTTTAGCATAGAACTCTTGCTTGTTGGTCAATATCGCGTTTGTCACAAAAAACACTACAAACATATTAGTAACTAAACTAAAAAAAAAAAAAAAGCACAACAAGATTTAGTTAGTTATAAAAAGCTAGGGGAGACAATTCCGACGCTTGTGCTCCGCTAGCATTCAATGTGAACTCTTGGCCCAGTAAAGCTATTGAAGAGGAGTGAAAAAGTTGAGTAAACCCAATTCCGACCTCTTTCTTCCGTCTGTCCTTCAGGGCCCATCAAGGGGCTTCTGTTTTCGTTGGGCTGAAAGAGCTCCTACAAATTCAACCCATCGAGAACGATCGTGTCCCTAGTCACAAGGAGAAAAGGTCGTTTGTTCATCATTTCCGAATTTTCCTGTCAAAGTTTACTCCGATTGAAAGCTTAAAATAACACGCTTTTAGGTAAGAGGGAGAGAAAATGACGTTGATGCTTGAGATAGAAAAAAGAAGAGAGACGCTGTCTGCTGAGCGTGGTAGGCTACGGGAGTGACAGTTTGAAAGAAGGCAAGAAAGAAAGTAGTAAGTGAGGAAAGCACAGAATATTATGCAAAATGTTTTTTTGTTAACTTCATGACATGTTTGAGAACAGTTAGCTTAGGAAAAATGATGGAGCGGGAAAGGGGAACAAAGCATTTTGTAAGAAAAGTTCGAGTCCAGGACTCCGAAATACTTTTGATTTTTATCGTGTAGTTGTAAGTCGTATTTAAATAAAATGCACTGGGTTAGGGCATGTGTGTGTGTGTTTGTGTGTTTGTGTGGATTTGCCGATTGGGAATACTTAAAAACCCTCTTCAAATACAAATAGCAAACCTAAACATTTTAAAGTAACACCTGACCAACATATGACTGAAAAACCTCAAAGAGTAGCCTATTCATACTTCTAAAATCATACCATAGATTCATCCAATTGACACACATACATCATTTTACATTTCATGAAAAGAAGTGTTGTATGTACTGAATGGTGTTGAGTGTTATAATATTTCATCCTCCTGGTAGAACAGTCACTACTGTAAAGAGAGGACGGATACGATGACATTAGTACTGAAAGAGCTGACGACAGAGTACTCAAAAGAGATGGTCCTCTTCGAGAGTGTCAACCCACCACCGCCCCTTGCCCACCCTTCTTCTTAACGTTAATACAGCATCAACTCCCGTTTTCCCTCCCTGCTACCCCCCCACACCCACCCACGGTTCCTCCCTACGTTCCTCCAATTCTTTTCCCTCCTTGAGTGCCATTTTAAAATAATTTTTCCTCTCTGGTAGCGCCAGTGAGCAGTTGAGCGCCGCCTAGGAATCAAGGCCAAACAAAAGCTCAGAACTCTCCTGTATTTGTATAGAAGTTTTCCTCTATATAGATATTTTTTTGTTTTGTCTGTGTTTTCTTCTGCAATTTTACTTAATAGTATCCTGAACGACTGAGGACAAACGCCCGCATGATATCAGCATTCTCCTTTGGTCCTGATTTGGCTCGGAAGAGTCCGCTGGACCTAAAGCAATAATCATGTCTCCTTTGGAATATTTAGATGGAGGCCATGGCAATGTATTTGTTTATAGTATTTATCCACGTAGATATTAGATTAATTCATTATTGGATTAATTCGTCGAGGTTATTTGTGTTGAGTTTATTTTGATAATTTAAAAGCAGGAGAACTGAAAGTCCAAAATTACAGGTTACTTGATCAAACGCTGCCTACAAAACATCACTATTGCATTATTACATTATGTAACCCTACTTATGCACATACTAAATTGTACGTAAATAAAATAAAATAAAAAGAATCCAGGATTAACAAACAAACATAAAGATTTTTCCCAATCCACAAAGGCTTAGCCTAAAGAGGGGATTTTAGTCTGACGCCGAGGAGGCGTTTTTAAACAAACTCTGACCAGTAAATGTAAGCTTTAATCCTAAGGACCTCCTTGTATGACCTATCCGGTCTCCTGGTGGTCATCTAAGCGGGCGTCCATTGTTCAAAGAAGTTTCTTTAAGGTTTATTTACCCTTCCACGGCTCAGGCGAAAGAAATCATGAGGATGAAAACATAAGGGTGTTTCTGAAATAGACTGTACATAATGAAGAGAAGAAGTAAGCTTCTAGCTGGGGGTACCAACATTGTGGGATAAAGAAGCGGCCCCATGAGATAGAGAATAGGAATGTTTAGATAAATGGAATGTTTTCCATACCACACCAACAAAAAAAATTGAATGGTTTTTATTGTAAAGGTTTAGACTATACAAGTTATGATTTTAAAAAAACACAACAACTCGAAAATGGAAAGCAATCGTCAATGGTGTTCAATAACTTAATGTATAGCGCCTGCCTTTTAAAAAATCTCAATAAAATGTGCATGTATTTTGTGCACAGAGAGAGAGAGAGAGAGAGAGAGAGAGAGGGAGAGAGAGAGAGGGGAGGAGGATTGAGGCAAGAAGAAAGAGACAGACAGACAGACAGACGGACGGACGGACGGAGGCAGAGAGAGATACAGACAGACAGACAGACAGACATAGGGATGGTAGTAGAGGTTGTGTGTGTCGGGCCAGAGAGATACCCGTAGATGGATTGACAGAGACAAACCCACCTGCGGATTATCCTCCATACTTCCAATGGTATTTGAGTTGGGACAGTGCGCTATATAAGTACTGACTGGTGATCCTTGTAACATGTTTAAGCACCGTCGCTTTCTGGAGGACCCACAACTGCGCTGATGGGATGATCGCATATTTTTTAGGTCATGCATGAGTAAGTTCTTACCTTCACTGTTGAATAAAAACCTAGTGTTTATCCTGCCCTAACCTTTCACCATGGGTCATGTCTTAAACCTTAAACTCTTATCCACCCACTCTTTAAGTATACTTTCCATAGCTTTCTATATCCAAGGATATATCGCATGCATGTTTGAATTCCCGATTCCTTTCCCCTACCTGCCACCGTCCTCTCCCTTATTATGAATGCCTACGAGAACATTCAGTATTGCACAGGTAAACACACTGCACGGCTTAATTATAAAACAGCTCTATATCAATTCTTACACATGTTTTAGGCTAGCTTGTTTAAGAAACTTGAATCCGTCTATCATCATCATCATCACCACCACCACCATCTCCACAACCACCACCATCATCATCATCATCATCATCCTCATCACCATCATCATCATCGTCGTCGTCATCATTATCATCATCTCCATTACACTAATCTTTGTATCCATTGTCCAATGCCGCCAGTACCCCAGCAGACACAATAGTTCTGTAATAGATAAAAGGCCCGAACAAACAGGTTAGGGTTAAAGAAATCCCCCAAAGTCATCGGGAAAGACCCCGGGTAGTGGTCGCCGCCAAATTACACGGGCGGTACCCGGAATAGCTAGCGTCCACCCCTTCTATTATTTCTGTAGCCCAAATCTTCCCTAGAAACCGCGACTTGGGCCCGCAGGGTAAGTGCTGTTTGTATGAGGAAGCTTGTAGCGAGGCTAATTTCTCGTAGTTGTAAACAGGACCCCCTGATTCAGCCCGTCTCATTCACCCTGGGTAGATGGAAGATGGGTAGGGAGAAGTAAGAACGGTGGACAGAGGAAGAAAAAAAGAAACAAACTGGCTTAAAAAAAAAACCACCAGCTTTTCTTGGTCCCGACTTCATGTTCAGTGACAGCAACTGAAATCGTGGACTTCATTTTTTAAAATTGTATTATAATTTTATGCTAGACGACCGTTGTACTGAAAACATGTAAGCCAATTGTATATTGAAGACAAAATTTTATTAAAGGCAATGCCTTGATCGGAATGAGCTTTGTGCTTTTGAGGAGCTTAATTTCAAATTTGCTGCCAGCAGAAATATGTTTAAACTTCCTTTTTACCCTGAACCTCCTCCTCCACCCCCACCCCCACCTGCATACTTCTCCACTGTCCAGGACACGATGTAGCGTTAGTCATTGAAGACGGTGGTGCTAGTTAGTATTGTGTACAATTATGCTTATTAATATTTATTGACTCTACACATAACTCCCCCCCCACCCACCTCCCCCCACATCCTTCCATCCCACTTCCACTCACCATTGTTTCTCTTGTTGCTTCCGCGGTAGTCCCTCATCAGACAAATAAACCTGCATACTATTACACAATGATTGCATTTTTTTTCCAACATAATTTTAACCCTCAACATAACACTTAACGAATTCTACAGTACTATGCCAGGCCCAGCTCGTCATCTTCTCTCGCCTTCATATTCAGCCGGTCCTCTTCAAGGTCCTGAGCAGGGCCATTGTGGCCCAGCGGCGGGGTCTCTCCAGTTTAGCGTGTTATGTGATTTAATTCACCCCTACACCTTGTTTGTTCACACCTTATTCCTTGTTCCTGCCGCCTCACGGCCTTCCCGTTTCACACTAGTTCTCATCTTTCTGCTTTCTCCTATCCTCCCAGCATCTCCGCTTTTCTTTTTATCCCACAAAGCCTTCAGTTATCTTCTTTCTGCTCGGATTTGTAAAGAGACTCACCAGTACCTTTCACCTATTAATGGTTAAATATCAAGCTAGGTTCATGTCCCTTTTTTTTACTTGCTTCATGGTAACCAGAATCTCCACTTTTTTTTTTCGTAATCCTCTTTCATTTCCGTTCTACATTGTGTTTGAAAAAGAAAGAACCAAAAGAGGTTTGGTTGAGATCCCTGAGGCTGCCGTCATATTCGTTTGACTAGGCAATGCACTATCACCGTCACCGCCCCCCCCCCTCCTCCCATTCCCGTCCTACCCCTCTCATCACCACCAACCCTTTTCTCTCTCTCGACACCTCACAACAACAAACTGAAAAAAAATAAACACCAGAAACGGTCCAGGAAGATGTTTGCATTGATAGAATTATTACAGTTGCTTATAAAATCTATATTTCATTTAATGTCTTTTCACACAGTTAGGTTATAGTAGACATTTAAAAAAAATTACGTTCATGTAAACCTGTAGAGAGGTCAGATATATGCGTTATATTGAAACGCCTATGCTAAATAAATAAATAAAATATTTGTAGGCGTTGACGATGGGAAATAGCAGAAAGAGTTGCATGCAAGCAAACTTTGTTTTACTGAGTTATCAGTTAAAATTGTGCTCTCTTGCTTAAGAGTTCATTTCGGTTTGACTAATGTTTTACAGACTAAGAATAAAAATAAAGTGAAGAATCTGGAATAGCTAAAACAATCCTTTTGATAAAAAAGGAAGAAAAATGGCAGCAAAAAGACTGCATGGACATCTAGCAGACTGGAAACGCCATTCAAGACTAATGCCTGTGAGATTTGGGAGGCTTTTCCAATCCATCAGTCGGCCTGCTTGATGTCAAGCCCTTTCATGTCCTACATGATTGCAAGAGAAGAGGGATCCCTGTTTTAGCTATGGGGGATGAAATAGATTTCAGCTTAATGTGTTTGAGCGACGCAAGCTCGAAACAATGTATTAGTGTTATTGGAAATTTGCCTAATTCGTTTGTTTGGACGACACACGGTTTACAACTGTATTGTTGAAAAACAGGATTTGTTCTAATAGAACTGACCAAGGTGCTGAGTTTGCTGTACTCCAGAACGAACCCACGTCAGCAAAGACGCACGTACAGGCTTATGCCTCGAACCACTGGCCCACCACTAGTCTACATTATACAGAAAAACAGTCCAAGCTTTCCTTTAATGTATTAACCATTTAGGCGACCTGCGTGTTAGAATGAAAACAGTGGAAAATTTTGATGGATGAACTGTATTTTAATTACAAATAGTAGCCTAAGTAGGCTATGCTGCTGGTAACATTATCAGTTAGGACGCTATTAGAAGTTGAAATCTACAAACTGCCAGCACAGATACAGATTTGCATAAAAATGTTCACTTTAAAGTGTTAAGATATCAAACTAAATCATAATGAGTGCTAAATCGTTCGGTGAAACAAATTGCATGGTTCCTTAGAGATACTTTAAAGATACCACGGCACTGAAACTAAGTACACGCCTACTGGAAGATTAGGCATCCAACGTTGATGAGATACATTAGAAGAAGTAGCTGTGTAGAGAAGGATCGGGTCATTCACAGAAGACCTCATACCCTTGTTCTCATTGTCATGGGTAGATCAAGGGACATTCCGCCTTAAACTACTAATCGATGCAGTGATTTTCTTCTCTTTAGCTGCATATCCAGCCAGCACTGGAGGCGAGAAAGTCGCATAGATAGGCCAGAAAAGGGCGACAACCATGGGGACAAAACCGATGGACTCTCGGCGACTTAGTTGCTGAGGCAGACGATTTAGTCCGCCCGAGTCTCACTTTCAGATCCGGGCCGCCGAATTCCCTTGGGGGGATCGCGGGATCCACTTTGTCCAATGACCACCTCCGTGCTTGCGCCTTTGCCGGATCAATCCTCTTAAACGCATCCTTTCAATATCAATTAAGGCAGAGATGGTCTTTTGGGCACACACACTGACACAGACGCTTGGACTAAGAGACGCACACCAACTCTTAAGAATGTTCATCATGCAGAGAAAGGGGAAATGCAAAACTAAAAGCTCCCGGCGCAAATGGATTTCTTCTCGTCAGGAACGTTTGGAAAATTAACTTCTTTTTCTCCACCGGAACCGGAATCTAAACGACAACAGCGGCGACTCGGGACTACTTGAAATACGCTTAATGAATTCGTCGTTAAAGGGACTACTTAAGCAAATTCTCCCAGCGTTTATGAGCGGCTAGGTGATCTCAGGCTTCCTCTACTACAGACTGCAACAGACGGCAGGCAGGAGATGGGGTTCTGATGTTACATCGTCGCCATCATTGATTGATTCCTTCATCTTATCGCGTGGTTGGGAGTATCCCACTCGTCTTTAAACGCCCACTTCCGTTACACGAAAAGAATAAGGGAAGTAACCACAACTTCTTATCACCATCAAATATCAGACAATGAAAGTTGTTTTTGTCCTCCCCCCCCCCTCTCTCTCTCTCTCGCTCTCTTCTTCTTCTTCTTCTTCTTCTTCTTTTCAATGATCACGCTTTTTAGTAAGATCAATAGATATATAATTATAGAAGCGAAACTAAGCTAACACACTTTGAAATCTGGTAGCGTTGGAATCGGTGTACGAATTTTGGCTTAAGACTATATTTCTACAATTTATACTACGATAAACATGTTTTTTTCCGGCATGAAATTTTAAAGGGTGTTTCTGTCATAAATGGAGAAAACACAGCTAGGGTTAAGCCAGTCTTCGCTTAAAAATTGCAATGTGGGCACGTACAATTTCTCCAGTGTTGAAACTGTTACAAGTTCGAGTTATTATTCATTCATTCATTCAAATTACAATCATCGATTACAAAAATCTTCATGCGGGTTTCAAAGTGTGTGTGGGTGTTTGTGTGTGTGGGTGTGTGTGTGCGTATGTGTATGTGTATGTGTACTTGAATAAACGCAGAAATGGGTAACAGACCTTGTCTTTTTTTTCTTAGTAACAAATGGGTTTATTTGCTTGGAACCCACTTTTTTTTCCATGACCCCACTTTTTTCTAAGTGCGCGGAGTGTTCTTTTAGTGCATGGGAGTGCAGTTGTAGTGCATGAGAGTGTTTTAAGTACAAGGGAGTGCTCTATCCGGGACGGAGAAAATCCAGTCACTTTTCGGGCACATTTTGAAGAAATTTCGACCTATAGTACACGCCTAGGTCAACTTTTTAGACAATGAGAGCCAATTTTGCATCAGATTCTTGCATCTTTAGATGAACTTTGCGCTCTTCCCGTCAAAAAAACACACCACTTTCCGATTCCTACATTCTGAAATAAACCCAGTTCTGATAATTTGCAAATGTGTGTGCGTGCGTGTGTGTGTGTGTGTCTGTGCAGGACACTCTTTGCTTTCTTGCCCGCTCTTGTATTGACGTCCGAATTAAGTGTGACGTGATGGGGCTGCCATAATTTCAGGAGAAACAGACCATGGAGAGACGACGGGGCTTGCCACCTATAATTTTCATCGATCTTTGGACAGTTTGCTGGCCGTCCTTTTGCGTTCTCGGTCAGGAAGGAAAGAGGAAGACTCCAGAGCATGCAGTACTCGATTTTCCCTCTCGTCAATCGTCTTTTCCTGGTTTATTTTTCTTCCTTATTTTTTGCATTTCTTTCTTTTTTTTTTCTTTCTTTACTTTTATTACTTTAAATTATTACACCGTGTGCTGTAATAGAGATTTGGATAGAATGGATGGAGTTGCAAGTTAAAGTTAAAAACGTAAACATTTATAATATATTACGTAGTGCTCTGATTGTGTTTGAAATATTCAAGCTGATGCTTCTGTTTAACTTATTTTGACCATTGGTCTATTTCTTATATTTGTTCAATAAATTAAAGTTAAAAAATTAAACAATAATAAAACAGAACGGCACAAAACTTCTCCAACTGTATGCTAGTATATCAGTAAAGTTTTCCCTGCCTAGCGTTTTATTCCATTAAATAATATCTTGCAGGAATAAGCTCGCTCTTTAACAACGATCAGCCTAGCTGACAATCAATAAAGCAAAAAAATCGTTATTAGCTGGACTCTTCTGGTGAATACCCTTTAATTCCCCAGTACGCGAAAATTGTGGACCATATTGAATTCCTGGCCAAAATACACACTGGAAGTTTATATCAAAAATGAATTCGAAGTTTAATAGGCCTCTACACCGAATGTAAAAAAAATGTCATCGGGTGCATTCCAAAGTTTCTCCTTATGGCTAGTGCCAGTAGTGGGCAGTAACGTTTCATTAACAAGAGCGAATTAATTGACAAATGGTTTATAAAGGAAACATGACAAATGTAATGCGATAATAGACCGACTGTTTGTTTGCAATTAAAGGTGGTTAGTATGCTCGAACGTCCACATCTGTGTAACGTTAAAATAATTTCTCAGAGCGATCAGCAACAATAAAATGCAATATGTAAATAATCTTGGTAAAGTGTTCTTTTTTTTATGAATGTAGGATAAACTTTTGTAAGTTACATTGGTAAATAATGATTATAGAATCATCATCATCGTCATCGTCATCATCATTATCATCGTCATCATCATCATCATCATCATCATCATCATCATCATCATTATCATCATCGTCGTCGTCGTCGTCATCAGCATCATCAGCAGTAGCAGAGCATCATCATCATCATCATCATCATCATCATCATCATCATCATCATCATCATCATCATCATCATCATCGTCGTCGTCGTCGTCGTCATCGTTGTCACGAAGTAAATTGGTTAATATCTATATCTGTTTATATATCACGTATTTATATAATAAGTATACAAGCGACGGCTTTTGACATTAACGCTTGGCGTATGTATTCGCGATGGGTTGGTAGGCTTACTATATTTCCTAGTTCAGGATTATCTCGGTGATGAAACACGTCTATATAAAAACTGTTTGGAGAACATTATCAACATATTATTTGCCCACCGTCGTAGCTCAAGTGGTAGAGCGTTCGCCTGGCACACCGATGACCCAGGTTCGAATACCGAGGTGGGCGAAATAAAAAGTGTCAATTTTTCACTGTTCCATTTTAGCAGTATGATTGCTCTGGTGGTTCTGTGTTGATTTACGTTCCTACCCCTTGTTCTCTGGGATGGATATCCCCGTCTGCCATATCGCCAATGGTGGGTGTAGATGTTAAACCTCAATGTTCATATTATTTCCCTCTTAACATCAACTGGTCCGATGGTGTCAGAATAATGTGACCAGTAGTCGCCTATATGCTCCTGTGTCGTGTGACTAAAATCTACAATTAACCTTTAAACTGAAGGTAGTTCTCGTGTGCATATCTGAGAGCGCCTGTAATTGAATGAAATTGGAATAGAATAGGGTATATTAGTGGAATAAAAGATATTCTGTGAAAGATGAATAGCGAAAACTTATTTCGTGTGATTTGGAAATATTGTGTTACTGTGTAGGCTACTTCTATTCTTTTACTGTGGTGATTCTGGATTCTTTTCATGACAAATACAGTAATTTGAATATTTATATTTTATGATTTATTTGTCTGAAATATAATATTGATAACTAATTTCGTAAATGCATCAAATATTTTCATAAATTTATACATGTAGGCCTAATTTTCTGTCAGACCGGGAACGGGATTGCTTCAGAAAACATAAAATTATATTATAGTTTAGCGGTTTATTATTTTATTACTCTAGGACTTATAGTTTTCTTGAATTCTGTTTTATTTATTATTCTATTATTTTGAGTGAGAAAGATGAGAACCATAAAATTAGCCAAACGTAGGCTATATTGTTGTTGTGTTCCAACTGTTATGTATTTTATGTCTTGAGTGTTTCAAGTTTATCTCTTTGTCTCAACTTGTGTAATTGTATAAGAGAGACCTTTTGATGAAGGCGTGTATGCGTTAAATTGGAAAATAAAATTTAAAAAAAAAACGTTTACAAACTAATATCAAGTTTGTAGGCATCTTCTGAGAATGAAGGAAATTATTTCATAACACGCACGGGAAGTTTATGACAGTCGTCATCGTCATCACTACCACCAGCTCTATCATCACCATCCATAGTTCCATCATCAAAGTCGGCGTCATCAGCTGTTTGCTGCCGCATGTCGAAGTCCATCTCCATCTCCATATAATCTGCACCCTAATGAAGGAGCAGGTTGTTATTCCTTCAACGTCTTAATATGCCATTAAGACCCGAGCTGCTGCTTGTGACAATCATTCCAGGCTTCCACGGCACTGGCATCCAGATGGCTTGAAAACAGATTTATGGATGGATGATATTCGTTCAACTTATTCTACAGTTCTCTCCAACTCTACAATGTAAGACTGAATTTAAAGCAGCAAACACGACTTCTGGAGAAGGTACAGTTATCCCATCCAGACGTTTTGGGAACAGAATCATGGATGAAGCTGACTATGGTTATCGTTATGTAGGCCTACACTCATATATAAACTATAAGGAGGCATAATTCTTCAAAAATATAAATTGATTTAATTTCCATCTTCTATAGAGTAGCAATCTCCAGCTATAGTTTGTTTGACGAAAAATGGCGTGTTTAACACCCTATACTCTTGATTCTACAGCTGTATTGCAGGGGTTATTTAGAATTGTCCCATTCAGTGGCTTGAGAACAGGTTCTTGGACAGTTCTTCTGACGGGAGGGAAGGGGAGATGGTGGCGGGGGAGGGGGGGGGCAAGTTCAAAAGAGAAATAGTATTAGCCAAGAACTTGCGCTCTTTGACGAGTTCTGGGAAAAAGGCCGTTACAAGAATGATCTAGCATCGCCCCATGAGATCGCTATTAATGCCTCTTATGCGTGTATTTTTGTGATATGATGTTGAACCTTTAACACCATGAACTGCATTGATGGTTGAAGCTCGATCATTTTGGGCGAAATTGTATACAGATTTAAACTCACAAAGTTTTCCTTTAGATCTATAGCAAATTTTACTTTTGCATATGTCCCATACAGATAATTTTTGAACGTAATTTGATTTAAAGTAAAATATTGAAGCTGAAACAATCAAGTTCTAAGATGGTTTAGAGATTTTTTCTTTTTAACATTTTACATTATCCTAAAATACAACGGCAGAAAAGAAGTGGGGTTCAGTTATCTGGATGATCTGGCACCGTCCATTCAATTGAAGAGAGTGGCGGAACCCATCAAATTCTTTCTCGTGGTGATGCATTTTAATGAGGTATGGGAAGAACGTATCATGCTGCACACATACATGACATTTTAAAAAAAAATCCGGAAGGAATGAACGAGGGAAGATCGAGGAGTACAGGGTATTAGAGGTAAGAAGGGGTGGAACATTGTGAAGGGTCCCAGAAAGAGAGAGAGAGAGAGACAAAGGGAGAGAGAGAAAAAATAGAGACAGAAAAAGAGAGAGATAGAGAGACACAGAAGGAGAGACAGAGAAAGAGTGTGAGAGATTGAGGGAGAGAGACAGACACAGGGTGCGACAGAGAGAAAGAAAGAAAGAGAAGAAGGGAGATAGGATAGAGACAGACAGAAAGACAGAGAGAAAGAAAGAAGGAGAGACGGACAGAGACAGACAGACAGACAGAAAGAGAGAGACAGAGATCTTTTCTGAAGCATTAGAATACATTTTCACGCAGCAGAACTTACATGATGACACTTTCAATGCGGGTCGTTGTCGAATTTCCCATTGAAATCTTCCAACTCAGACAATTTTTATACAGTAATTTATATAGGCCTACTCGAACACGACAAAGAAAACGTATATAGAGATCTATTCTAAACATGTAGCCTATATGTAGTCTGTGATACGAACAGCGTTTCTTTTAACACTTTTCAGGTCTATGAAACACGTCTATGTGTACGTGGTCAACCAATTACGTTTTCAAGCATGTACAGACCGCCATAGTACTACAGCACCAAAAATAGGTATACTCACAATATGTTTTTAGAAGAGTTCCATAGTCTGTTTGATACATTTCTATTTCGCGACAAACTGTTCATTGTTGGATATTTTAATCTCCATTATGACAACCTTGGTTTATTTTCAAGTCCATGAAAACAACACTTGAATGGTTTAACTCGAGCAGCTTGTCGGTGTGCGCACCCATAGGCGTGGACACACCCTGGACTTGGTCGTGACCAACAGAACCGCGAGCGTGACCGGCCTCGCTGTTGAGGATATGGATGTGTCTGACCACTGTTGCGTGTCGTTTGAGCTGTTCGTCTCAAAACCGCGTAAACAGTCTCGGCTGGTCACTTCTCAAAGCTGCAAGAAGATCGATCTTGCCTCCTTTATGGACAATAGGACTCCTGCACTCGATCTTCTCCATTCGGAAGCTGGATGACGGCCGAGGACTATAGCTCTTACCTTCAGGCGGTTCTCGATCAGCATGCGCCTCTCGTGACGCGCCGCGCCTCTGACCGCATGTCAGCACCGTGGATGACGCTCGCAATCACAAAAAAGGGAAGCAGGATCGCCGCCGCGCCGAACGCATATGGGTGGAGACTGGTATGACGGTTCACCATAATATTTTCACCCAGCATCGCAATCTGTTCAACGTATGATCCGCGACGCGAAGGCCTTATACGGGCGCGAGAGGATAGACAGCGCAACCAGCTCGCGAGAGTTATTTCGCATCAGTGGTGAGCTCGTGGGTGTGCCCATCGGCCAGGTGCTTCCCATCTCAATTCCGCCTGAGAGCCTTCCGGAGAGGTTCAGCTAGTACTTCAGCGGCAAGATTGCTGACTTAAGGAAGACGCGTAACTCTCACCCTCCGTCTGCGACTCCTTCGTCCTCGCTGAGCTTCTCTGGAACTTCACTCAGTGCTTTCAAACCAGTGTCCGACGAGCAAGTGAGAAAGATTGTAGTTCTATGCCCAAAATATCATGCCAACTTGACCCCATTCAGGTCGACCTGTTCTTTGTGTGCCTAGACGAGGTCATTCCTACCATTACAACTATCATAAACACTTAAGCCCTAGCTTAACTGGGCGAGACAAACCGAACCTTGTCTCGGCGAACCAAAGGTCAAAAATGCAGTTTTATTCTTAATTGGGTCTTCCCGAGACCAGCCGAGACGAGACAGGAGATCGGGCGTCACGGCGAGCTCTTTCGTTTCTGAACTGGGTCTATTTTTAGCTGCGTCGAAACTGACATACCTGACAAAGTTACGTTAGCAACAATGGCGGCCTTCGATCGCGAATTGAAAACTGCAGAATATTTTGGCGTTGTTCTAGCGCTGTATGTCCTAAGCGAGAACGAAGGGGCAGCAGAAAGAGAAAGAAAGCAAAAGGCAACACTTCCCTATGTGTTGCAAAGGCACCAGCAAAGTGCATTTCATGCACTGGTGCAAGAGTTGGCTGAACAGCTCAGTGGCTATTCAATGATTTATTATTTTTACTGATTCAGTATTTTCACTGTTCTCTAGTCTAAATTAAGTTTGGATTTGGTGCACCTACTTATTTTAAGTGTTGTAGTATTTCTTTAGATCAGTTGTCATTGACATTGATAGATTTTTCAGCAAATCAAAATAGTGTCTCGGGCAGGTTTGCTGCGCACGAACGGCAAGACGAAAGGCCGGCCCGCGACACGGCGAGACACGTCTCGATGTTCTCGCCGATCCTGTCTCGGATTGCTCGCCGAGCCTAGTTAAGGGCAAGGATGGTTCGGGTGTCTCGCCGAGACTGTCTCGGGTGTCTCGCCGAGACAAGGTTCGAGTTTGTCTCGCGCAGTTAAGCTAGGGCTTTACCTCTCATGTGGTTTCGTTCCCTCTGTCTTCAAACATGCTTTAATCAACCATCTTTTGAAAAACCTGGCCTTGATCCTGAAGTTCTAAAAAAAAAACTGTCGTCCTGTCTCCAACTTACCTTTTCTAAGTTTATTGAGCGCATTGTTCTGACACAGCTTCTGCCTCATCTCCAGGCACATAGCCTACTGGAGCCGTTTCTGTCTGCCTACCGAAAAAAGCCACAGTAAAGAGACTGCGTTACAACGTGTGGTCAAAGATCTGTTGCAGGCGGCGGATCAGGGTAGGGTGTCAACTAATCGCTACTTGACCTGTTCGCTGCGTTCAATGCCATTGACCACGGAATTCTGTGCGCACGTCTGGAAGAGCGCTTTGGCTGCACTTGGATGGTTTTAGCATGGTTTCGTTCTTATCTCTCCTGCCGCACTCAGTCTGTCTTTGTCTCAAACGTACTATCATGCGTGTCGCAAACGTTACATAACCCCCTACACAAGACGAAATTTACTTAATTTCTTTCAACACCGTTGAGAGGCAATGCACAAACGAAGTCCAGAATTAAAACTTATTTCAGTCTGTCTGGATATTGCCATTGTTCGTCTGACTTCCCTGGATCTGTTTCCCATGGTTTCCAGTCTTCTGACAATGTTTCGTCACCTTGGGTGGCCCCAGCGTCTTCCCGTGAGCGATGAGATATCTTTCAGCAGCCTCAATCACATCTTTAATCGTCTGCAGCTTTTGTAATTCTAAGTGGGTCGCCAGGTCCTTGTGACAGGCATTGAGGAACTGCTCCTTCACGATCAGGTCATGTAGACTATCGTAAGACTTCCCTTCGCCTGATAATTCCACCCACTTGTGTAAATATGACGACAGCGCTCCACAAATTGCTTTGGTGTCTCGTCTGACAAAAGCTGGCATTCACGGAAGCGTTTACGGTAGCCCTTCTCTGTATAGCTGTAGCAATGCAATAGGGCCTCTTTCAAGACGTCGTAGTTTTGAGATTCCTTCAGGGCCACGCGCCTTGCCTTGTTTTAGTTTTTGAGAAGCTTTTGTTATTTCATTAACACTGATTGGCGAATCTAGTTTTTCATCATTATTAAATGAAAAAGTTGTTTTTAATAATGTTGCTTGTATTGTTTCTTTCCTAGTTTTTTCTAAATCACATTTGCTACTGACTAAATTTTCAAGATGAGATATCTGCACAAATATTTGCTCTGGTGTTGGAATGTATTTCTTCAACATTTTTCAATTCGTTTAATTTTTTCCAGGCTAATTTTGGGCCATTGTCTAAGGCATTATTAAGGGAGGCAACCAATTTATCCCTGTACATATTTTTTGTCTTTTTTTTAAACTAATTTTTTATATAATTTTAATTTGGAAAAATATTTTTCTCGAAGGCCTCTTCTGAATGGAAATCTATTAAGTGCATTTAGTAGTGATTTTACTTCTCTTCTTAATGTAGAACAGTCTTGATCAAACCAAGGTTTTGATGGCTTTCTTTTATATTTTTTCCTGGCTTTAGTTTTCAAAGAAAATTTAGCTGCGTCCGTCAACAATGAGTTAACATTTGTTATCAATTTGTTAACGTGTTCACTTGTGTATGTGTGTGTGCGTGTTCGTGTATGTGAGTGTGTGTTCCATCAGTGTCTTTTGTTTAATATTCTTGGTTTAAATTTTTGACTGCCTTAACATGTCTTTTTATTGTTTACTGGGTTGACACTGTATATAGTTTTAAAATAATTATAAATAGTTTTGATTAAATGTTACTCTGGTTTATAAAAGAAATTCTTATGTAGGGCTTTTGATTATTGTTTTTATTACTTTCATAGTACTTCTGTTCCCCTCGTCACTATGTGGTACATTTTACTTTGAGCTATTGTTATATTGTTATACTTAGATGTGATGTTCGTTATTATTTCTTACTATGTTTAACGTGTTTTATCCCATAATGGTGTACCGTATTGTTAGATGGTGATATGTTTAACTGCTTTATCTCATGATATTTTACCTCATTGTTTAGATATTAATCCTTGCATGCGTGTGCGTGTGTGTGTGTGTGTGTGTGTAGGTGTGTGTGTGTGTGTGTGCGTGCGAGCGCCTAGAGCAAGCTTTCAGTTTAGTTTTGCGCTATACAAAAATAAATTATTATTATTATTAATATTATTAAAATTATGATGATGATGATGATGATGATGATGATGATGATGATGATGATGATGATGATGATGATGATGATGATGATGATGATGATGATGTAAATGATGCCTTAACGATTATAATTCTTTCGAACTATTTCATCATCGTGATTTAGCAGTTTTCAATATAAAATTCATTTAATATGATTATTTCTTCGCATTAATTGAAACGTCGGGTAAACCAATATAGACATTTTCTTTGATTGTTAACTTAAAAAAAAATATACCTGAGGGGAATCTGTTACAGGAGGCACTGTGGTCTAATGGTAGTGCTTCGGCTTGCGGATCGGAAGGTCCCGGGTTCGAGCCCTGGCCGGGCCATTGTGTTGTGTCCCTGGGAAAGACACTTTACTCCTGTTTTCCTACTCCTTCGGATGAGAGTATAAACCGAGGTTTAGTCTGTGTCGCATACATTCCATAATAACGGACTTTAAAGATCCTGACGCTCATGTCCTAGACGGGTCAGTGCCGGTGACAAGAAAACACCCAGCATGCACCTAGGTCCTTCTCCCCCATCCCTGGCTGCCCAGGATTGTGCTCAGTTGTCCGTGCGTCAGACCATGCCCAAAGGCTGCGGGTGGGCGTCTCGGGCGGCTTGAGTTAGATCCTGTATCAGCCAGCGCCTTGAGCAGCTCTTGAGCTGGAAAAGCGCTATATAAGAACGATTAAATAAATAAATACGCTTAAAACAAGTCTGGTACCCAACACTTTTCAAACGGACAACATTAGTTAGTCATTGTTTATAGGGTCAAGCGGACTGCAAAGAGCCGACTGATCGGGCAATATCTTGTCCCACACTAAAAACTAATTAGCGCAGTCATTAATTATCAATCATTGCTTCTGCTATGGATTAGCTGATTACCAACTGTTCAAAAAGAAATAGTGGCGAGCCTGTACTTGAAAAACGGCCTAGTATATACACGTCATATACAATTAAAGTCGTAAAAACGTATTACAGTTACTAAAATATGCGAACATTATTTTTATCTTTAGTAAACTTTGGTTTTTAAAAAGTAGGTCTATTTATTTATATCTTCTACAAAGGGAACGCAGAAGGTGACTTTCGGAGTCCTTGTATTTCCAGATAAACAGACCGAGCCAAAGGTCGGTCTGCGGTCGGTCTGTCAATCGATGGGTCGGTCTGTCGGTCGCGCGACGTATCTCAAGACCTACTGAACGGATTTTGGTTCCACTTCATAGGAACATAGCTTAGGTGAGTTGCCAGCCTCTGTGCCATCAAATGTGCTCTGTTAGTCGCTGGGGTCCTTTTGTCAGCCTTTTGTTTCATTGAACTGCGCTCTTTCTCAAATATCGAGGTCGCTGAAGTCAATTATACGATAAAAACGTTTTGAGCTTTATTTCAAAATTGGCCGAAGTGATTTGATTTTGCTTGCAAAATGTTCCCATAGCGACCCAGCATTCCATGCTTTCATTTTCCTTCTTAAGGATAAAGTCGAATAACAACATCGCCACGAAAATTAACAAAATTAAAAATGCTGATTTTCAGTTATGTGTCTGGAAATACATTTGAATGGGTTGCCATCTTATTTTACTTTCGAAGTTGACGTAGATGGTGGAGGATTAAAATTGTATAGTTCTAATAATAGCTTAAGAGTAAATGTTTACTATTTGAACCTACTACAGCCACACGGTAAACAAATCTTTGTGCTGGACAATAAAGTTATTAGTGTGTAGTTAACTCCAGACGAATGAAAACAACACAGCTGGCATGATCAACGGCATTTCGCACGAGTTCATTATCTCATCCAGGTACACCCAAAAACTAAACGGCGTTTGTCGCTAAGTAGATCTCACTTCTCCTTTGCGATCGCATAAAACTCCTTTTATTATTTCTTTCCTTCCGGATGGTTGAGAGAGAGGGGGAAGGGAAAGGACGGGGCCTGGAGTGGAAGATGTGGGTGGGGGGAGGGGAGTACAAGGCAAACGATCTTGGGTGATGGGGTGGGTCCCCTCGTAGCATAAGCTCCCGTGCCTCTATCCATACAGATTCCGCATGGGTGCACGCCAATCCCTAGTCCTGTTGTATCTACCTATGCTTCATTGGATCCCAGCTCGACTCCTAACCCTTCACACCTGCAAGCCGACGCTGTAGATAGGTGTATTGATACAGGTAGACATGGTCTATATATTAACAGGGTTGTGGACATGTACTTATGAACGTGTAACAGTGGAGCGCATTGTCTCCTGGAGTTCTGTTCCTAGCGTTTTGATGAGTTTGAATTTAGAAATTGCCTCCCTTCACGACGAACAGGGCGTGGCATTTGTAAATCAATAAGGATATGTTCTAACAATAAGGGCATATACCATATATAGCGTGGACAGTAGAAATCATTATAAACAGACAAACGGAAACATTACATTTTTCAAGAGCGCTGGCGCCGAATTGACCCAAAGAAGATGAGCTTATGCATATTGCAGTTCAATGTGTCAAAGAGTAAACTTACCAAATAATGTTAACGTTGTACTCTGAAATACCAATCCAACAGGTAAGTACATAATGTATGATATAAATTCACACCTTACGATTGATTGCTCGCAACCTATCTCTAAAGGTTTCCAGAAAACGGACTACACACATTGTATATGGTAGCTCAGTTGTACGATCTTTAACACCATCAGCGTCACCTTTCCTGTTTCTCACTCTCTTTACCACAGCGGGAGAAAAATCACAGGCGTTTATCTCCTCCTTCACGCTGTTTTAACTTTGTATGTGGTCAAGGGAAGAAGGGATGATCCCAAGCGTATGCTGCCTATCATCTCAGGCGTAAGAAATGCCAAGTTTATTATGGTGTCACATCGACCCTGACAATTCAAAATAACCGCACAATAAGGGGTTAAATGTGTGGTAGTCACTGTAAATGTATGAAATTGTTAACGCTTTACCACTTATTACATGATTTAGGTTTGTAAAAACAAAATATTTTAAGATATAGTATATAGCTTCTCTCTTGTCATTTAATAATGGAAGCGCTGCAGCCTTCAGGAAATTTGTACCGGAGCTCTATTCAGATATTGCAGGAACATAGGCTTAGATCCATCCCGCAAACTCAATTAAACATTTCTAATTTTCTCAAAAAATAATATGTTACTTATAGGAATTTATTAATCTCGGAAGCCGAAGAGGATAGTGCGGGAATGAGACCTAGACATTTTCTTCTCCCGTTCCCTAGACAATACTTTAGCTTTTTTTCCGGTCAAGAAAGCACAGGCACTGGACCATGTGTAAATTGTGTGCGATCTATCATCTACCTTTACCAGGAACATGACCGCCAGCTGGTGCCTTTTCACGGGCAAAACCAAGTGAGGGACCCAGGTGATAAGAGTGCCCTAGGGGGTCTCATGAGAGAAAAACACTATTATCGGCAGCTACTTTCCGTGCTGTAAGGTCCTATCTCCCTTCATTGTTTCTGGTTCTCCATCTTCATTATTGGAAAATATATTTTGACAGGATAGAACTAAAACAGTCTTGTTATGTACATTGGAATTTTCAGGTACATACTGTTCTGAAGATAGGTAAATTAACGTCCCGGACACATAAAGCGTATAGGGGTATACTAAAAGTAAGAAAATAATGTAAGCATTACAAAGATACCCCAGGTTTTGACAAACCCACTTGCTCGACGTTTCTTTGAGGTATCGACTCTATAAAGCCTACCAAGTAGGAAGTAAAACTGGATTTTGTTAAAGCAAATAACCATTGCAGCAAGATGTATGCAAAAGGCACCCATAATTAAAAAGCATTAGGTTTGAATTTAATTGACTTTTCTCTCATATATATCAACAAATGCATAGGTTAGAATCATTTGTGAAAAGCATTAAACATCACGTTCACGAACAATCGTGACAGAACTGGTGATGATGAGTATTCAGGGATCAAATATAAAGCTTGATCATAAGCCATTTTGGCTCCAAACTGTTGGCAAGTGAGACTAAGGGGCCATAATGACAGTGGCCATCGCTATCATTCGGAAACCGCCGAGCTTTTCTCCCTGCTCGCCAGGGGGCGCCATCTCCCCAGAATAAGGAGCAGCGCCACCTCGCGGGAGCGCCATTGTGCACGTGCAAGCAGCGCGAAAAGGACCGCAGAGCGACAAAATTTGGGGGACGATTTACGATATTTATTACTTTTGACTTTACACTGGATGGTGATTTTTTTTTCTCTTCATTTCAGTAGCCTAGAGATCCATGCTTTATATCATGGCATGAGGGAATCAGTAACGGTGTAATCTACGCTGCAGTCGCGCAATAGTAGTAGTAGTACGCTAGTAGTAGTAGTAGTAGTAGTAGTAGTAGTAGTAGTAGTAGTAGTAGTAGCAGCAGCAGTAACAGCAGCAGCAGTAGTAGTAATACCACTACTACTACTACTACTACTACTACTACTACTACTACTACTACTACTACTACTACTACTTAGTAGTTTTAGGAAGAGGAAGAAGAGGATGTGTTAATTAGCAGCAGCAGCTGTAGTAGCTTCGCTCTCTCCGAAGAAAAATGCACTCACACGCCGTTATGCTTTAAAAAGCAGGTGGTGTAAAGATTCGTCAGCATAATTATTCAACTGACTAGAAAAACATCACAAGTTTTCCATTGATGTGTTTTAGTAACACATTTTACAATTATATTCTATCGTATGGGGAAACTAAATCTAGGCTTATTTCCTACGGGCCTCGAAGAACGACCGCGTGAGAAGGCTCCAAAAAGGACCCATTGCAAAAACCTTCTGACAGGTTCTTCCTTTCAAAATCTGCTCAGGCGAAGTCCTCACTGTCTTGATTGCGATTCTTCACACCAACTGGGGCTGAAGGCCCCCTGCTAGGCCACCTTCGCTCTGAGTGTCTGAGGCGCGCGAAGCTGAATGTAATATATGCATAGAAAAGGTCCAAAGGTTTCTAATATCAAAATTAATGTGAGTGTGAGATAGCTTTTTCACTTGCGCGACTCCGAGTAATTTAACGCAACAATCTTTCCCTCGGGACCGTATAAAGAATGGTAACAAACGCCAAGACCGACATGAGATCTTTGTCCTCAAGCAGTTACAATTTTTACTATCTCAATGTAAATGTATAACGTTTGGCTCTTATGGTGGTGTTACACTCGGTTTGATGATGGTGTTTTCTATCAGTATCTGATTCAGCCCCGATGCTTGAATTCCTGATAGTTGTGTAACTCAGATTCGTTTATCCACGCAACCCGTCCAAACAGCATACAAGTCACAAAGTCGACGTATGAAGTTTTCCACTTTTATTCAGCACACACCAACAACTGCATACAATTCTCAACTCAACTCAACAACTTTCACAGCAACTCTCTAGCTTCACTATCAACAACTTTACTATCAACAACAATCTCTCAACTTTTTTAACAGTGCGGCGCTTATATAGTCTCTACATACACGGGAACAAACGAGAATAATCCTACATAAAACACCACAACCAATCAAAATTAATTTCATCATCACGTGACTCACGTCATACAACCTCATTTGGAATGGAAGCTTCCATGGTAACCAACAGAATAATCCACACGCTTCGATCGATAGTAAACAACTGATTCCCGAAAATTCTCAAACAATATCGACCAACTAAAAACACTAACGTTACACAAAGCCTCTACTAATAACAACGCAAAATCAAATCAAAGATAAATACACTCTATTACTGCATGCGTTGCAAAAATAAAACGAACAGATCTATCGCGCGCGTCACTCACAAGCCTACCATTGCACGCGCTTCACACATAATATCGTGCGCATTTCATACGCACCATCATGAGCGTCTCAACGTAACATAACCCCCCACTCAAGAAGAAATTTACTTAATTTCTTTCACCAACGTTGATACGCAATGCACAAACAAAATCAGAAATTAAAACTTATTTCAGACTGTCTGAACACTGTCAATGTTCTCAGCTCATTCACACAGAGTCAATGTTCTTCCATCCGCAAGTCTATCTGGATATTGTCAATGTTCACAGTTCATCCACACAGTCAACGTTCTTTACTCACACACTCTGCTGAGGAAGTCCGCACCAACATTGTCTGATCCTTTGATAGATTCTACTCGCATGTTAAAGTTCTGCAAGTACATAGCCCATCTCATGATTCGACTGTTCACAAACTTGGCAGAGTTCAAGTAAGTTAGCGGCTTGTGATCAGTCTGTAACACGAACTTCACTCCTTGAAGGTACAGTTCGAACTTCCGGATTCCCCATATGATGGCAAGGCACTCTTTCTCCATGGTCGAGTAGTTTTTCTCAGCCCTGGACAGCTTCTTGCTGGCGTAACTGACCGGAAATAGTTTCCCTTCGTGTTCTTGCATCAGTATGGCGCCGACGCCTTCGTCCGCTGCGTCTGTTCTTAAGACGAATTCTTTGGAAGTGTCAGGCAGTCGTAGCACCGGATCCTTCGAAAGGAGGTCGCGCACAGTCTGGTATGCCTTCTCCTGAGACGGCCCCCACTGCACTTGGTTTGGACAGCCTTTCCGCACCAGGTCCGACAAGGGTGCTGTGATGGCGGAGTAGTTTGGTACAAACTCCCTGTAATATCCAGCCAACCCCAGGAAAGATCGCACCTGCTTCTTGGTTTGGGGACGTGGAGCGTTCAGAATCTTGGTGACGTTTTCTAGTAGAAGCCCCTTTTGTCCTTCTTTCAGCGAATGGCCGATAAAGTCTACGTTGTCAGTCCCCAGAATGCACTTACTGGGTCTCACGGTCAGGTTGGCTTCTGTGAGACGGTGAAACAGCTCCCTCAAGGTCTGCAGATGCTCTTCCCAGGTGCGAGTGTGGACCAGCAGGTCGTCCCAGTAACACACGACGTTGTCCATCCCATTAAGCATCTTCCTCATTCCTCTCTTTAGGGTAGCTCCGCTGTTGACCATGCCAAAGGGCATCCTTAGGCACTCGTACGTCCCATCAGGAGTTATGAAAGCAGTCTTTGGTATGTCCTGTTGACGCACGGGGACTTGCCAATAACCCTTGCTGAGGTCAATCTTTGAGAAGATTCTACTCCCCGATAATTGGCGGAAGAGGTCTGCTGCGGTAGGCATCGGCTCAGGGTCGAAGACGGTGATCTTATTAACCTTCCTGTAGTCGATGCATACTCGGTTGCTCCCGTCCTTCTTCTTCACGACCACGACAGGGGACGCATAGGGGGAACTGGACTCCCTAATGATGCCCATCTTCAGCATCTCATCGATGTCTTTCTTCAGGGATTCGCGGGCCTTGAAAGGGATCGGGAAGGGTTTTGATCGAACGGGAATATTTGAAGTGAGGTGGACTTCATGTTCGACCAAAGTCGTAGAGCCTGGGACATCGCTGAAGCTATGGGGAAACTCGCCCATAAGGTTCTTGAGCTCAATCTTTTGACCTTCCGTCAAGCCTGGTCCTAGCTTAACATCATCGATGCCTTCTTTGCTGTGGAAGTCTCCCAGTTCCAACAGTTCCTCGCTGTCAAAGCTGTCGTCTATCACAGCTGCTGTTGCTGCGCGTACAGTCTCTGACGGCCTTTCCACGTACAGCTTAAGGAGGTTGGCGTGGTATATCTTAGAATGCTGGCCGACCTTCACCTTGTAGTCGTTGATCCCCACCACGGTCTCCACTTCGTACGGGCCTTTCCACTGCATCAGCAACTTATTATGATCAGTAGGTAGCAGCACCAGCACTTTGTTGCCAGGTTTGAACTTCCTGCTCACGGCCCTACGATCGTAGTAGTGCTTTCCACAGTCTTGGGACTTCTTCAGGTTTTCTCTGGCTATCTCGAGAGTCTGCTCCAGCTTCTCTCGTAGCTCAAACACGTACTGGTAACTGTTCTTCACCTCTGGGATGTCCACTTCCTTCGTCCACAGTTCTTTCAGGATGTGCATCGGCCCTCGGATGGTTCTTCCGTACAGCAGCTCGAACGGAGAAAAGCCGGTGGACTCCTGCGGTACTTCTCTGTAGGCGAAAAGTAGGGCATTGATGTAGCGATGCCATTGTCTGGGCTGCTCGCTGCACAGTTTCTTCAGGGTGGACTTCAGCGTAGCATTGAATTTTTCGACAAGCCCGTTGCACATTGGATGGTAGGGTGTCGTAGTTAAATGCCGGATGCTCAGCAGTCTGTTGACCTCCTTCATGCAGTCAGAGACGAACTGCGTCCCGAGGTCTGTCAGAATTTCTTCAGGCACTCCAAGTCTACTGAACATGTCCACCAGTGCCTCTGCTACAGTTTCAGTGTCAATCTTCTTCAGTGGCACTGCTTCTGGGTACCGAGTCGCATAGTCTACTAAAGTCAGTACCCATCGATGACCTTCTTCACTCGGAGGTCTTATTTCGCCGATTAAGTCTAAGGCCACCCTCTTGAAAGGTCGGTCGATCAGAGGCATCCTCTGCATAGGCACTTTCGGGACCCTTCCTCGAGGTATGGTCTTCTGGCAAATGTCACATGATCGGCAGAAACGGCTGACGTCCGCATGAAGTCCTGGCCAGTAGAACACCGCCTGGATTCTGTCTGACGTCTTCTTGATGCCTAGGTGACCTCCCATGATGGAGTCGTGCGCTACTTCCATCACCTGGCGCCTTAGGGGTAACGGTACCAAGACTTGACGTAGTGGTTTCCCTCCGTTGACCCTCGGGTGCTGGAAGATTCGGTACAGGATCTTAGCCTTCACCTCAAAATAGACCGTGCCACTGCCCTTGGTCACGTGGTCTTGGCGGTTCCTGTACTTGTTTAAAGTGCTATCAGCTTCCTGGAGCTGGATCAGCTTATCTCTGTCCACGATGGCAGCTTTGGAGTTGTCGGCGACCTTCAGTGGCGTAGACGTCTTGTCTCTCTTGGCCTGGGCCCTGGTAGTAACAGCACCGACGATCTCTGGTCGGCAGGGCTGAGCCGGAGTAACCACATTGTCCCGTAGCAGCTCTGTAAGGTCTCCATCGGGAAATGGCAATGGATCCTCCTCCACAACTTCGACGTGTTGAGTTGAGGCAGGACTCCACTCTGAATCGGGGTCGTCGGGTCGTCTCGCGCCGTCGATATTCCCGATCATTAAATCATACAGCGGCTTCTTCAGGCAAACCGCTTCGACTTCGCCTACGTAGAAAGGGGTGTTGACATGAATTTTTGCAACTGGCGCTTTCACACATTTGCTGTCGGCCATGAGTGTCCATTTTGAATCGCCAGTGAACTGTTCTTTAGCGATTAGGTCTTCTCTGACGATGACCCCACTGCAGCCAGAGTCTCTTAAGACAGTCACTTCATGATTTCCGACGCGTCCCTTGGAAACAGGCATGTTCTGGACGGTCATAGCTGCGCTGGCGACGACGGGGACGGATTTCCCGTTGGCAAGGAGAAGTTGGCCATCGGTTATGCACTCTTGCACGTCCGCAGGAGTAGCTGTGCGCTCGGTCTCACTCGGAAGAATGACGCTCCCGCCGCACACTTGATGGTCAGATCTACTGGTTTGCCGTTGATTGGAGAAACGTCTCTGTCTGTTGCCCGCCGCTGCATTGTCCGTACTGCCCCGCTGTCCGCTACTTTTGTTTTGAGGACAGTTAGCCGCTCTGTGGTCTGTAGCGTTGCAGGTGAAACAGCCTCTTGAATGCCCTTCCCTGGGAGGAGGCGTGGAGTCCGTCTGTTTCTGGTTCGTCTGGCTCCCCTGGATCTGGTTCACATGGTTTCCAGTCTTCTGAAAATGTTTCGTCGCGCTGGGTGGCCCCAGGGTCTTCCCATGAGCGATGAGATATCTTTCAGCAGCCTCAGTCACATCTTTAAGCGTCTGCAGCTTTTGTTCTTCTAAGTGGGTCGCTAGGTCCTTGTGACAGGCATTGAGGAATTGCTCCTTCACGATCAGGTCATGGAGACTATCGTAAGACTTTCCTTTGCCTGATAACTCCACCCACTTGTGTAGATATGACGACAGGCGCTCCACAAACTGCTTTGGCGTCTCGTCTGACTTAGGCCGGCATTCACGGAAGCGTTTACGGTAGCCCTTCTCTGTAAAGTTGTAGCACTGCAATAGGGCCTCTTTCAAGACGTCGTAGTCTTTAGCGTCATCGTCCGACAATCTGGTGTAGACGTCGAGTGCTTGCCCCGTCAGATGAGCACTTAGTCGAATCGCCCAGTCTTGAGGTTGCCAGTTAGAGCTTTTGGCAAACCTTTCAAATCTCGCCAAATAACTGTCGATCTGGTCCTTCCCGTCGACAAACGCTGGCAATTTTGGAGCTTTGTTGTCACTGATACCTTGTGGCGCTTTCTGCTGTTGCTGGATACGCGCCATTTCTAGCTGGAACTCAAGACGCTTCAGCTCGAATTCTCTGTCTTTTTCTTGCCGCTGCTGTTCAAGTTCTCTTTCTTCACGCCGACGTTGCTCTTCTTTTTCTTGCCGCTGCTGTTCAATTTCTAGACGCTTCTGTTCTAGTTCTAGTTCTTTTTCTAGACGCTTCTCTTCCAATTCTCTTTCTTCGCGGCGACGCTGCTCTTCTAATTCTCGTTCTTGTATTCTCTCCTGGGATTTGACGTACTCCGTCAGCTGTTTGCCTTTTAGATTCAGTTGAATCCCTTTCTGCCAGAAGTCAGCCATCTTGATGCTTCCGGAAAGTTCTGGAAAGTTCTTTTTCTAGAAAGTTCTATTCTGGAAAGTTCTTGACTGTGCTGTACCTTTCTAGACTGTTCTAGAACAGCACGCTTTCTGCAGTAGCGCTGATGCTTGTCACTAGTCGCCTTCGCTGAGGCAGGCCCCGCTGTCCTCGTCGTATGCGACGCTGCACCACGCCGGTGTTGATGTATACGCTCCTGTGCTGAAGTAGACGCGACGTCCGCTCGCCGCTCTCTCTAATACTGGCGATGTAGCTCCGAGACTGTCCCTCGACGTAGTCTTACGGCAGCCACGTAGTCCCGATCTGTTGTTCGCTCACGAAGCAACTCTTCAGCGACTACACGCCCTTGCAGTCAACCCGAATCTATCGGATGTAGTCCCAGTATGTTGGCCCCTCTCGACGCAACTTGTTGGCGGCTACCCTCGATGACTGCCTCTCGTAACGTTGACTCGCTTGTTGTAGCAGTTGAACCCTTGGCTATGGCGTGAATCGCGGCTTGACCCCCAAAATGTTACACTCGGTTTGATGATGGTGTTTTCTATCAGTATCTGATTCAGCCCCGATGCTTGAATTCCTGATAGTTGTGTAACTCAGATTCGTTTATCCACGCAACCCGTCCAAACAGCATACAAGTCACAAAGTCGACGTATGAAGTTTTCCACTTTTATTCAGCACACACCAACAACTGCATACAATTCTCAACTCAACTCAACAACTTTCACAGCAACTCTCTAGCTTCACTATCAACAACTTTACTATCAACAACAATCTCTCAACTTTTTTAACAGTGCGGCGCTTATATAGTCTCTACATACACGGGAACAAACGAGAATAATCCTACATAAAACACCACAACCAATCAAAATTAATTTCATCATCACGTGACTCACGTCATACAACCTCATTTGGAATGGAAGCTTCCATGGTAACCAACAGAATAATCCACACGCTTCGATCGATAGTAAACAACTGATTCCCGAAAATTCTCAAACAATATCGACCAACTAAAAACACTAACGTTACACAAAGCCTCTACTAATAACAACGCAAAATCAAATCAAAGATAAATACACTCTATTACTGCATGCGTTGCAAAAATAAAACGAACAGATCTATCGCGCGCGTCACTCACAAGCCTACCATTGCACGCGCTTCACACATAATATCGTGCGCATTTCATACGCACCATCATGAGCGTCTCAACGTAACAGGTGGCTTTGGATTAATGTCTTTTGCCAATCTCAAACTATTGGTTAGACACGCTTCCGGTTCGATTGTTTTAAGCCCCGAATTTTGAACACACATTTCTCAACAGTAAACACGTTGCTAGGGATTAAAATTGTGACAAACCAAAAATAGGCCTATATGTATTGAAGTGTACCTTCGAATTAATCGTATGAATAAACAAGAACATTAATCACACTTTGCAAGTGCGTTAGTGTGGGTTTGGTCTCCTTTGATATTAAGTTGAAATCGTCCATTCAAAATTTGCTCAAACAGCGAATATTAATGAGACATGTTGCATTATATAAAATAAAAACATTATTAATTATTTGAAACATTTATTCGAAACTATTGACCTTACTTCATACTGGACAAACAAAAACAGACGAGTACACATTGAAATAGAGAAAATGTTGTTGTTGTTATTGTTGTTGTTGTATCAATTTTTATTCATCAGATTAACATAAGTTGTACTTATGAGAAATAGAGAAAATGTGCGTCAGGCCTAAACAGTGGGCTTGCCTCCATTTCGCTGATACGCTGTCTAGTAAAAGGACCACTCAAGGAAAGCGGGTATGGTCATTCTATCTCCGCACTGACCCAGGGTCAGCGGACGTGGAGGATTTCGGGTAGGGTCCAGTGACACTGGACTGTCCCTCCGTTAACCACCAGGCCCGTTATCCGATAGCCAGTGTTCCTCTCATTGAGAACGTCATGCAGTATCCTGAAAACATGGGTACAAAATTGTAGTCACTGATCTTAGTTTCAAGGTGCGCGATTAAACCAAGGATGCTTGAATTGGGCCAAGGTTTGGGGAATGCGTTTTACTACAGAATAATAGGCATGCAACTTATTACCATGAAAGTAGTATTGTGTTAAGCGACCGTGGCAAACGGTGTATGTAATTCAGTAGTAAAGATTCTCGCACTATAAGGATTGCCGGTTTGGAATTGTTAAACATCGTGTCTAATATTGGCAACATTCCGTCCTGCGAGGATAGAGGCGTGATCGATGTTCTATTGAGCAATGCATATAAACAAAGAAGAACATAGATGTATTTGATCAATTTATACCTCGAAGACCTAATCCACTCCACTTGATCAGATGCTTCGGGATGTTGTTATTTACAACTAAAACTCCACTCTGGATCCAAGTTTTCTTAAGGAAGAGGTCTTAGTGTGTAATTTACTGACGAGCCACGCTCGCATTGTCGATTGTCTTTACCGTCTGAGCTGGGGACGAGAGAGAGGACATGTGAATGGCAAACTGAATATCTGAACTCACTTGTCAGGCTCAGCTTACATTGGGACTTAGCCGCGCTGGTCACTAATGCTCTGTAATGGGGTGGACAGGAGGGATCAAACACCTTCTGTTCATCACTGGGTCTTTCTGCCTATCTCAATGCACAAACTGGACAGTGCTGGACATGCTGCTTTGACCATGGACACCTTTACCGCAAGTAAAGTATACTGATATATACTGCTGCAATATAATATCTTTAGCGGAGCTGTTTCCTTACTGCGTAAAAGATCCCGTAATAGCATACGCCGTGAACTATTGTTTCAAACATAGGCCTAGATAGACATTGGGCACAGTATGCATTATCAGGTAAGGTATACAGAGATAAGTCACTACGTACAAATGAAAGAGGGTTGACTGTGTGATGTACCATAAGCAATTAGTCCCAGTAGTGACACGGTAGCCGGTGAAGCGATACGGTGTTGCTGTTACGATACTGTCACTGGGCCTCGCTGATGGATCTGGACTCTCGCTGTGAGGATTTGCAATTGGAGACAGTTCAGCACCATGTTGTTTCATCGCAGACAGGATGTGACTGGGTTTCAGTTTCACACCTTTAAAAGAACGTCTCGTCCATCTTGCAGAATAATGTTTTTAGAGAAAGCAACATCACCGAAAGGCTACGATGGTAACATTGTATCAAAGTAAGTCCTAAGGGTGGCCGAGTGCAATGTCGAAAGTAATGTAAGTAGCATTGTTTTGTGCTTAACAGCTAGTCCATCTCCCACATTCGTACCACTGGGGTTTTGTCTATTTGTATGTTTTTTGGGCTTCTCGATGTTTCTAATAGCCTTATACAAGCGTTAAGCTTGGTCTTAACCTGCCATTAACCGTACAGTAGACAGAGACAAACAGACATGTGGACACATTGAGATGGTAACAAGTTGGGATAAGACACTTAGTTTTTTGTCTGCCCCTCTCCCTTCCCTTCACCCTCCTCCTCTCCTATAGCTTTGATTCTTCTTTATATACTGTTACAATTTGAGAAGACAACAGTAGATGGACTAACATGTCTCAAAAAATATGTTCCTTCATTTCCGATCTCTTCCATTCTGCACCTTTTACGGCATCTTTAGACACTCTGTGTGCATCCAGTATACAACGGGGCTGACTGTTTAACGAGCACCCAATCTCAATGGACTAATTTTCACCTGAACAACACCTCGTCATTTAAGCCTTCCGATCGCATGTCGTTTTTCCGCCACGGCAGAAATTAGCTGAGAAGATCTGTTTTCTGACTAGGCGAACTCAATCCTTCTGGACCAAGATTTAGCTGAAAAACTGCTCTCGGTAAGAATAAAGGAGTTGGAGATTTAGATGCTGTGTGGTCCATCGAGAAAGCGTTGTGTTCATAGAATAGGCACAATTGATGTTAGGATAAATTGTCCGTAGATTAATTTAAAAAGTATTCAAGGAGAATGGGAATTAACTTAGTCGTTCGTCGTGTTGAACGTGTACTAACAATGTTAGGATAAAGTGTCCATATATTACAGTATACAAATGAATGAGAATTAAGTGTATCCTCACCGGATCACATTTGCTTTGGTTGGATTGCAGAAAACATTGTGGGTACTGAGTTGAAATTACGGTTTCTTTTGTAGGATTCTCTGTGACCAATTTTTTGCACGTCCTTTAGACCAGACTCAAGTAGGGGTTGTGTGATATCTTCGTTTCTTGGGAGAAATTAAAGCAAAGAGTAATCAAGCCGTGACTAGTCCAAACATCGTTCGTTCTTAGGTGACTTACCTGAATGTTGTGAGGCCTTCTCTTCCAATTCCACTGTTTCTCCATTGAGAAAAATAAGTTAAAAAAAGAGTGCTGGGTTTCTGACTTTCCGATTCAGACAATAAACATGTCAATGGGCACAGTGCACGTGTTCACAGTGGCAGCGGAAGGAACTGTATCAGCAATGAGAACGACACTAAAAACAGTATTGAATGTTATACTGTAATGAGAATGTTACGTTTGTAGTCAAAGGTCGTTAAAATCAAGCAATCTGAGGAACAAGTCGCAGTGATGTCGTTTTCGTCGGCAAATCGGCCATTCACTGATAAAATTCCCAAATGTCGGAAAGAGTCATGTTCTGATCGGCCCGCTGTCCTAAGGTTGTATGCCTCAATCGGCCACCCTTTGCCCGTTTTTTTGCTTGTCTCATGTCTGTTTCGTCTTGATTGCTTCTGGCCATATTAATTTCCTATCGGATAAATAAAGGTGTTATGAGTTATTGTTGGGACATCGCGTGTTGGAAGCGCCAAGCAGACAACACATACATCAGCAGAGAGAGTTAGAGTAACTCCCCTTGTTGCGAACGGCGTGCTTCCGGCAATAAAACTTTTTGTTTTCGAAATGCCGCCGAAAAAGAAGCCGAAACTTGTCAGTGGCCTCTCGTTTGGTGTTGGAAAGAAGTCAAAATGATGGCCGAAAGATTTTCAAAATGTCCTAAAGGTTTGTGACTGAATCGGCCAAATGGCCTATGCTGAAAATTTCTAGCAACATCACTGAGGCGACAGAGACATTTATTGAAAAGAAGTAATAAAGGAACGAGCAAACAGAGACTTTGTAATTTAAAAAGGCGACGACAGGTGCCTCCACGTTGAGGACGTCGTACGTTTACTCTGAAGTTAAAGAATGAAAATATTCAGTCGATTATTGGTTGTCGATTTCAATCTCAAACTAGATTTTTATAATGGAAGTACTCAAGCCACATCAGCTAGTAAGTTCCAATCACCTCTTCAAATTCTTCAGTTGCAACCTATGACCTGATCGGCAGACTCCCCCCCCCCTCCCCCCGTGGGGGTGCCGGGGGTTTCAGTATAAATAGTATCCCCACTTTCTGGAAATTTAGTGCTTTAAATTCCCACTGTCGCTGTCTTTCTCCTTTGTTCTTTCTCATTCCTACTCTGTTCTATCAATCTACTATACTATGTTCTTCTTCGCTAGACCACTCACCTATTTTGTTTTCTTAAAACCTCTTCTGGGACAAAACTCCTCATTTGTGTGTGAGGTCTGTTGGATCAGCTTGGGAATATTGGCCGCTATACCTGCCATAACTATTGAGCGCTTGATTAGATTAATGAAAGATTGCCGTAGCCTACAGGTGGGACTAAGCCAATCGCAGTTGCATGCTACGTTCCGTTCATGATTAAGTGCACTAGACCAGTCACCTACCTTTTTTCTTGAAAACTCTTCCAAAACTCCTCATTTGTGTATGAGGTCTGTTGGGGTTAGCTTGGACGCTTTTTGCCAAATGGTCACTAGGGGTTCCTGTGATATTATTAATTAGCAATGTTGGCATTTTATCTGTATATGGTTTGTTCATATTTAATAATGATGTTTATATTTCATTTTGTTGTTGTAAACAGGGCTTCGATAAATTAGAGTATAGCTCTAGCGTCCCTTTTATTGTAAAGTGACCGGCTGGTGGAGTGCCTTCAGTGTTACCACTAGGGTCGTTTCGGCGGATCTTTTATGCGGATCAGGGGTGAGTCCTCTTTCAGCGAAGTTGTGGTCTTGATTTTGTGGTCCTGATTCGGCTCTTTGCAGTCCGCTCGACCCTGTAAGCAATGAATAACTAACTAAGTAATCGGTTGGAATAGTCGAAAAAAAGACTACAAAAGCCTGCATTAGTGGCTGCATTATCTTATAGTTGTCCTTGTAATCCGCTGGACCCTTTAAATAACGATTAACTAATAGATTTTAGAACTTGTACGTGTTGTAATGACTAATTGCCTTCACGTGTACGAGCAAGTAACAGTTTGCATTTTTGCTGTGATTGAGTCGTTTTTGGTTGCTGTGGTTCAGTCGACCTTGGTTGATTGCATTGATAGAAGAGTCAAGATATGCATATCATAGATCTACCAAAAAGAGCCAAAACTAAGCTAAAAAAAAAAACGTTCAGAATTGATGTGGTAAAGTCCCCTTAGAATCGCTTGAGCTGATAGGTGAGTCAAGCTATTCAAAGAGTGCTAACAGAGCCAGTTAGACACAAGTGCAGAATGGCAGAATACAGTCAATTACGATCAAAGGCAAGAAGGTCCTTGCTCAACCGTCATTCTGTCACCACTACCTCCCCGTGCCAAGAGGGTTAAAGGCCTTTGAGGCCTTGGCGAAGAAAGAATTAATTTAACTCGTGCACATCGATTCACGCACTATATAAAACGCGCCAGGTTGCAAAGCCATTCAATTTACTTCGCTATACCCACTTGTCTTTCCTTTTTCTTTGAAGTTGTAGTTTCTTGATCGGCCTTTTGTGTCCATTTAAAAGCGGGATATCAGCTAGATGTTTCTCCCTTGTTTGGAAATTGGGAGATTACATCGGCAATAGGCACGGTGGGATTGTGAAAAAGCAATGTTAGATCAGTTTTCTGGATAAAACAACGTGAATGGAATATGCTGAAACCAGTCTCATGACTTATTTATTGATATATTTTATTATATTTTATTGTGCAGAAATAACGCCGGCTGTCTTACAGGCACGAAAATGTTTGAATTTGTTATTTTGTTAGACAGATTCATTTTTCAATAAAGTATGAAACAATCTCTCTCTTTCTCTCTCTCTCTGGCGAAGATGATGGTTTGTGTGTGTGTGTGTGTGTGTGTGTGTGTGTGTGTGTGTGTGGGTGTGTGTGTGTGCGTGAGTGATATGATTTCCAAGCTATTGTTAAAGGTTCTTTATCATGTTAATTTGTTAAGGGACAGATCGGAAGATTAGACTTATTAATTAGTCTAAACTTTTTATCCCTGATTTTTAAAAAAAGGTTTCTCTCTCTCTCACACGCACTCGCATACCCACACACACATACACACACTACAAAAGACACACACGCACACACAAACATTCACCACCACCATACTCGACGATCACATCGCCACCATCATTTCATCTATCTCAAAATCAATGGTAAATTAACTGGTTACATTGCCCATCAAGCATCATCATCATCAGTGGCGGCAGCATCCGCTGCAAAAGCAGCCCATCTAATGAACTAAATCGAGCGGCTATCATTCATGCAAATAAACAACCGCCCTCTCATCCTGCTCAGAGGGCATCAGACACGACATGCACGCTCTCTGAGACCTGCATACATGATTTCATTAACGCTATGCCAATTCTATTTGCTGTAGGATGGTGGAGGAGTTTCCTTCATTTTATCATCTTTAACGCCATTATATACAAGCGAGATTTCATCTATCGATAGGGGGGACATTTCGTATAATGTTTACTGTTTGTTGTTTCTTTCGATACCTGCAGTAAGGGTAAACAAGGTTGAAGATTCGAACACCAGGATGCGGCTTATTCTTCATATTTTCGCCATACCCCTATAGCTGCACAACAATATACGTTCTTTAACAATGCACGTTAGTCTTGGGTCAATACAGAAAAATAGGATTTGGTACCGATAAATGAATACTTTCCGTCTAAAGGAAGAGCATAACCAAAAAGAAAGGACATACATCAAATGAGCCTTCCAGCCCTATAGTTTAATCCATGCGTTTTTCCTGATTAAATGTTTGTCATATTGCGCAAAACCACTAATACACTCAGTTAAAAAAAATACTGAGACCGACCCAACAAACTAAAACAAAGACAGATAACTCGCACATCCCTGGCACGGAGTTCTCAGTATGATTACAAATATTTACTAATATAATTATTTACTATGGTGTATTGTATCCGTTCCATTCCAAATGATTACTAAAACTCCTATTTTACTGTATTGAACTGAAAAAGGTACTTCTTCTCAAAGAAGTCTTTTCACTCTCTTTACTATTGTGAGGAGAAAGAAGCGTTTTGACTATCTTTAAGAGCTTGCGTGCGTGCGTGCGTGCAACACGGTCCTCATCGTCTCTAGATGGTCACAATTGCCCTCCATCAACCTCCGCACGACAGGGAGAAACGACTTAAGAGTTAAGAACTGATCACTTTAAGACACCACACAGCACGGGAACAAGACTGTGATGCGCTGCCGTTGATCTGCTACTGATCTTTTGCTAGACTGAAATTTTGGGGTTAGCTTTTGTGGTGGGTCTAATCTTTAGGCTTAATTTAATACCTTAATTTGAAGGAATAGGCCAAGTGAAATTGCACAAATTTACAACTGTAAAAGGTCAAATGAGGCAGTACAAATAATGCTCCAAACTCTAAACAATTTCTCTTGTTAACATAAATGCAAATTTTTTTTTAAAAATAAAAACATAATTAAATATCCGCTCATGTATTTTCCGTATCGGCTAGTTTTCGGAGGAGAGGGAGGAGGAGGAGAGGAAGAAGAAGAAGAAGAAGAAGAAGAAGAAGAAGAAGAAGAAGAAGAAGAAGAAGAAGAAGAAGAAGAAGAAGAAGACCCATCAACTGAGTGGCTACAGGTTGCTTTGGTATGCAGTTTCAGTATCGGCTGCCAGTCATAAACATTCTAGGCTTCTCACGGATGTGATATAGGCTGAACTGATTTACATAGTAGCACCCATTAGCCAGGAGTTGCAGACACTCCTATATATCTTTTTAGACAAGTGACTTTCCACTTGATGACCCAAGCTCAAGCGCGTCAAAAATTCAGAACAATTAATACAATACACGAAATGAATGAATGAATGAAATAATAAAAATGTATTAAGCGCACAAAAGCATTATCACAGCGCTTATTAAATTAATGCAACAATACACTGATACCTGTTTGTATCGAAGAAAATATAATGTTAAGAAGAAAAAAAGAACACACTCTTGAATGCATTCATGTATGCCTCACGATAATTCATTTCTGTGTGGAGTAATGAAAAGTAAAATAATTAGTTAAGATAGGACACGTCATATCCAACAAATGAGGCACGTTTGTTTTCTTTTCTAGTTGTATTTATTTATTTATTTCACCAACTTATAACTCACAGCGTATGTGTCCTTTACTAGTAAGCTTATATAATGCATAACTCGTCTTCCTTACTTTTGATTTCTCTATCACAGGTCATCAGGCGTAGGAAAAAAAATGTTAAAAATTATATTGGAATTGTAATACCATCTCCAAAGGACCTTGATACTCTGCTTGACACACTGACCAGCACGAACACTGGCAGATGTACTCACCTCATCAACAGCATGCTCCCCTTGTCTCTAGTTTTAAATTTGTCGCTCCTCCCTCCGTTAATGAGCCACCCTTTTCACTTACAAGTCTGTCCTTTTCAGTCCATTACATATCACCCAAGCATATTTTGGTCTGACCCAGTCTCCTCTTCATAGAAAATGCACTCTTGGGTCTGCATAAATTATCCAAGTCTTCAGCTCAGTTCTACCCCAGCCTCCTTATTCCTTCACAACGCGACTTTCCATCCCTTCTTCTTTGTTCTTCTTTTTCTTTGTAGCCTGCTAGAAGTGACCAACTTCTTCCATCTTCGCCAGTAACGAGTATAATCGAATTGTGCTGAGGCCTGATTAAGAAAATAAAATGAAGGGAAGATAAAATATAATTGAGAACAAAGTTGATGCAAGAGACATATAATTAAAAAAATTCATAGCACACGTATTTGTATTTTGGTGCGGTTTTGCTTTCCTATGTGCGCGTGGACGCGGGATTGTATGTATATAAATAAAGTGGACAAAATTGTGGGGTGGGTGAGTGCGGGTGGAGTGAGAGTCAGCGGCAGAATCATTCAATCGTGTCAGCTGTCGGAAACAAGAAAGTGACTGAGGAAAACGCTGCATTGGACGTCCTGGCACTAGCAGTGGGCGAATAAAGAGAAGAACGCAGCAGAAGTGAGAGAGGGCTCACCTGTGGTGGGCGTGTCGCGGCCTGTAATGGACACCGGCAGCCCCATCATTAGCTAGCAAGCGCGGCAACTTTATGCGTCCCAGGCCCGGGGCTCGGGCAGGCAAAGCAAGGAACCTCCGTGGGCCAAGAGTATGCCTGCCAGAGTCTGTGCTAAAATGAGTATCGGAGCCTGCACAGGCAATGGGCTTGCTCCCACTGTCCCCTCTTGATTGTGTGACAGATCTAGCAGTCTATGCTTGAAACTATTTCAGGACGTTGACCAAAAAGATATGGTTTAGCCTGTTTGCTTCCCGTCGAAATCTATGGTTCCTGCCTTCTTAGAAGCGGTGGTAGGTCAAAGACCTTCTCGTGGAAAAATATCGCCTACTTTTTCTAGTATATCGCCGCCTGGAAATAATGTTGCTGCGTTTCGTTATTCTATTTGTTTATCACTCTTACGCAATAGTGAATGACGGCAGTATTAGTTTCGATAGGTGATGCGATATCGTTCTCTATGTCAGCGCACTAAGCATACCGCTATACAATGATATTTACGGTACATAAGACACAATCAGTCAATCAATAGTTGTATTAGTAGGCGTGCAGTCAACTTATCTAAGTTTTGCTCAGTATGCCTAAGTGTGCCTTCTCTCTTGCCTGCCTACCATGTACCAGGGAGTGGGGCAGGTTGCCTCCAATTCTTAGATACTCTGTGCCAGACTCCACGCCAGGAAAATGATGAAGGGGCGTGGTTCGCGGCTTCATGACGAAAAGCAGCGGCCGACTGCAGAAAACAGAGGGACTGGAACACACTATTCGATTGTTTCAGCAGGCTTCCTCTGAGGTTTGCAAAGCATCTTGGTGAGCTGCTGACGTGATGGTGCAGTCTTGATAATCTACTTTGCATCGAACCCATCCCACCAACCTCAACGATATAAGTACAATCTAGGCCATTCCATTGTTTAGAATGTAGATGAGAACAAGTGGAAATATAATTCCGACCAACAGATTCCGCAGTAAGGTATTGGCAGAAACTTGCAAACAGTTTTTTTTTCTACCTCTCCTTCTTCTGATAGTGTAATTTAGAGCTTGTATTCTAATCTGATCTAGCAGCAGGCGTGAAATTCAAGTTTTACTTATTTAGATTTTTTGTTTAGCAGGACGTTGTACAATAATCATTCTCGGAGTGATTTCGTATTCCGTCTCCGCAGTAAGTGATCGCAGACCATTTCCAGTAAAAATAGCCATATCAATAGCCGAGTTGCAGTACATGTAACCAAAATAAAAGACTTTCTCCTTAATATCATCGCAATTATGACTATCACCTTAAACATATTTACCACCGTAACACACCACCTCCACCTTTGCAGCTCAGTCTCTCTCCGCCACCGCCGCAGAACACGACCGAGCCTTGCTCTCCATCTTCGACCGCTACAACGACGTTATCAATTATGGGAGGCGGTGAAGGCGGCGGCGGCAGCAGCTGCTGTTGATGTTGCCTCTGCACCTCCCCTTTTTAGCTACGTCACTAAACTCTATACTCCCAGAAACTACTGGCGGGAAAAAAAAAAGCAGTTTGCATGTAAAACTAAAAGCGACGCTGGGGCTCGTTGTGATGCTGCTGCCGATCGTAGCAGTTTGTGACGTCAATGTCAATGAGCGTCACCGGTCTCTATCGAGTGACGTAAACAGAAGTCAAAAGGGGAGGCGTAAAAGATGTAAGGCCTTCCTCTCCGCGGCCATGTATTAAATAAAGTTAACGTTTGTTACAGAATTTAAATTTTGTTTTCGACGTCGGAGAGTTACGCTTTAAACTGAAGGGAACTGATTCCTTAAAGAATGGCATATGGAAGGTGTCTCATCAAATCCAGCAATATCTCATTTTCTTAACAAACAAAAAAAAAAGCATTATAGGTGGTGTTTAAAAAAAGTATAAAAATAAATCTGGACAAAAGAAACAAATATTGATGATTCACTTTCGCTGTCTGGTGGAAAGAAAGTGAATGAACTGTATTTGCCCTATCCATTTCTCTAGAAGAAAGGGGGAAAAAAAATCTTCCGACCGTGCATTTAGGCTTATTAGCCTTTGTAAAACAAAGCCGGTGTAGGGTACCATATAATTCCGATCTTCTTTTAAGGCACTTGCATCTGAAGTTCAGCATGTTTCTTTCCTAATTATCAAAACATACTTTCAAATTGGGTTACTATTAACATTATAAATTAGACGCACACACGCACAAATGTCTGTGTTGCAAAATAATGTAAATTGAACAAAACCAGAAAATTTTAAATGCTGTGTTCAAATTTAAAAAAAGAAGTTAAAATCAATTAACTTTAATAAAAAGGACATTAAAAAAAACCAACAACAACAACAACAAAAACAAAACAATGCGACATTCTTCAACCCCTTAATCTTAAAGGGAAACAACTCATTAGTGCTACAATCGGTCTGGTAGTTGTTTCTGCGAATTGTGACTGACTTCATACAAAAGCAGCACGCTTGTCGGTATCTTGTCCGTCCGCTCCCAATTTCACTGAACCGAAATCCATTTGTTTTTTCTTACTTTGTGTAGGCTATACTTTATCTACTGCTAAGCGTGCTATTTCATTCGTATTTATATACTTTTTCAAAGGTCAAGGCCATTGAGCTTCACCATTTTCTGAAAACGTGTTTTGTACTGTATCTAAATACTGGCTGATCCCATTGTGATAATTTTGTTTTTCTTGCGGATAGTTCAGATAGTTTGCTGTTTAATGAATCTTCTACCTTGTTATTTTTATGCCTGTGTCTGTGGTGAGTGCTGCTGGTGATGTATGCCTGTGTTGGGTAAATGTCTATAAACTGGATGTATGTGTGTGCATGGGCAGTGTGTATGTGCGGATGGTGTCGGGGTGTTGCCGCTGTGTTTTGTGCAAGTTGTTTTGTGCAAGTTGTTATTGTTTGTAGACATCCTCATGTATATCAGATATTGTTGTGATTTTAAAAAAAATAATTAGAGAGCACTCATACCCGCATTGTAATTGCCAAATCTGGATAAATAAAGTTGTTTGAATTGAATTGAATTGAATTGAATTGTCATTGCATGTCTTGGTTTTTGCTTCGTTATGATAAAGCCGAGTCACAATGCCGCTAAGAAACTTACCAAATTTTTAAAAATGTTTGTGAGTGTCTAGAAATAATTTTGAATGACTTGACAATCTTTTTTTATTTTTAAATGTATTTAATCTTTCTATATTTAATCTTTCTTATGAAGTTGTTTTGTTAAATTTTCTCCAGCTCACGCGCTTCTCAAGCTGCAGCAGGATCTAAATCGAGCAGCCCAAGGTATCCACTTTACAAGTAAAATACCTGGTTGTTGTTGTTTGTAGATTATAGTCACACGACACTTTCGCATATAGGTGACTACTGGACCGATTTATACTGACGCCAGCGGGCCAGTTGTTGGTAAAGGGGAAAATAATATGATCACACGTTGACCAATCCGGGATTCGAACCAGCGACCTTTCGGTTACTAGCAAGACGCTCTTACCAACTGAGCTACCCGGCCCCTCAAAAAAAAACTGGTTTCTACAACTGACTGCATTTGACTGCCCAGAACGAAGACGAAGGCGTATGTCCAAATTAGGAAGGAAAAAAAAGACTGAGCCTATTGTCAGTTGCGCGGTTGTTTGGTGCTGCGCCTGCTGTGCTTCCTGTAAGAAAGCGACCTGAATTTCACCCACACGGAAAATAAACACGTTCTAAAATAAAATGTAAAACAAAAACAAAAAACACAGCAACGAACATGAAAAGCCTTACACACGGAAACACCGGTTATTAGTCATAAAGTCTCCTCTCTGAAAATCCTTACCGGGAAGAGAGGGGACTATAAACTGATTTAAAAAAAAAAACAAAAAAAAATGAAAAGCCCTAAACTTGACATGACAATGTTCCGTTTAAGTGTAAAAGGGGTCTATGATGCATGTTGTAATTTAGGTAAGGTCTAACAACCTGGAGTGCTGCCTTTATAAACGGTGTAAATTAGTTTTAGAACTTTGATTATACCACTTTTAAACACACAAACATAGCCTTACATAAACGGTTTGTTCTAATTAAAACAAAGCCAGGCTTTTAATGAGAAGTTTGGGTTGAAAAAGTAGCGAATTCCGAGGTGGCGAGTCATCAATAACATGTAGCCAGACGTGTAAATTAGTTGTTTGCTCGTCAAGGGATTCTTCAACTCCTTAGTCTGAACCTCCCATCCATACGACACTGCCATTGCGAGGTGGATTACCATCCTTTTGGTCCACCTTCTTCCCTCCCTTGACCCACCTCTCCCGCCCATAGTTACTCCCCTTTCGGTCAAAACATAGTTGTTAGCAAATTCAACAGCGGTGGAACAGTACTTTTTGGTTCAAGACTGTTTAGTCTGACGATTCGTTCGTTGTAATTAAGCTTGAGAGCACGTAATGAAATTTTAAATTTAATGCAGTTGGAATGAGACTACTTGAAATTGGGTTTAAAGATAATTTTGATTTTGGAAAAGTTTTCAAATTTTAGTTTTTATTTTATTCTGTGACTCTATGAGCCAACATATTGGGCTCCAATAGCGATAATAGTCCAACTTTGGACTTAAAAACAATTTCGAAAGAACGCACGAGAATTTTAATGATTAAATTAGGCATAAGCAGTGCAACAATACATGCACGTTCAAGCACGTTTCGTGCGCCATCGGAGAGTTTTGAACCCGAGACAAAAAGCTTTACAAAATTATTGATACACAAGAGCCTATGTTTTCAGATCCCACGAGACCAGAGGTGTCATACATAATTAGCAAATTACTCCCGGTGCCAATGATGTATAATAACGTTAATTATACAAGAGGCTATAGTCTCTGATTATATCCTACATACAATATAGCCAGACAATCCCAGATACTTAAGGTAGACATTCTAGATCTATGATCACCGTGAGAACTAGTGGGTTGAGGACACTGATGACGGAGTATAATTCCTTATTTTAATGTGACTAATCTGAAACTTTCCTTCTTCTGTTTGTTAGCGAATGCTCAAGCCATGATCACGCCCGTTATAATGCAGAATAATGGTTTGCAGAAAAGCGAAGACAAACCATAAAAAAATTAATATAGTTCTTTGAATTTCTTTGTCCCTTGTGTCCTGTCATAATCAGCCTTCTTGCCTAAATGGCAGTAAAGAAAGCCTGAATGTTGGTCCGAAACTGGAAGAGTTGGACATTGTGTAAAACACAAGTGATAAAGGGGTCTCGTCTACAGAGAAAGGACTGCAGTATATTGATGGCATCTTGAATACAACCATTATTGGATGCTATCCTCCGTTGAATGAGGACATAACTATGAACAAACGTTAGGGGAAAACAAAGAACAAAACCGACTTCATTGTTTTACATTACCAAAAAATCAACACATTCATAGTGTCCTATCCTAACCTATCCCGTAACTCGAAGGCCGTTGGGGCACCACAGATGATCGTTTAACCAGCGTACTCATCTTTCTCTGTCCTCAGCAACCCTCATGGCTTCGCTCAGTGTCAAGCCAGTCCATTCTCGAATGTTATCCTCCCACCTCTTTTTCGATCTCCCTCTTCTTCTGCCTCCTTTCACCCTGCCTTGCATGATGGTCGTTGCAAGGCCTGATGCTCTGGTGACGTGGCCATACCATCGGAGTTTCCGTTTCTTACCACTGTGAGCATGTCATCGTGTTGTCCAATGGCTCGTGTGATGGTTTGTCGGATTTCGTTGTTGGTGATGTGCTGGGTGTAGGAAATGACCAGAAGTCTTCTGTAGCACCTCATCTCCATGCTTTGTGTTCTTCGTTGTAGAGCTGCTGTGAGGGTCCATGTTTCGCAAGCGTTTAGGAAGATGGAGATGACAAGGGAGCGCAGCAGCCTTACCTTGGAATATAGACGGATGGTCCTGTTTTTCCAAATGGGCTTTAACCTTGTTAGGGCAGTAGTTGTTTGTGCCATCCTGGAAAGGACTTCCTGTTGGGACCCATTGCCTGATACAATGGCTCTAAATATTTGAAGCTATGCACTGAGTTGAGCGATTGGCCTTGGACTTTGATGTCCATGTTGATGCCATTGGTGTTGTTGGTCATCATTTTGGTCTTTTCTGCACTTATTTCCATTCCATAGGCTATGGAGGTGGTGTCAAGCCTCTGTAGCAGCTGTTCAAGTTCTTGTTCATCTCCAGCCAATCCATCAAAGTCATCCGCAAAACGGTTGAGGATTGCTCTACCCTCATATGCTGACTGTGCCTTCGTGATCTGCAAGGGCATCTGACATGATGCGCTCTATAGGAAGATGTTGAAGAGCGTTGGAGAGAGTAGGCATCCTTGACGACCATCGATTGTTTTTCTGAACTAGTTCCCGATGGTGCAGTTGTGAAGGACTGCACTGGCATTTTTGTCATACAGGCTTTTGATGACTTCAATAATTCAGCTATCCAAGCATGGTCCTCCTAAAAATAATACACAAAAGGCTGAAACCCCAAGCTGAACAAATCATAGCTGAAGAACAAGTCTTTTTTTGGTGATGTGTGAATTGTTATTGTCCTTTTTTTCTTCATATAAATGAGAATATAAGCTGTTATTGTCCGAATGTCCTTCTGTAAATGAGAACAGCGGATTGTCTGGTAGCATGTGGTCTGCTTAGAAGACATAACCACTTAAATAGTATTCCTAGGTCAATATAGTAAGCTTATTTTTGAACTGTAAAACTTTGTATCACAGAAGTCTGATGTGTGAGAGGGTAGTGATGTAAGGGAGTGATGTTTTTGTTTTTATTAAAATAATATAATTTTGTGTGAGAATTTAAATAAATGTTTTTTTAAAAGTATATTAAAAAATAAAAATAAAAAACAAGCAGGATTTAGGGCATGGCGAAGTACCACTGAACAGATTTTCAACCTCAGAATAATCTGCGAGAAATACTTACAGCACCAACAACATTTATATCATGTGTTTGTAGATTTCAAGAAAGCGTTCAACCGCCATCTGGCATGCAGCTCTGTAGGCAACCATGAAAGTGTACAACATCAACCCTAAAATTCATAATGTACAGAAGTGGGAAAAGATAGGGATAATGCACATGACTCAAACCAAATACAGAACATCAGAGGGCAAAAAGCGGGCCAAGCAACAAATTCAGCAATTTCCAAACCGCAAGAAGAAAAATATGGGCAATAGAAATTCATGAGCTGGTTTGATCTGCGGTTGAGACTGGCGCATATTTCTCCAAATGAAAAATAGAGAAAGATTCAAGACGTCTTCCCAATTCGATCAGCGTTCCTTGCGGATGTCAAATGGTGAATGCGAGCCATTTTTCATCCTGCTTAGAGGATGCTAAGCGGATTCACGCTCTCTTATGACTCTCCCTGTTCCTGGACACGTTACCGCCCGGTTAAACAGTTAAACTGCTTGCAACAACATACACATTGATCCACAACCGCTGGAATCAAATCAAACATATGTAAAAACATGGCTGTTTGTTAGCAGTTATCAGAATCAGACTCAGTACCAGAATCTTTTATTGTTCCAACGAACAGCAAGGCAAATTGGTTAACATTGTGCAGCAAAGTAATAGGACAAGGACAATTTTACAATAATGAATAAACGTTAATTTTAGTTAAGTTGTTATGTTCGTATTGATTGAACAGTGAATGCTTGGTCAACAAAAGGGTATCGGTCGGACAATCAATCAGTTTCATGAGTGTATTGTGCTTACTTTTCGCGCGTTAAGTTATATCATATCTTAAAATATTTATTTATTTATTTATTTATTTGATTATTCTTATATAGCGCTTTTCCAGGTCAAGGCGCTGGCCGACACAGAATCTAGTTGAAGCCGCCCGAGGCACCCACAATTTTAATTTTTAAAACTATATCTATCTCTCTACCTGTCTCTCTATCTATCTGTCTCTGTCCCTCTCTCTGTCTCTGCCTGTCTCTGCCCCTCTCTCTGTCTCTGCCTGTCTCTGTCTCTATCTATCTATCTATCTATCTATCTATCTATCTATCTATCTATCTATCTATCTATCTATCTATCTATCTATCTATCTATCTATCTATCTATCTATCTATCTATCTATCTATCTATCTATCTATCTATCTATCTATCTATCTATCTATCTATCTATCTATCTATCTATCTATCTATCTATCTATCTATCTATCTATCTATCTATCTATCTATCTATCTATCTATCTATCTATCTATCTATCTATCTATCTATCTATCTATCTATCTATCTATCTATCTATCTATCTATCTATCTATCTATCTATCTATCTATCTATCTATCTATCTATCTATCTATCTATCTATCTATCTATCTATCTATCTATCTAACTATATCTATCTATCTATAATCTATACAGGATTATTTATATTTTAACTGTACCATTAAAACTGGTTGGATGCAGCAACCATGAGCAAGGGCAAAACAAAAACAAAACAAAACAAAACCACGTCATGTTTAAGTCACTATCACTGTACCAGGTTGTAAAGAGCGCTGGCGATTCAATTTCCAAATTCAAAGCGGTCAGCGGACTGCAGCACAGCGGATGGAGATCAGGGTTGACGCAGGACAGGTCTTGAGGCAGCAGGCAGACCGCATAACAGGTCATCGATCTTAGTTTTCATCCAGCACCTTAGCGAGAAGACCAGACAAGCTCTTGACAGTGATCAAGTCAAATGGCAGCGGGATGCTCGTGCTTCTTGCTCTCTTTCCCTCTGTGTCTCTTACTCTGTCTTACATTGTTTCATCGCTTTTTCATCTTTCTTACAAAAGTATATATTTCTTTCCAGTAGCAGTATTCTATGATAGGCTTGAGATCTAGTTTGTATTATTTGTTGACATTGCTGCATATGCATAATCAAATTGTATTTACCGTATATTGTCGTTTTCTTAAATCTTTTATGGATTTCTTTTTTTAAATGGTGAAAACACTTATTGATTTCAGCTGACAATGATGGAAAGCTCGGGTTTCTTAAGACTTTTTATTTCAAATTTGAGGCGACATGAGATGTGTAAATGTTTTAAATTATATTAATAAATGTTATGTTTCAAACAGTTCCTTGCCAAAAGACTATTCGCCTCACTCTCTCTCTCTCTCTCTCTCTCTCTCTCTCTCTCTCTCTCTTATTTTTTGTGTCCAAGTTTTCCTCTCTGTTTGTCACTCTCTGTATCTTCCCAACAAACCATCCCTTCTCCACGCTTTGTATTTCCAAGAAGACGATCTGTAAGGCTCAGAGTACCTCAGCCGTCTTCAGTCGCTGTTGATGCTGTTTGCATGTCGATGCCGGAGCCCTAGATTGCAGGGTCTGGCTTCTCTCACGTCTTATTTACTGGGGCCAGTTCCAAGCAGCACGCGACAACGCGACACGATGATGAGAAGAAGATCAAGAGAAAGGAGGGAAATTGGTAGTGAAGAGAAACGGGGGAAGGGATCAAGCAAGAACGACAATGACAACGGATTGTTCGTGTAGTGCTGTATATGTTCCTGCTCTTTTCCTAGATCTAACATCGAACCCACGTTGTTCAAGACCCACACTTGCCACTGGCTTACGCGCTGGATTTTGCTAAGGACTGCTGAGTCACCCCAACAGACCAAAGCAGATTTGCGATGCAGATTGTGATGACGGAGACGAACATTGACAATAGGAAAGACGAACAAGAAAAACATTGAAACGATTTTACTGCGTGGTTGACTGAGAGCACGGGCGCACTAACCAAGAAGAATGGATCTTCGGCACGAATTTTGCGATACATACTACTACGCTACCGGTCCGCTATCGGGAATCCACAAAATTCTTGCCGAGTGTCCATTCTTCTTGGTTAATACCAGACCTGATAGTGATCTAAGAGAGGTTTCCGCGGAACGTGCAACTATGTCACGCCTTGTGACAGACATTTTGAAGTCCAATGAGTCTGATGACGTCCACAAATCCACAACTTGAACGGCGAAAATATATACACAGAAACTGTCAACGCTGCACCACTATTCCAAAACAAAGTATGGCGCCGCAAAACCGGAAGCGAGTAAAGCAACTTTCGTCTTCCGATACAAAACAACAAAAAAAACAACAAAAAATGTAAGTGTCCGCAAATTGTTTCGCATTTCCTATCTTTTTTTTTTTTTTTTTTCGTTTTCGTTTTCGCGGATTTTCGCGATTTCGCGGAGAACTATCAGGTCTGTAATACGCCGTTGCTGTGAGTAAACTGGTGAGGGGGGAGGGGGGAGGAGAGGAAAAGAGAGAGAGAAGGGGCTTTGGGTGGGGGGTGGGAGGGGTTAGTGATGTTTGTATTTTAAAGAGTCTGTAACACAGGAAGCAGGACACCATTCGTCACAGAGCATCAAGTATCTTTAAGTCTTGATGATGTAGATGTTGATATCTTGTATAGCGCGATCCTCCACGCTGGTAGACATGCTCATTGCGCACGCAAAGGAATTGGGGGAAGTGATCCTAAAAAATAAAGCGAAGCAGCCATCAGAGGTAGAAAAAACAACTTCATTATGTACTGCGAATATCTTAATACAAGCCTCTGATATTCAGTGTGAGCAGGCTTCCTCTTGAAGATGGAATTGTGTTTGCACTTGCAGATACACACACACACGTACAGAAAGGATACCATAGCGTGCATCGGGCATACACCTTGAAACGGCAGTACTTCAAACGTTTCTGCGGCTCAGTATGACCAAAAGAGCCAAGTTAGGCTTACCATTCTAGGAGTCGTGAAGGAGCAGCAGAAAACGGCCGGGGCCGAAGAGGCAAAGGGGTTTGATTATGGTTGTTGTCGCCTACAAATAACAGTGATTGTCAGTGGCGAGAAAGGGCAGATCCGTCAGGGCCTGTGGCGGAGAGGTTTTGGATTGACCCATTGCATCGATCTTGAGTTTCCCCGATGCAAACATTCTGAGTATATAAAAGTAAAAACAGACCGTTTGAGATTAACATACTGCAAACAGCAAAGAGAGCACAGGAATAGACGGGTCATTCTCTTGATGTCTCGGACTCTCTGTTGATGCAACCGTAGACGGTTGTCAACACAAGTAAAGTTCTACAGTACAATTTTCTTCCAGATTGTTGGTCTCGGAAGCGTCTATGTTGTCCTTATCGCAAGATTCATCATCATCGTCAGCAGCAACAACAGTATCGAAATATTCGACGAAGCCGTCCTCATCATCGTCAGCAATAGAAGCAATATCACCATCATCATCACCATCATCATCATCATCATCATCATCATCATCATCATCATCATCATCATCATCATCATCATCATCATCATCATTATCATCATCATCATCATCATCATCATCATCATCATCATCATCATCATCATCATCATCATCATCATCATCATCATCACCATCGCACTATACATACAAACCTGCAGTATATCTACCGATATATTCATTAAAAACCCACATTGACCCTCCATAGTCACAGACGTTTCGGATCATCAGTACAGTTATTGATACTATCAATTCACGTGACGTACTGCATCTGTTCATACTAATAGTATTCGTGCATACAAATGTGGCTTTGACAAATAATCCCAGATTCGCGTCGCCCGCCAGGGCCAAGGCATAGGCCTTAAGTCACCGTGAAATTTGAAGACTACAACGATAAGAAGCCATACAATAAAACCAGGAATAGCGGCTAGGAGGCGACAGGCAGGATTACATTAGAGTCAGTGATAAGAAAATCTCGACGGCGATGACGGCAATGATAACATCTTGGATGAAAACGTAACCTACCCCTCAAATCCTTTCAGCACAAAATCTGATACTCTGTGATTTAGCACCTAAAACTCAATGTTACGACGAGAGAGCTACAGATGTAGGGCCTAGTATGGTACTAAAAAAAAGGGTCGAACTGCAGAATGGGTACAATGAAAAAACATGGGGTGGCTTCAAAGAAGAAGAAGAAGAAGAAGAAGGATGATTCTGATGATGATTATGACGATGATTGTGATGATGATGGGAAAAACATGAAGGAAGAAGAATACGAAGGAGAAGGAAGAGAAAAGGGGAGAGAAAGAGAGAGAGAGAGAGAGAGAGAGAGAGAGAGAGAGAGAGAGAGAGAGAGAGAGAGAATTTCAATACATCTTAGACAAGGTAGAAGATAGAGCAAACTTATAACGCTAGCTGTCAAAGCGTGTATTCTTCCTTTTGTTGACGGTACTTATCTCCCCTACTTGTTATCTCCCCTTAATTGCCCGGCAGCTGCCATCTCGATGTCCGATCCGCGACTAAAAAGCCTTGTGGGATTGAATTTCCGCCTGCTAATGGGGACGCCAAAGAAAATGAAAAGCAAATTGTAAAAGTTAATTCCCCCTCTGTCAGTGCCTTGCCATAGAAACGTAATCTAATTTGTTAACTGTGACAGACCTATCTATGTTTATCTGAGAAAAAAAAATGCTTTGCATTTGAGGCCTTAGACAATAGAAACCAAACATTTTAGAAAATTGTTAAACGATTACCAAATATTTAGTGATTTAGGTACATAGTCTGCAGTAAGACCAAAAGCGAGTCGTTGTGGAATTTATTCTTAGTTGAGAGCGACGATTCTGCTCTTCGGTTAAAGTTAGCACGACGTCGCAGCAGCATGCTTTTCCAGGAGGAAAGCAAGGCATTTCGAGACAGTTACAAAGTACAGAGTACGCCATACACTGATACAAATCGGGAACTGGACCAAAAGCAATTGATTTATAGTTGTGAACTTCAGACAACGGAGACCTAGAAATCTCAGCTCCACAGCGATAAAGTTGGATTACGTACATCTCTTCAATGATGGCGTCCGGTTACAAGTAAAACACCGTCGTTCGCCGGAAAGACTTAAGTACTTGTGAATACAGTGGAAAGTACCATCAGAAGTTTGCACCCAAACCCCACACTTACTGGGAATGACTCGTCATCAAGGAGCTATTTACCTGCAAACGTAGCGCCGTGTGAACATTGACTGCAGGTAACCAGAGTTGGGAGAAGGATGCTTACGAGGTGACATTATCCCAATAGAGATTATGAATCCCATACCTTGAATGAAAACAGACAGGGAACACCATCGCCAGTGTTTTTTTGCCCTGATGGCGCCCGACGTAAGAGCCAGAAAAGCTTTGTAGACTGAGAAGGTAAGCTACTGTCACTGTTATCAGCTATCTGCATGTAAACAACACCAGGCGTGTCTCCAACACTGTGGGCCCGTTAGAAAAGCTATACAAGGCATTCACGTAGATAAATGGTGTGTATTTGTAAACTTACTCTTCGGCGATTTGTGTTGTAATGCAATAATTTAAGGCAGCTTTTATATAAATTACTGATTATGCAGTTGACTTTGTATTAACACGTGTTGAAATGAGAGGGTTCACACATACACACACAAACACACACACACACACACGCACGCACGCATGCGCCCTCACATCCACACAAACGATCTGGATTGAGATAATGTGTTCAGTATAACTGTTAACTTCTTACATATAGAATCCTATCCTATCCTATCCTGTCCCATAACCCGAAGGTCGTAGGGGCACTACATATGATCGTTTAACCAGCATACTCCATCTTTCTCTGTCCTCAGCAGCCCTCATGGCTTCGCTCAGTGTCAAACCAGTCCATTCCCGAATGTTGTCCTCCCACCTCTTTTTCGGTCTCCCCCTTCTTCTACCTCCTTGCACTGTGCCTTGCAGAATGGTCTTTGCAAGGCCTGATGATCTGGTGACGTGGCCATACCATCTGAGTTTCCGTTTCTTCACCACTGTGAGCAGGTCATCGTGTTGTCCAATGGCTTGTGTGATGGGCTGTCGGACTTCGTCGTTGGTGATGTGTTGGGTATAGGAAATGCACAGAAGTCTTCTGTAGCACCTCATCTCCATGCTTTGTATTCTTCGTTGGAGATCTGCTGTGAGGGTCCATGCTTCGCAAGCATATAGGAAGATGGAGATGACCAGAGAGCGCAGCAGTCTTACTTTGGAATGTAGACTGATGGTTCTGTCTTTCCAAATGGGCTTCAACCTTGTCAGGGCAGCAGATGTTTGTGCGATCCTGGAGAGGACTTCCTGTCGAGACCCATTGTCTGACACAATGGCTCCTAAATATTTGAAGCTGTGCACTGTGTTGAGGGATTGGCCTTGTACATTGATGTCCGTGTTGATGCCATTGGTATTGTTGGTCATCATTTTGGTCTTCTCTGCACTTATTTCCATTCCATAAGCTCTGGAGGTGGTGTCAAGCCTCTGTACAAGCTGTTCAAGTTCTTGTTCCTCTCCAGCCAATCCATCAATATCATCCGCAAAACGAAGATTGGAGATTGCTCTGCCCCCTATGCTGACTGTGCCTTCGTGATCTGCAAGAGCATCTGACATGATGCGCTCTAGGAAGATGTTGAAGAGTGTTGGAGAGAGTAGGCATCCTTGACGCACACCGATTGTTGTTCTGAACCAGTTCCCGATGACGCTGTTATGGAGGACTGCACTGGTAGCCTTGTCATACAGGCTTTTGATGACTTCTATAATTTTAGGGCTGATGTTGTACACTTTCATGGTTGCCCATAGAGCTGCATGCCAGACTCGGTCAAATGCCTTCTTGAAGTCTATGAACACATGATATAGATGTTGTTGGTGCTGTAGTTATTTCTCACAGATTATTCTGAGGTTGAAAATCTGTTCAGTGGTACTTCGCCCTGCCATGAATCCTGCTTGTTCTTCAGCTATGATTTGTTCAGCTTGTGGTTTCAACAGCTTGTGGTTTCAACCTGTTGAGTATTATTTTCAGGAGGACCTTGCTGGGATGGCTGATGAGGCTGATGGTGCGGTAATTTTCACACTCCTGAAGGTTACCTTTTTTGGGAAGAGTGATGACAAGCGACTGGGTCCATGGTGTAGGCCATTCCCCACTCTGCCAGATCTTGTTACAGATAATGGTGAGAGCATCAGTCATCGCTTCTCCTCCTGCTTGTAGCAGTTCCGCTGGTATGTTGTCCACTTCCGCTGACTTCCCTTTCTTCAGCGATTGCACTGCTGCCTCAACTTCTTCCCGGAGAATTGGGAGGATTTCTTCTTCTTCTCTGCTCTCGGGACATGCTAGAACTGATGGGTCTCCATTTGGTGTATGGTTGTAAAGGTCAGAGCAGTACTCTGTCCATCTGTCCAAGACTTCTTGTTCTTCTGTAAGGCATATGCCAGACTTGCTTTGGATAGTGGAGACTTTGGGCTGTTTAACACTTGTCAGCCGCTTCACAGTCTGGTAGGCCTTCTTGCTGTTGTTCTTGTTCAGATTGTTCTCTATTTCCTGGCATTGGTCTTCTATCCAGTTCTCCTTTGCTGTACGCATGCCTTTTCGGATGTCATTGTTGATTTTTCGGTAGACATGAGCTCCCTGTGAGGTGTTCTTTTTCTTTTTTAACTCTCGTCGTTTATCACACAGATCCAAAAGTTCAGGTGTGATCTACGGCTTCTTCTTTAGTCGGTGCTTGCCAAGGATCTCAGTGGCGGCATCTGTTACAGCTGAGTTGAAGGTATTGGTCATGGTGTTGACATCTACTTCTCCTGCCCCCAAAATAAGCAGTGGTGCAAATTTCCCTCCAATTGTGGCCTGAAATATTTTTGCCACCTCCGGGTCTTGCAGTTTGTCCAGGTCGAACTTCAGCCTAGTGCACTTTGCTGTATTTACTCTCTTCAAATGGAGCCGGAAAGACATCATCACGAGATCGTGGTCACTTCCAATGTCTGCTCCTGGAAAAGTGCGTGTCCTGCCAATGTTGATGCTTGATCTGAAGCGTTTCTTGACCATGATGTAGTCGATCTGGTTGTGATGTTCCCCGCCGGGACTGTGCCATGTCCATCGTCTGGATTTTTTGTGGAGACCAAGCGTGTTTGCCAGTACCAGATTGTTGTATCTGGCAAACTCCAATAGCCTCAGACCCCTGTCATTTGTCTCGTTGTTGCAGTGGGGTCCACATGTGTCTCCCCAGTTGTGGTGCGCATCTTGGCCAACCTTGGCATTCCAGTCGCCTTGCACTATGACTATGTCCTTCTTCGGCACTTGGTCAAGGACCGCCTGTATATTTTCATAAAAATCCTCCACTTCGCTGTCTTCATAGTCTGATGTTGAGGCATAGGCCTGGATGATGGTAATGTTGAAAGGGGTTGCTCTCAGACGGATGGTAATGAGTCTACTGAAGGCTGGGCGGCAACCCATGACAGTGGCTAGAATGTTCTTGTGGACCAAGAATCCAACGCCGTGTTCTTGCCTGTCATCTCTACCGCTGAAATAGAGCTTGTGGCCTTTGTCAGTCGTTGTTTCACCTAGGCCTTTCCAGCGCAGTTCGCTGATACCTAGAACGTTCCATCGATAGTGGTCCAGCTCGTGGGCCAGTTCTTCTAATTTTCCTTCCGCAGTTAGGGTCCTGACATTCCAGGTTCCTATGACGATGTTGTTTCTCGTGCGGATCTTGCTAATTTGTCCATCAGTAGCATACTTTTCACCTCAGTCCTGGTGGCCAACGGAAGGCGCGGTCCTTGTTCCGGGCGACGACCGATCCGGCATGGAATTAGTGGATAGCCTCATCATGTGTTGTGTCTTGTGTAGAATACCTATCACAATTCACGTGAACTGATACATAATTGTTCTCCCTTTCTCCATTTCCTGGGATCGGTGCTTTGTGGCTGCAATTGACGTTAGAGAAGTTGCTTTTCATACTTAATTTTAAATAACGATTGTTGCGGGAACAAAAACTCCAATATCCAAAACGGAAGCCGGTAATACTGTTTATATTTTCAATACAAAGACACTCCTCAAGTTTAGATCGGTTTTTCCCCCATTCATGATTGAAGTTAAGATGAATAGAAAGTCTGGAATCTGCTTACAGTATTGTGTTTACAATCTAGCATATTATTTTTCAACCAGACTATATATGTTTTAAAATACACTGAGGCAAGCCCATGACTTCCATAGAGTACCCGGACTGCTGAATGATCAACCGTTCCGAGCGTGAAGTCAAGTCAGCCGTCAAAATACAACACATCTTATCTGACAGCCTTCTGCTCTCCGCGGTACAGGATCGGTGTCAGAAAATTGCCGGTGCGAAAATGATAGATGTCTCCAGCTAGACGCTACCCGATCATTAACGGGTGGATTAGGCTGTCTTCTGGATTAGGACGGTGCAGCCTTTTTCATGCTAAGTGCTTTCCGCGCAGCATATCGGGTTATCTGTTGAAATGGGGATACTGGAAGAATCAAGGACTTGCCAAGTTGTCTGTACGTAGCTGTAGACAATATTGTAGGCTAAACTGTCATAACACAGACTGACTAAAGGATTCCTCGTTTATTAGCCGTGAATACGCGCGGTACGCACTTGTTATAGGGGAGGGGATAGGGGCACCTGTTAATTCCGTTGTCTGGATGATTATATTACAGACAAATGGATACACGGACGTGAGAGCTTACCACGGACAGAAAGTTAATTTAAGGAAAAGAAAGACAACAATTGACCTTAACATTTCTTAAAGACAGCATACAGTAACACGACTGAATGCGGAAACGAGCATCGTCATGCAGTGGCCAACAAATTTAGATTCGTAAAAGTCACATTAAAAGCAGAAAAACAAAAAAAGAAACAATGGATCTTTTATTTGATAAATACACTTTTGAATGAAACAATTGTATGAAACAATTTAATTGTATTTTAAAAGTAAGTCACGCTGCATCGTTTTCCATTAAATTACAATTGACCCAACTAAAATCTGACTATCATTTACATTCATATGGATAGAGGAGTTTCCGTGTTCATTAGTAAACATCCCATACCCAAAACTCGTTTGCTTGGCTAGTATCTGCGAGCGGAAGCATAGTACTCTGTTTATTGTAACATATTCTCATGTCTGAGTTTCAGTTGTTTCATAGCCAGTCTCCATTCTGATCCCACCACTAAATCAAAACCCATGATTAATGTCTATCCGCCCCGCCTTCTCCTGTTAGTTATATCGCTCGCAAACAGAGGGTAGGAGAAGTACCAACATTTTACAGAAATACAGTAAAAGGGGTAGAAAAGCATCCTGGTCGTAGGCCTTTCCAACCGCTTTATCACCTTTTCGTAGATATTCACTCCCAAGAACTTTTCGAGCTTGCCTGATTGGCGACTGGGAATGAAAGATGGACACGAACTTGAGAATGACGAAGCACTCATGACACTCCAAAAGCGCATGCGCAGAGATGGCAGAAAGTGTTTGTCAGTTTTATATTCATAATTGCGGGGTCAGGCAGCAATTCTTAGTCCACGAGAAGCAATTCTGACCTTCTGCTATAAAATGTTACTTAAAAAAAATTATATTACAAAAATTAGTTTCAAGCAGAAAATATGTGTGCTTCCTTTAAAAAATCAATATAACAACTACAGCGATGAATGTCTTATTTACATACACCATATAATAAACAAATGTAACAACTGAAACTGATATTTTCTTAGGACAAAAACAAATCAGCGGAAGAGCCATTTTAGCGAATAAATCATTGTAAAATTAAGGAGAGATTTTTTTTTATCAAGAAGGCTTTTTAGTATGGATCTTGATCTTGCGGTAAGATGGATGTTGGCCAGTTGACAAGTGACACAAAGGTCAACGCTACAATAGTCGGAGGGGTCAGTTTCTTCCTGTCAGCTACTTTGACCAAAACAGAGAAGTATGCTGGACACAGATATCTTGATATCAAATATTGAAGTAGCCTCATCAACTTCTCGTTTGCGTCCGTCAAGAAAAGTTGTCCGTATCCGTAAATACTACTGACAAAGTTGAAGCCCATTTGGAAAGACATGAGCATCAGTCTACACTTTAAGGTAAGGTTGCATGTCATCTCCATCTTCCTATACTCTTGCGAAACATGGACCCTCACATCAGACCTACAACGAAAGCATGGAGATGAGGTGTCACATAGGAGTTCTGGGCATTTCCTACACCAAGCACATCACCGACGACGGACCATCGCACAAGCCATTAGACAACACGATGACATGCTCACAGTGGTGAAGAAACGGAAACTCCGATGGTATGGCCACGTCACTAAAGCATCAAACCTTGCAAAGGCCAATGCTGCAAGGCACGGTGCAAGGAGGCGCAAGAAGAGGAAGACAGAAAAAGAGCTGGGAGGACAACATTCGAGAATGGACTGCTTTGGTATTTAGCGAAGTCATGAGGGTTGCCTGACGACAGAGAAAGATGGAGTACGCTGATCATCTGTGGTGCCCCACGACTTTCGAATTACAGGATAGGATAGGATAGGGATAGTATATGCTACTTGACCAAGAACAATGGATATGGCACTATATTAGACATCATCATCATCATCGTCATCATCATCATCATCATCATCATCATCATCATCATCATCATCATCATCATCATCATCATCATCATCATCATCATCATCATCATCATCATTATTTAGATATGCTTCTAAAAGGAGAAATACGTTAAACACAGATTGTCTCCATTTATTTTCCGCTCTGATTTTTTCTTTCTTCTTTCCTTATTTATATTTTCTGTCCTTATTTATTGATTTTCTTTCCTTATTTATATTTTCTTAAATTTAATTATCGTTTTGCAATATATTTTATCTGAATTTAATGCCGATTTCGAGTAGTGATTGTAATTTATACACAATTGTCAAAATTATTATTATTATTATTATTATTATTATTATTATTATTATTATTATTATTATTATTATTATTATTATTATTATTGTTAGTAGTAGTAATAGTAGTAGTAGAAGTAGTAGTAGAAGTAGTAGCAGTAGTATACAAGCGTCAAAATTTTTTTGTGTTAAAAGCGAAATGCAGACTGACTGCTAGGATATGTGTAGACAAATTAATTAAAATTACAACAAGAACAGCTTGGCAACAACTGCAGTACAAGTTAAGACTGGGATATATATATAATCATCTTGATTAGCGACTGAAGACTGTTTGAAATAAGCTGCAGTTTACAGTGCCTTCTTTATCCTCGAGGTCATACCAGTCATACAACTTAAAAGCAGAATTTCTCTCTTCGCAAACGACCATGCCATGCGCCATTAACCTTTGTAGATCATCATTTACATAATGATGAACAGGTTACATACATCATTTCACAAGTACATTGTCCACCCGGCACATTTATCAGTATGAATTTACGACATAATTCATCTCGTAGCCATGCCTACGCTTTACATGCGAAAAACAAGTATTTCAGCAGTTCACGAACGCAAACCGCGTTCTGTTGATAGCAGGAATAAAGGTACTCCGTTTTAGAAAGCTGTTACCCTCCTGCCTGTATCAATTCAACGATCCTTTATTTTATTTTTTTTATTATTGATTGATTGATTGATTTATTATTGCTTTAGGTCCAGCGGACTCTTCCGAGCCAAATCAGGACCGGACAACCCCCGATCCGCATAAAAGATCTGTTGAAACAACCCCAGTGGGAAAATTGAATGCCCTCCACCGGCCAGTCACTTTACAATAAAGACATCCCACGCGAGGGACGGCTGAGGGTTGACCTCAACTACGCGAACTCCCCGATTACAAAAACAAAATAGAATACAAACATCAGTATAAATCATCAACAAAAAACATACATATAAAATGCCTATAGTGCTAAATAGTACATTCATAGGAAGCCCTAGTGACCACCCGGCAGAAAGCGTCCAACACTCCCAAGCTGATCCAACAGACCTCATACACAAACAAGGAGTCTTGTCCAGGAAGAGTTTTCAAGAAAAAAGGTAGGTCATTGATCTAGCGAAGAAGAAGATAGTATAGCAGAGTGGTAGGACAGATCGGGAATGGGAAAGAGCAAATGAGGAAGACAGCGACAGTGGGAATTTAAAGCACTAAATTTCCAGAAAGTGGGGATACTATTTATACTGAAACCCCCGGCACTCCAACGGGGGGAACTGTTGCCGCAGTTAATTTGTCATGCCTACAAAGGCAAGACAGGTTTTCAACTGGGGCTTTCACTGTACCCTTTATAGGTTAGAACAATCTACAGTGGCAAGATTGCTCATGACCCCAAGGGTTTTTTTTATTATAGTGAGACAGTGAAATAGCGAATTTTTATGGCACGAACGAGACATACATCATCAACGCTCAAGTCGAAAACGCCACTGAGGGCTGTCAGATTGTCCATAAAGATAGATGCGACTACAACGGAGCTGAAGAGATGGGCCGGTGAATTCAAGCTTGTAACATCCAGAGCTTCGAGAATGGTCAGTACGCAGACATATTCCAACATAGTTAAATGATAATATTGTGTTTATTTCTGCTGATTTGCGGGGAGAGAGCTTAAAATTCGTCAACCTTCAGCGTCCAGCGGCCTCGTGCTGAAATAACGGTCACCTACAGAACCAAACTTAAATTTTTACTGAATACATTTCCGATACAGGAAAAGAGGTTTGGAGGGGATTAAAAATTCTTCATTAAGGTAAATTTAGGACACCTTAGTCAGCAAATTGCAACATTGGGTTCTAGATGTCATAGAAATCAAAGGCACAATGTAAAACATTGCAGCGTCATCAGAAGCAACGAGTAGCACAACTCCTGGAGATTATAAACTGAAATTCAGGTACTCCTCGCTGCATATGCATATATACAGGGTATCCCAAAAGTAGGTTTACAGTTATTAAACTACTTTTTATATCCTATCCTATCCTATCCTGTCCCATAACCCGAAGGTCGTAGGGGCACCACAGATGATCGCTTAACCAGCATACTCCATCTTTCTCTGTCCTCAGCAGCCCTCATGGCTTCGCTCAGTGTCAAACCAGTCCATTCTCGAATGTTGTCCTCCCACCTCTTTTTCGGTCTCCCCCTTCTTCTACCTCCTTGCACTGTGCCTTGCAGAATGGTCTTTGCAAGGCCTGATGATCTGGTGACGTGGCCATACCATCGGAGTTTCCGTTTCTTCACCACTGTGAGCAGGTCATCGTGTTGTCCAATGGCTTGTGTGATGGTCTGTCGGACTTCAACGTTGGTGATGTGTTGGGTATAGGAAATGCACAGAAGTCTTCTGTAGCACCTCATCTCCATGCTTTTTTCTTCGTTGGAGATCTGCTGTGAGGGTCCATGCTTCGCAAGCATATAGGAAGATGGAGATGACCAGAGAGCGCAGCAGTCTTACTTTGGAATGTAGACTGATGGTTCTGTCTTTCCAAATGGGCTTCAACCTTGTCTTTTATATGGTTGTAGTTACTTGCTTAGTAATACCAATATAAAACATTCCTCACAGTATAAATCTAACTTACATAAACAGCTTTTTCCTTGCTGATTGTAATTTATTTTATTAACAAGGTTTATGATAAGAAACCCAAAACAATAAACGATTTAAAAGAATACATTCATCTCGCATTCACAGAAATTGATGAGGCTCGGAATTTGTGCCGCACTGTGTGTCAGAGTGTCCTGGAGAGATTTGTAGAATGTTGCAATGCTGAAGGAGGACATTTTGAGCATCTGAGAGATTAAATTGTTTATGTTTATGTTAACAGTTATAACGAATTTCCCGCTGTTATAGTGTCGATTTTTTTAAATTAAAAGTCTCGTGATAACTGTAAACCTACTGTATGTACTTGCTTTTTTTTCCCTATTGGAATAAAACATGCTCTGCTCTGTGGGTTCGGGCATTAAATAGAATAGACCCAACGTTTCCCGGCGTGTCGTAAGAGGCGACTAACAGGGGTGATGTTAGCACGGCATCACTGGGCGAAAGTCTTCTACACAGAAGTCACCGGCCAGGGCGGAGGAACCTCACGTTACTACAGGTTCAACGACCATGTGCTCAGGGCCAAGGCGAGCCACACTGTATTCGTGGATTTCGGCTGTGGCCAACAGCCTGGAGAGGATTGGGCACCGCCAGGTCTTTTTTGCCCAAGACACACTACATGATGACACAACCCACTAATTCCATACCGGATCGGTCGTCGCCCGGGTCGTCACACGGCACAAGGACCGCGCCTTCCGTTGGCCACCAGGACGGAGGTGTTAAGTATGCTACTGATGGACAATTTAGCAAGATCCGCACGAGAAACAACATCGTCATAGGAACCTGGAATGTCAGGACCCTAACTGCGGAAGGAAAATTAGAAGAACTGGCCCACGAGTTGGACCACTATCGATGGAATGTTCTAGGTATCAGCGAACTGCGCTGGAAAGGCCTAGGTGAAACAACGACCGACAAAGGCCACAAGCTCTATTTCAGCGGTAGGGATGACAGGCACGAACACGGCGTTGGATTCTTGGTCCACAAGAACATTCTAGCCACTGTCATGGGTTGCCGCCCAGTCTCCAGTAGACTCATTACCATCCGCCTGAGAGCAGCCCCTTTCAACATCACCATCATCCAGGCCTACGCCCCAACATCAGACTATGACGACAGCGAAGTGGAGGATTTTTATGAAAATCTACAGGCGGTCCTTGACCAAGTGCCGAAGAAGGACATAGTCATAGTGCAAGGCGACTGGAATGCCAAGGTTGGCCAAGATGCGCACCACAACTGGGGAGACACATGTGGACCCCACTGCAACAACGAGACAAATGACAGGGGTCTGAGACTCTTGGAGTTTGCCAGATACAACAATCTGGTACTGGCAAACACGCTTGGTCTCCACAAAAACTCCCGACGATGGACATGGCACAGTCCTGGCGGGGAGCATCACAACCAAATAGACTACATCATGGTCAAGAAACGCTTCAGATCAAGCATCAACATTGGCAGGACACGTACTTTTCCAGGAGCAGACATCGGAAGTGACCACGATCTCGTGATGATGTCTTTCCGGCTCCACTTGAAGAGAGTAAATACAGCAAAGTGCACTAGACTGAAGTTCGACCTGGACAAACTGCAAGACCCGGAGGTGGCAGAACTATTTCAGGCCACAATTGGAGGGAAATTTGCACCACTGCTCATTTTGGGGGCTGGTGAAGTAGATGTCAACACCATGACCACCACCTTCAACTCAGCTGTGACAGATGTCGCCACTGAGATCCTTGGCAAGCACCGACCAAAGAAGAAGCTGTGGATCACACCTGAACTTTTGGATCTGTGTGATAAACGAAGAGAGATGAAAAAGAAAAAGAACACCTCACAGGGAGCTGATGTCTACCGAAAAATCAACAATGACATCCGAAAAGGCATGCTCACAGCAAAGGAGAACTGGATAGAAGATCAATGCCAGGAAATAGAGAACAGTCTGAACAAGAACAACAGCAAGAAGGCCTACCAGACTGTGAAGCGGCTGACAAGTGTCAAACAGCCCAAAGTCTCCACTATCCAAAGCAAGTCTGGCATATGCCTTACAGAAGAACAAGAAGTCTTGGACAGATGGACAGAGTACTGCTCTGACCTTTACAACCATACACCAAATGGAGACCCATCAGTTCTAGCATGTCCCGAGAACAGAGAAGAAGAAGAAATCCTCCCAATTCTCCGGGAAGAAGTTGAGGCAGCAGTGCAAGCGCTAAAGAAAGGGAAGTCAGCGGGAGTGGACAACATACCCGCGGAACTGCTACAAGCAGGAGGAGAAGCGATGATTGATGCCCTCACCATTATCTGTAACAAGATCTGGCAGAGTGGGGAGTGGCCTATACCATGGACCCAGTCGCTTGTCATCACTCTTCCCAAAAAAGGTAACCTTCAGGAGTGTGAAAATTACCGGACCATCAGCCTCATCAGCCATCCCAGCAAGGTCCTCCTGAAAATAATACTCAACAGGTTGAAACCCCAAGCTGAACAAATCATAGCTGAAGAACAAGCAGGATTCAGGGCAGGGCGAAGTACCACTGAGCAGATTTTCAACCTCAGAATAATCTGTGAGAAATACCTACAGCACCAACAACATCTATATCATGTGTTCATAGACTTCAAGAAGGCGTTTGACCGAGTCTGGCATGCAGCTCTATGGGCAACAATGAAAGTGTACAACATCAGCCCTAAAATTATTGAAGTCATCAAAAGCCTGTATGACAAGGCTACCAGTGCAGTCCTCCACAACAGAGCCATCGGGAATTGGTTCAGAACAACAATCGGTGTGCGTCAAGGATGCCTACTCTCTCCAACACTCTTCAACATCTTCCTAGAGCGCATCATGTCGGATGCTCTTGCAGACCATGAAGGCACAGTCAGCATAGGGGGTAGAGCAATCTCCAATCTTCGTTTTGCAGATGACATTGATGGATTGGCTGGAGAGGAACAAGAACTTGAACAGCTGGTACAGAGGCTTGACACCACCTCCAAAGCCTATGGAATGGAAATAAGTGCAGAGAAGACCAAAATGATGACCAACAACACCAATGGCATCAATACGGACATCAAAGTCCAAGGCCAATCCCTCGACACAGTGCATAGCTTCAAATATTTAGGAGCCATTGTATCAGACAATGGGTCCCGACAGGAAGTCCTCTCCAGGATCGCACAAACAACTGCTGCCCTGACAAGGTTGAAGCCCATTTGGAAAGACAGGACCATCAGTCTACATTCCAAAGTAAGACTGCTGCGCTCCCTTGTCATCTCCATCTTCCTATATGCTTGCGAAGCATGGACCCTCACAGCAGATCTCCAACGAAGAATACAAAGCATGGAGATGAGGTGCTACAGAAGACTTCTGGGCATTTCCTATACCCAACACATCACCAACGACGAAGTCCGACAGACCATCACACAAGCCATTGGACAACACGATGACCTGCTAACAGTGGTGAAGAAACGGAAACTTCGGTGGTATGGCCACGTCACCAGATCATCAGGCCTTGCAAAGACTATTCTGCAAGGCACAGTGCAAGGAGGTAGAAGAAGAGGGAGACCGAAAAAGAGGTGGGAGGACAACATTCGAGAATGGACTGGTTTGACACTGAGCGAAGCCATCAGGGCTGCTGAGGACAGAGAAAGATGGAGTATGCTGGTTAAACGATCATCTGTGGTGCCCCTACGACCTTCGGGTTACGGGACAGGATAGGATAGGATAGGACAAAATTAATATAGGCTTGACGAATCTCCACTTTGTCTAGGCAGTCCTCGCTCATGAAGCCGGCGAAGATATCTTTGTGACTGTCACTCACTATCAGATCGCAGGCGATGCGAAGGAGTGTCCGGAAGAATTACTTAGACGCTTGCTGTAATTGGCTACCGTCACACCGGGTTGAACAGGTTTAATGGAACACTAAACACCGCACATGGGCTTCTGTCTTATTTAGGTGTTAAGAAAGCGGACATTAACTTATTTACCTCAATGCCTCGCTCAGTGGTTGAGTCCTATGGAGTACCTTGAGACCTCCTGAGTGTCGTCCACAAGATGAATCATTACAAGAGGCATTCTTATACTTCAGTCTACAGGTCTCAGGCGCGAGACGCTCTGTGCGTAGGTTTAAGGGGTGGGTCTAGTGGCTTGGACGTGTCAAGATGGGATCGAGATTACTGCAAGCCTCTTCCGAATCATCAGCGTTAGATCGGAAAACTAACACAAAAGACGATCAAGGTATCTGACACAGTGGAACAAAATGACAATGGAATTTATGCTGTGCGTAGCGAATTTAAAAAGAAAACTTTTATACGTTAAGCTTTATTGATAGTATTTCTGTCTTGACCCTTCAAGCTTACTAAAGACTTTCAAAAAAGGACATTCTACGTTGAGGACCTGCCAAGGGACTTCGCTATTGTGAGAGGTGACAGCCAGGCGCGCGACGCCAGTATACAATAATGATTTATGAGCAGAAGCAGTGTTAAACGTTCTAGTAGCGCATTCCTCATGGCTTGGCCCTATTCTCTGTATTCTCTGCCTGATGCATTCTGGGAAAAAAAGTTGCACGCTCCAGTGGAGGCAGAGCATCCTAAGAGATGCATACATCTTGCAAATCAGAAAATCTTCAAAAGCATTTGATCGTCAACAATACGCGAGATAGGACTTCATGAGAATTGTAAAATAATAATAATAATAATAATAATAATAATAATAATAATAATAATAATAATAATAATAATAATAATAATAATAATAATAATAATAATAATAATAATAATAATAATAATGCATTCTGTAACCACAATATCTCGAGAAGCATTTCATATGTATAATCTTTTTTTCCGAGCGACGAAAAAATATCCGCGTAGTTGACCTTGTGACTTCTACTTTTTAAAACAAATGTATGCATACACCTTTCAAATTGTACAAATTTATATTGAAAATATACACACTCGCACACACACACACACCATCACACACGCACACTCACGCACGCACACGAGATGGACGAAACGCCGTTAAAGCTAGCGTCAGCTAATACTTTAATAGGAGGCTGCTGTGCAGCAAACTTGTTTTATAAACAACGGGTTTACGAAATTGCCATCAGTCAAAGGCCATACTCATTGTATGTTGTTTTAAGCAACGCCTGTCAGTTGGTTTGATCTAATTTGAACGTGTTGCCTGTCTTCTTTTAGTTTCAGTTATAGTTTGGATTTGTTGGGCTTAAAAGGTGATACAGAGAGCGAGATACAGTTTAAAACAGTGAATGAAGGACTGATATGCGACACTGGAGCGTCGATACTTGAGAGTACCTGGGCCTGAGACCGGAGTGCAAAATGATAGTAAGCTCTTTACAATCCTGGTATTCTGGATGACGATGACAGGGGATTCGGGGGCCTGCAAGTCGATCTCATGCGCGACGGGTGGTGAATCGTTGGCCATATCAGCTCCGGCAGAGGTGTGTGCAAGAAGAGCACCCATCTTTACAACGCAAGTCTTTGCTTCGTATTTGATTCTCGAGCTTATTGGCGCCTGGCACAACAGCCGCGGATGCCTGAACAACGGCCGGGTCTTCAGCGAACAACAGAGAGCCTTCAAGAAGGATCTGCGTATGATCGTGGTTGGAGGCGTGAAAAATCCTCAACCGTTTTTGCATTTTTTTTTTAAATTTCATAAGCACTAGCTTCATGACATACGACCTTAGATAATGTAAAGTTACGCTGGCCTTTTGAGCCTCCCAGCCATTAGCTTTTGCGGCCTGTGTAACACGCCTTTCTCACAAAGCTAAACGCCTGCTTTTAATTCACCAACCCGCCCCTTTAATACTGATTCAACCTTCCGCACTTTTTATCCAGTACATGTGTAGACTTTCCCTATTATTCGGTATTACTTTCCGCTTTTATGGCTGCCCCGTCGTGGCGTGAATGGTAGGTTTCAAGCAGACAAACTGATGTCCCCAGAAGGTCTTACAAAACAATCTTCAACTAATTTAAAGCTTGGGAATATAATACATACAATTATAAACAACAGATTACAAACTGTTGCCATTTTATTATTTATATATTTAGTTGTTTTTTTAAATCAGTTTTATTGTAGCTATAATGAGAAGATGACAAATGTACCGCTGTTTTATATAACCCACACCTACATGGTGTTATTTTTAATGGATATTCATCACGAAGATTTGCTAGGAGTGAAGACGACAATCTTGTGCATGCAAACAAATGACTATCCAGAGTCATAAACAAAATGTACAAAATATTAAATGCTTAAAAAAAAAAGAAGCTCTCCAGTATTGATGAGGCAGAGAAGATGCAACGACAGAAGTCAAAATGACACCAACTGTTGTGATGAAAATTAAATAATAGGATTTTTAAAAAGTTGTCGGGAGCCAAATGTTAAAGAAAATTCATTCGCCTAAATGTTGCCTACTGAGAAGGCAAGAAAGTGCTAAGACTAAAAAAATTTTTGGGTCGTGTAAAGTCGCATTGGGCGACTTTAGGTCTTGTAAGGTCGCAGTGGGCGACGGGTGTATGACGATTTATCCGTCTTTTGTTGGGCAAAGACACGAATGTAACGCCCCCTACAGCTGCCGTGGTTGGTGAAGAACTTTTGTGACCAAGAGTAAATCCTTCATAAATCCGTGATAACGATGGAATCAGTCTGCTTGGCAAGGGTGTCGGTGTTTGTAGACCTCGTGATGATAAGTATGATACCTGGTTACCGAGTCAGAGTATATTGCCAAAATTGATATACAACAAAAGTTCTAATGATTTTGGGTTGTTTTCAAATCAGGCCTATATCTGCTGAACAAGCATTGGAAAATCAGTCATTTCTAGTTTCCGAAGGATGACCTTATGTTCTTAATAATTCAATGTCTGTTCCAAATACACTTGATATAATTCGCAAATGATGAAGCTTAGTAGATAAATTATAGCCCTAAGTGATAAAGAAACTGTTACAAGTCATGTGAGCATTTACTAACACCCTCCATTGCCCTAACGATACAAGATTTACACATACTATGGCAATAATCAAATACAACGAATGTACGAGTTTCGTTTTGTAAACCAGGGTAAAAAATGAATAGTTTGGCGAGATAGGAGAAGGAGTCAAGACTTTCTTGGATTTCATGATGAGTGATGGTACTGCAGAAACCAGCGAAACTAAGAATCCATCATGAGCAGCCGGCTGGTCACGTGATGCTGTCAAAGCAACAATGGCGGATCTTGACTTCATGTCTTCTGTTTCGTTCGCTGTCATGTTCTACACAAAGTAGGGGCGACAGTCTTTACAGTCAAGTGAAAAATCGACGATGTGTATTTCCCGCAGAGATCAGCAGCACCCGTGCTGTGCATGTTTTACAATAATTTATCATGCGCACTTCTTGCAATCACAGGATTATATGGACATTACAGGCGTTCGCAGAGCTAGTGACAACTGGAAAGTGTGAAAATATATTTCTAAAGGAACCGACAAGACCAGCAACACAATTTCATCAATGACTCATGAAAACTACCTTGACATATTAAAGGTCAGAGCAATTTACACGTCAAGACAAATTAGTAATTTGTTTTATGGTAGAGTTCGGCAACAAGACACCCTCGCACGCACTCTCCATTTCCGTCCTCGCTAGGTTGTTTACAAAACTAACATGCGGGAAGAAAACGCCGCAGACGACAAAAAAGCCTGTCATCTTTAGCGTTCCACACACACAAACTAATGCTTTTTGAGGATGTGTATCAAATGGCTATGAAAACTTACAGCTCATCAAGACAGTTCTAGTTCTATAGCCGTATTTGGTCGGTCAGCAGCAGCAGCTGGGAGCGCCGAAGCTTAAAATTGTCGAATTGAAACGAGACAATAGCTATTTTCCTCTGTTTGTAGATGATCATGCTTAATTGAGCAGCGTGAAGACAGGTGTACGGTGTCGTCTGCCACACAGGAAGACACCTCGACAGCAGATAGCGATCCTACAAGTAGGCTACACATCACATACGGAGAAAGAACAGCCTGACTTAAAAATTTCCCTTTTTAACCTTATCCTTGAGACACGATTACCCAACGAATACCCAAAACTGTTTGTTTATTTTCTTCACATTCACCTCTTTCTCCGGACAAAAGCCATTTTGGTGAGAGGAGGGGAAGGGAGGAGAGAAGGAAGGAGTGGAGGAAGGAGGAGGGAGAGTGAGACCAGATGCTCTGGTTTCGTTATTTATTTATTTATTTATTTATTTATTTATTTATTACCCGTTTCCTTAACACCGAAATTTTGCTAACAAGCATGAATCAGCCAATGTACAATACGATGACTCGCTCACGGTGGTGAAGAAACGGAAACTCCGATGGCCACATCACCAGAGCATCAGGCTTTGCAAAGACTATCCGCAAAGTCACGGTGAAAGGAGGCAGAAAAAGAGGGAGACAGAAAAAGAGGTGGGAAGACAAAATTCGAGAATGTACTGGCTTGACACCGAGTGAAGCAATGAGGACTGCTGAGGAAAGAGAAAGATGGAGTACGCTGATTAAACGATCATCTGTGGTGCCCCCAACGACTTCCGAGTTACGGGATAGGATAGGATAGGATGAATCAGTCACAGCAAACACCATGTGCACTCCTTTATTCTTTCATAAACCTTATATTTTAAGTTTCTCTATAACTTTCAGTGGATGCTCTCAGCAAAGTTTGCATGGGACTTCACAGTAAACCCCTTTCCCTAACAAAATAACTCCTGTGCCGACACAGTTCTCGCTCAGATCAAAATCTAAGACTCCAACACCAGAAAGTTTCCCCATCCCATCTTAGGGCCTATGCTCGAGTCCTTCTTTCAGGACCTTGACGAGGACTGAGTACTGGTTAATTCGCGCGTCAGTCAAGGTTCAACATGATATCACTTCCTTTCTTTATCCTGCCGAGGTGTCCGTGCTAATTTGTTTTGACAGCCGACAAAGACCGCCGGGTATTGAGATTTGCTACATGGCTCATATTCATGTTCTTTTTCGGGATCGTTCAGTGTCTTCTGCTATATAGCTTTTCCGGTTACAAAATGATATGAAGAACTGAAGTGGTGGAGGGTAAGGGGGAATATGTAACGAAGAAATAATGTGGGTGGCCTGCATGCTACATTGACTCTATTTTCCAAAACCATCTTCGTCTGGATGAGTGCAGGTACTCGCTCGCCTGCCCACACGCACCCGCACACACACCTCCACCCACACTCTACCTCAACCCACCATCTCCCGCTCATTTAATTTTCGCCATCAGTTTTATTGATAACGTACTCTGGTTTTATTGTAATTATCGGTCCACAATTAACACGAAAAGAAGAAGAAGAAGAAGAAGAAGAAGAAGAAGAAGAAGAAGAAGAAGAAGAAGAAGAAGAAGAAGAAATGAAGTGAAAATTGGGACGATCGAAAGGGATAATTTACTTAAGAACTTCCGCCTGCGATTTATGGCCGAGTTAACGCCCTTGTTTGGTGGGATTGAGCCCATTCATTGCGCTTAGCTCCCTTAGGTGATTGAAGGAAGACTGCCAAGAGCTGAACGCTAAATTTTGTCACACTGCGTCCAGCCATCATCCCACTGTGCACAGCGTCGGTGTCACACCCTCTGACACTATAATATTATATATCAGACCTTTGAATTATACAGGTTATAAACCTTTTGGACAAATTTACTGCACTGCTTTCGCGTCTGTGGATTGTGATTGTGCGAGTGTTGCTCTCTGAAAATGATGGTTTTAGATGCTGGTGTGGAGATCTTCGACGTCAATCTTCTACCTTCAAGGCAATCAGTTGTCTATAATCTGCTGGAATAGTTCTATCTCTCTCCCCCCCTCCCCTTTACTAAAACTAGTTTCGATAGTTTTACTTTAGTACGCATTTCAGCAGTCTTGTTTTCACTTTTAACTGACACTTTTGGACTTATCCTATAGTTAGTCTCGCCTGTAAACGAAAGGGGACCAGAGAGGAGATGGGTGAGAGTTTAGCGCGCAACAAAGCTGATATTTTTACAGCCGCTGGGGACTGAAGTTTGGCACGCTCCCCAGCAGCTAGCGGCAACGCCCTCAGTCCTCCCCGCTACACGTTCATTCTCGGTGTTCCTCCTACTCCCTGGTTCACGCTCAGCCGTTCCGACATTGACACCTTGGCCTTGGAGACCCAGTCTGGCACAAAGAATCTCTGCTGCCAGTCATCAAAAACAATAACATTTAGCGCCCGCACAACGCATACAAGAGCGCAGCATAAATGAAGACAGAGCAACTACCCAGCGTTTATAACCGTTAACGACTCTCCCCCTGCCGCGAATACCAGCGTCACGTGTAAGAAATTATCTCCCTTTGGTCACGTGCTCAAAATTATCGCCCTGGAGTAGGAAACCAAACAAACCTCGCTCGCTGTCACGTGGGCAAAGCTGTCGCAGGGAGAGAACGAGAAAATGGCCGGAAAAGGGATGAAAGGAGTCCTTCGGGATGGTGATCAGAGGTTTTGGCACAAGCCTAGAAGAAATCCAGAAACTAGCCCTAGGAAAGTCGCCATAATTGTTTCACTCCAAATAAAACCCCTCAAGTCAAAGCTCGTTTCTTCACTAAAGTCTTCTCCCGATCTATTACATCTTCGAACTCACAGGCGCTTGTATCAGGACACGCGAGCGCCTATGCCTGTGACGCGTCTCCCTTTGGTTATCTATTATAACCAAAGGGAGACGCGCCACAGGCATAGGCGCTCGCGTGTCCTGATACAAGCGTCTGTGCTTCGAACTACATCTCCAATGGTGCCTCATCCATTTTTGTATCTCTCTCTCATACAATGAGTGTGCGGACGCGTGAGGGATCGCTGTAATTTTTACCACTACTCCCATTAGCAACCCCCTTTACACTCCACCCCCCCCCCCTCCCACCCACTCCATCAGCATGTATGTTTTGCATAGTTCTAATGTTTAATGAGTGCGTGAATGCGTGAGGGAGCGCTTTAAACTATTTCTGTCTAAGAAAAGCGCCTGATAAATAACCTTGTTTATTGATCCAAATTCGTAAAAATTATAAGTTGCATGCGTCTGTCCGGTCATGAAAGTAAACAATAAACAAAAATCCTTTAAAACAAAACGTCACAAGTATTATTTTTGGTAAAACACGATATTAAACCCGACTTATTCGAATATCCAGATTGTTCAGGATGGCGAACTAAAAAGACGGATCACGCTGATATACTCCTCCGGGAGCGCTGCTGCCCTAGTACGAGTTGTCGCCCTGCGTTGACACGAGGTGGCACCTCGGACCAACAAGAGCGATAAACACCGACCGCCTGCACGTGCGACATGCTAACCAGCCCTTTGGAGGATGTGCCAGTGGATATTATTATCAGTACACATCGAGTCCGCTGTATGAATCCTTTTTACAACAAACAAAAAATCCAGAGAAGAGATTGTCTTTTCTCTTCCCTGTGTTTAAGCAAACAATGTAGAGAAGAGGTTGTGTTTACTTTCGTAAAGAAACTCTAGTTAAAGGCTAAATAGAAGTTCGAACAATTTGGGCTCATTATTGGCTCACAGTATGAATGTCTGGTAATTTCTGAAGTTCACGTTTGGGTTCATTGGGTTTTAAAGAGAGAGAGAGAGAGAGAGAGAGAGAGAGAGAGAGAGAGAGAGAGAGAGAGAGAGAGAGAATGTGTGAATGTGTGTGGGCGTCCGCTTTGTATGTAAATGTCAATATAAAGCGATTTAATATTAGTATTATCACTGAAGAGGAAAATCTTTCAAACTGCAAAGAAAAACGAACAGCAGGCAAGAATTTGGGAAACTGTACCCCAATATTATTGACTCGAACTGGGTACAAAAACACATATCAACACAGATTCAAGACCTATGCCTTGCGAAGATCAAATTTCATTACTTTTAAAAGAGTACTACGCTCAGTGTTTTCAATTTTATACTCTATACGGATTTTAAAAGTTATTCTCTAAATTGCATACCCTAGAACGACATAAAACTTCAATCTTAAAACCTCACACTCTTGAGCGTTATTAAAATTGATGCTCCATCTCTCGTACTCATAGTTCTTGTGTGGTAAGCTTACATAGCCACTGGTGCTGGTGGCTTTGGCGCCTACGTGGGACACTGTCGCAGCAGTAGGTGCCGCTGATGATGTCGCTGCTGTTGTTGTTCGCGGCTTGTATGTTCAACACTGTCAACGCAAAATGATTGAGGAGGCCAGTGTGTAAGACGAGATCTAAAGAAGTAAGCAAATCCTCTTGTGCTCTTCTCTTTTTCTTATGGGCGCTATTATGCTTAACTGCGCTCGGCGTTTCGAATGCATAGTAGGTGTTAAAATCTGAACTGACTTCTGACATTTATTTGTTCCAGTTACATAGGTTTGTCATCATTTGATATCTGCCGAGCACTTTCAGTTTAGTTAGTTTATAAAATCTTTCATGCTATATAGAATTTAAAACATAATAACGAGATAAAAGGTAATGAGTATGCGTAATATCAAGACACCAACATTTATTGTAACACATGTTGAGCAATTTAACTGAATCCAGTTTGGATCGAGATCAAACACCCGCACTGTCAGTTCATGAAAGACAGTCTCCGCCTACCAGCACCTAGATGAAGAGCATGTGTTATAGGGCCGCTGGAAAAAGTGAACTCATTATAACTAAACAGTAAACTCAAACTCTTTGAAAAGCAAGCCGACGCCCGAGTCAAATCCCCACGCCATAAAGAACGGGAGTCCGCAGGAGCTCGCGGCTTCCAGCAGGCTTTTAATTTCCATCCCGACACCCGAGCCCTGCAGGTTACACGACGGGTACACCGAGCTTCTACCCGGAACAGGGGCAGCCTGCCAACCAGTACAGGCTTGGAAATATCGCAGGGCTAGGCCTATAGCCTATACCTTTAAATTTAATTGACCTCTTTCGAAGGATGCCTTGAATTGAAGTGCGTGAAAGGAGGATGAGGTACCCTCAATTTCGCGTGCATCTCCTACAAGACCCCCTGGACGGTTCTCTGTGGCCACAACCTCATTGCCTTGGCTCGCTCATCATGTGGACACAATGGACATCGGCAGGATAGGGCAAATAGCGTTGCAGCCCGATACAAATTAACTAGGTTTTCGCATCCTGTATTATATAGCCTGTTTTCAGCGTTTCTTTGCTTCTTATCTCTCTTTTTCTTCTCCCTCTCTTACTTTGCCTACTCTTTTCATCACCACCACCAACTCCTCCTCCACCTCCTTCTTCTTCTCCTCCTCTTCCTTCATCATCATCATCATCATCATCATCATCATCATCATCATCATCGTCATCATCATCATCATCATCATCATCATCATCATCATCATCATCATCATCATCATCATCATCATCATCATCATCATCATCTTTTTTTTAAATATATATATATATATATATATATATATATATATATATATATATATATATATATATATATATATATATATATATATATATATATATATATATATATATATATATATATATATATATATATATATATATATATATATTTTCTTCTTTTTTTTCTTTTTCTTTTAGACCTTTTCCACCTTCGGTGCGATTGTTTTTGGCTTAAAAAATTGTTTTTCCAGACGATCTAAAATAAAAATTTAGGGTCGGGCCAAAAAATTAGGGTCTGTCGGGATAGCGTAAACAGACTTTTTTTTTGGGCCTGTATGAGTAAAAAAGGAGTGAACAAAATATCAGAATGACGAGATTTAAAAAAAAAAAAAAAAAAAAAAAGCGATTTTCAACCGATGCAGGTAGAGCAATTAGATTAAATTCATTAACACATTTATTTTATTTTTTAAAAATATTTATTTATGTCTAGGAGACGACAGATTTACCTTTTTTCGTTCTCTTGAATTTCTGCAAAAGAGTGTGGCTTCGAAAATTGTTTCTTAGTCTCCCAGAGAAAACTCCGAGTGAACATTATTCTATCGAGGGCAGCATTTCAACTATTGCTGTATATTAGGTTCACATAAAGGGAACAAAAGCTCAGTGTGTCCAACTTTAATGTATATTAAGAAAAAGAAAAGGACGGTGGCAATGTCTTTCGTCGGGAAAAAAACCCAAACACTTGATTGTTAAATCAAAACAAAAAGGTAAAAGAACAAAATAATTAATTTTGCTGCAGATTCTGCATTGCCCTGCCATGGGAATAAGAGAAAGAGAGAGAGAGAGAGAGAGAGAGAGAGAGAGAGAGAGAGAGAGAGAGAGAGAGAGAGAGAGAGAGAGAGAGAGAGAGAGAGAGAGAGAGAGAGAGATTATTCTGAGCGTGCGTTCATTCGCGTAGCGGATGCTGCAACGCAATTTCAGAGAAATAAAATAAATCCTTGACAATTATTGACCGCATCTTCCTATAAAGTGGGAAAAAAAAGGAAGAAAAAAAGACAATGCATCAGATCAAGGCGCTGCCTCTTCAAACAGCCTCGCAATGCGACAGCAGCAAGACAGGCTGCATGTCCAAGACACTGACCAAATTAAAACCGCCAATATTTTTCTCTTTTGCCGGAGCAATTCCATCAAATTACGTTATTTCTCAAAAGGGCGAGCCAAGAGCACAACATTGGGTACATGTTTTTTTTTAGCCGGACGTGGCAGTAAAAAAAAAAAAAATATGATATTCTGCTTCCTGTCAAAAAAGCTTATTAAAAAGAACAAACACCGTTGTTCAGGCGCCTCTGATGGTCTCGGTTTAAAAAGTGACGACAACAAATAAGTACGTAATGCACGTGCGTAAGTTCGAAAAATAGGTGGGGGAAAGAGCATGGTCATTTCTGTTCGCTTTTGACTAATTTTTTCACATATTGCAGGAACAAAAAACCTAAATGCATTACTAAGCTATATTTTACGATATTAGAAAATCCTAAAATCCGACGAATCGAACTCCATTATATTTGTACACAAGTCAAAGGAAAAACAACAGGAAAGACCCTACTTGCTCATCATGGCTCTTTTGAAGCTCAGCACAAGTTTTGTCAGCGTGAAGCGAATTTCCAGAAGCAAGTCGCGCACTGACGCTGAGAAATCCACTCCTGCACATGCACTTGCAGAATTTCTCAAGTAAGGACTGGCATTATGTTATCATTTTAGTGTCGTCGTCGTCGAACAACATCTTATCTAATAATCAACATCATCAGCATATTCATCATCATCTTTATCACCACCACCGCCACCACCATAAACATCATAATTCCCCGAGTAGCCTATAATAATTAATCTATAGGCTTATAATGATGTCCTACAAGGCCGAAACACAAAGACATCGACCGCCTGGACAAGGAGACCCGAGACTACATCAGGCAACGATTGGAAGGACCTGAAGAAGAACACCTGAGAGGCATGCAAAAACTGCTCAAGACTGCTCGCGAACGAGCAGCCACTACCAAGAAGTTTTTGGAGAACACGCATCACGCAATGAACAGGAGTGTGGACAAACTCACTATTTTTACACAGGTAAGAGCGTCAGAAAGTAGTTTTTTTAATTTTTTATCAGTGCGACAATCGTCCAAAATATAAAAACAAAACTCAAGTAACAATTCAGCGTGACGTTTACGTTTGCATTAAATCCCCGTTTGAACAAAACTCAAGTAACAATTCAGACAATGTGACGTTTACGTTTGCATGAAATCCCCGTTTAAACAAAACTCAAGTAACAATTCAGACAGTGTGACGTTTACGTTTGCGTTAAATCCCAGTTTGAACAAAACTCAAGTAACAATTCAGACAGTGTGACATTTACGTTTGCATTAAATCCCCGTTTCAACAAAACTCAAGTAACAATTCAGACAGTGTGACGTTTTACGTTTGCATTAAATCCCCGTTTCTTTGCCTTCACTCAACGGAATAAAATACATTCTTTTTCCCTGCTTATTCCTCATCCTTGTTAATTGTTCTATTTTGGTGTTCCACTGCCCAGGCCCCTAGAAGCTGGCTGCAGGATTTATGCTTCAAACGCAAGGATGAAGGAGGACTGACTTTACCTTTAGAGCCCATGTTCACATCAAAGACAGGAAACATATCGTACAGCCATGAAGTAGACGAAGTCATGCCAAGGACAGACGAAGACAATCAACTAAATGAATACATAAGTGAGAACAGGCATGAGCACAATAAATCGGCTGCAAAAATGAGGGTATCGTCTGTAACATCGTCTCAAATCTTGTCCCAAGACGACGCTGGATTGCACGAACAGACAGCAAAGAACAAGAGGAACAATGACAATGTTCTTGAAGGTAGCCATCGCCTGAGACTATCAACTGCAGAAACAGTGCTCTTAAATGGTAAATCAAGTTTCAGCAGTTCGCCGGCTAAAGAAATAAGAAAGGCATCCGAAGACAAACTACTTCTCCAAATATGCGTGGATGAGTTTGTTATCCCGCCTCGAATCATTGTTAGGGAGATTTGTGTAAGAGACACCGACAGCATCAGTACTGACAGCAAACCACAGGTCAGTAAAACTGATGAAAATACTGAACAATCGATAAGTGATTCGAAGACAAACGATCACATTCGTGAAAGTACATCAGTGAAATCAGAGACGAAAACTTCACCTCTAAACGGCACAAGTAAAACAACAGAAAAACGTACATCTCAGACTTGGTGCTCTGGTGCAACTAACATTTCAACAGTAACTACTAGCATCCAGAATGAGCCATCAAAGGCAAAAGAGCAAAACTCTGGAAACAGAAACTGCGACACACCATCATTTCTGACGCAAGAGGTAGCACCAGCGGAAAGAATGAGCAGGGTTCACCAAAGGCAGTTGCCGTCTCCAAAAGGTAAATCAAGGCCGAAACTGAAATCAACAAAAGAGCTAAATACAACTCGTAGTACTGATCATGTGGTACATCAGGATCACATGAAAGAGAGCAAAAGCAACAAAGGACATAATAAAAGTCGTTTCAAGTGGAGCAGATCCAGATCAACATCCGTTCGACGGAAAGCAAATTACGATACTCTTTATCATCGATATGTTGAATCCACAACATGTACACGAGATGATTCTAGCATAACGGCGCGCCTACTACCAAGTAGGTCTCCTCGAAAGGTACTGAAATGCAAAGTAAATTCCCCAAAAGCAGAGCAGGACAGATCAAACACAACTACGGGTCTGAGCAGTTCATCTTACACTGGCAACATTGCAAGCTCATCACAATCTGCAAGTTCATCACAATCCGTCATCTCACCTTCGCTGTCGCAAGACTTGGGATTTCTAAGCCTATCGGACGAAATCCAGTCTAAGACGTCCGTACAGGTGGATCACCTGAGCTTTACTCATCTGCAGTCTATCGGCAAAGACGAGAGCCAGAATGCAAAGGCCTCTTCAAAATGTCGTTCAGATGAACTCCGTCACCAAAATCCTCTTCAAAGTAAGTCGGAAACTAATGAAAATGACTGGTCATGCCAACCATGTCGCAAAACTAATCCTCCAAATCAAAGAAAACCTACATCTGGTACTTTCACGGTTGCGAAGGTAAGCTTAAAGTCAGCTCCCAGACGGAAGGGAAGCAAGAAATCGTCATTGGAAATGAACTCTTCTGAAAAGCCAAACTTCACCGTTGCTTCACCCATAGAAGTCATACCAGAATTTTCTGGAAGAGCTTCTGTCAGGTCGACAAGTGAAGAAACGCAAAATTCACCAAACCAAACTTTAGCGAATGTATCGTTATCGCAGAAAGGAGATTCTCTACGCCAGCTTCCAATTATAGCTGAAGAGTATGAAACTCGGCAGCATTCTCTGCATCTATTGAGGGAAAGGCACCAGCAGTTCCAAGACCAGAAAGTCGTCCGCACGTCTTCAGTGGCTCTAGTTCCAGAATTGAACGAGAAAAGAGCGTTCATCCGAGGACACTACCTGGACACTCAGAAGCATATCGACTTTATGTTATTCCTCTTCAGAGAAAATGAGCCCCAAACTAGTGCTGGAAGTGTAAGCGATCAAGATAGAAAGAGTAGACGCTATTGCATACACAAAGATGAAAACGATCAGATGTGTGAGCAACGGAAGGCCGAAAATAATGTTATGCTTACCTATTCAAGCATTGACGGTGAAGAAAATTCTGATGCACAAGATGGCATGCTATGTGGATCGTACTCCAGGAGAATGTTATCTACAGACAAATATTTGAGATGGCGCTTCAAATGTAAAGTTTAAACAAGCAAAAACGGAAAAAAGAGAGGGAGAGGGAGATAAAGTAAACAGACCAATATGAGAGGGAGAGAAAGATAGAGTAAATGTAAAAAAAACCACTGATATATAAGCTGGTCATGACAGAATAAGAAACACACAAGAGAGAAACTAACACGCAATTGTGATTACACATTTATATTTATTACTCTTTGATTGATACAATTCTGAAGACACATTCCAAAATATATTTAAAATAACATCCACTTTTTAAACATTCACCCCCACCCAAAAAATAACGATGGAAAGAAAATGCTGCCAGCAAAAATGGTCATACAAACATAAAGTGAAGAAACATAAACAGGAAGCAAAACATAATTCATGAGATTACTCCATGCATTGTCACTGTCAGCAGTACTTTATATTGTACTGAAAATTTGCATTGCCATTGCTTTCAATTAAGAAGTCCAGAACCGTAACTATTTGACATAGGGTGGTGGGGACCTGCAAATAATGTACACACAGTCCACACACACAAATCATTAAAGTAAGTTAGTTAGTGATTGTTTATAGGGTCAGCGGACTGCAAAGAGCCGAATCAGGACCACAACTTGGTTGAAAGAGGCCTCACCCCTGATCCGTACAGGGTGGAGAACAACTGAATCAAGAAATCTCTGAAATCCGGCCGTGGCCCAGGGGCCAAGCCCCGGTATTCGCCCCCTGGAAGAAAATGAATTTATGCTATTTTGAAAGTAATTTAGGGCCTCTCCTGAAAGCAAAAAGCACAAAGTAAACATGAATAGAAACAACAACAACCAAAAAAAAAAGAATGTTTTATGCACATGTCTTTCAAAAAGGTTAAGAATCTTGATTTGTAGGCCTAACAAAGTTTGAGGTCCACCACTGTTACACACACAAACTCCACATTTCAAATTTTACTGGGCACACGTTTGTCTATTTTGTAGCTGTAAACAGGCAAGAATTTTTATAATTTTAGAGATATTTAGGGGTACGTTAGTAAAAACACTACATCTTAGGTATTAGTGACTAGTGTATAGATTTAAATGAAATAAAATGCAAAATGAACAGAAATAAATCTCTTTTGATTATCTACCTTTTTATACTTCTCTTGTCATGTCTTGTTTTTGATTACTCCATGTGTATACACTAAAAAAAGTTTTAAAAAGTCCAAACAAGCCCCCTCCTCTTCTTCACTTTCATGCCAGTCTGAAAGATCGTATGCATGCACACTACTGACACTAATTGTCTAATGTCAGTACCGATCTCTTCCTCCGACTCCAAGTCCATTTCTCTCACTTTAATGTCTGATAAATGGAAGCCTGTAAACTCCCCTTCATCAGTCGAAGAATCCAAACCATCCATTTTAGACACACACACAAGAAAATTTGAAAAGAAAATCGAAAAAACGAACGCATCACAGAGAAAACTTGTGGAAATGCAGTCGAATGTTTTCACAACAGAATTTAACCGGAAGTCAATTGCCGGAAGTCTCGCAATCTTTCAAACAACGCGAGAATATAACCACATGGTTGATACGGACGCTTTTGGACGTTTTGCCTGTTTAGACCTTCGGCCGCTTTTGGCCGCTATGCCCAGTAAAGGGTAGCCCTCAGCTTCTCACACTCGGAACTCAATATTTTTTTCTCGGAAATGCATATGCCTTCCGCGGAAATCCGCGGATTCGCGGAGAATTCTCCACCCTGTCCGTATTAAAGATCTGCTGAAACAACCCTAATGGTAACACTGAAGGCACTCCACCAGCCGGTCACTTTAAAATAAAAACATTCCATGCAGGGGATGATGCCGAGGCTGTACTCTAATTTACAAAAACAAAATAGAATAAAAACATCATTATAAAATATTAACAAAACACATGTATATATCAAATGCTTACATTGAGAAGATAGTAGATTGATAGAACAGATTAGGAATGAGAAAGAACAAATGAGAATGACAGAAACAGTGATAATTTAAAAGCACTAAATTTCCACAGTGGGGATGCATGCACATAGGTCCTTCTCCCCCATCCCTGGCTGCCCAGGATTGTGCTCAGTTGTCTGGAGCGTTATTACGATGCGCCCAAAGGCTGCAAGTTGGCGCCTCAGGCGACTTGAGTTAGATCCTGTATCGGCCAGCACCTTGAGTCGCCAAGTACGGCGAAATATGTGCGCTATACAAATCCTCAATCATAATAATAATAATAATAATAATAATAATAATAATAATAATATTTATACAGAAAAGCCCAGCACCCCGACAGGGTAAAATCATTAAAGCTTAGAGAGGAAAATTATATAATCACCAGTCACATGAAATCTTCAATGTACTCTCTTACCAGTTTAATTTTAAAGCTGAAACCAATAGCCACTATGTTCTACTTTTTTATTTGCAAACATTTTCAACAATATATTTTATAAAGGAACATATGAGAGTAGTTAACATAATCTTACAAATACTTTAATAACCCGAACGGAAAAGGAAAAGAATCATAAGGCTCTTGCCTACAAAGTACGTAGTTAGAGAGGTACATTTAAGAAGACCTAAATGACCATCAAACAAATGTTTTTTATTGATTGATTGATTTATTATTGCTTTAGGTCCAGCGGACTCTTCCGAGCCAAATCAGGACCGGACAACCCCCGATCCGCATAAAAGATCTGCCGAAACAACCCTAGTGGGAAAATTGAATGCCCTCCACCGGCCAGTCACTTTACAATAAAGACATCCCACGCGGGGGACGGCTGAGGGTTGACCTCAACTACGCGAACACCCCGGTTACAAAAACAAAATAGAATACAACCATCATTACAAATCATCAACAAAACACATACATATAAAATGCTTATAATGCGAAATAGTACAATCATAGGAAGCCCTAGTGACCACCCGGCAGAAAGCGTCCAACACTCCCAAGAAGCGTCCAACACTCCCAAGCTGATCCAACAGACCTCATACACAAACAAGGAGTCTTGTCCAGGAAGAGTTTTCAAGAAAAAAGGTAGGTCATTGATCTAGCGAAGAAGAAGAAAGTATAGCAGAGTGATAGAACAGATCAGGAATGGGAAAGAGCAAATGATGAAGACAGCGACAGTGGGAATTTAAAGCACTAAATTTCCAGAAAGTGGGGATACTATTTATACTGAAACCCCCGGCACTCCAACGGGGGGGACTGTTGCCGCAGTGAATTAGTCATGCCTACAAAGGCAAGACAGGTTTTCAACTGGGGCTTTCACTGTTCCCTTTATAGGTTAGAACAATCTACAGTGACAAGATTGCTCATGACCCCAAGGGGTTCAAACAAATGTAGGCCTACGTACAAGCTTGAACACGGCTCAAGTACATGAGTGAAAAAAACTGAATAATTGAAGATAAACCTAAACGAATTAAAAGGGTCAAGTGTTTAAGAAACTGAAAACTTATATTTTATCTTGAGATATCATGAGATTTTCTTTTCCCTTTTAATTTAACGCAATCAAGTTACTTCTTACACTGGACAATCATAATTTGAAACGGAACTTTAGTTAGTACTCTGTGCTACAGTTAACGTTTTCATCAAAAATAAACGTGGCACTGATAAAAGGAAAAAAGAAATAAGTAACTAAATAAATAAATAATTAAATACATGCATACATAAAACTAAATGATAAACATAAATAAAATTTTAAAAAAAAAAAAAGACAAAATACAACACTGGCATTATGAACTCGGCCATCTTTTGGTTTGCCGACCTTGCAAATCACGCAAATCATCACTCATATTTTAGTTTGTTATTTTTCGTAGCACAGCCACAGGGAAATTTATCAAAGCAACCAACCCACAAGCACACATACAAATTGCACATGTATATCAAACCCAAATGGTTGTTTTCATAAACGTCCAGTCATGATTTTGAGGGGCTATAATGGAATACCGGGGGAAACACAAGATGCCATTAACGTTATTAATGCTGTGAAGATTAGATAATTTCAAGCAGCTTGTTAATCGGATCTCCGATCTTTGAAAACAAAACGATCTTTTTTAATCATGACAAAGGGCAATCAGGGCCATGGCAGAGCTTGAAAATAAGCTGTATTTGAATATTAACAGACTTGATATTATCACATCTTCATTGCAGCACAGAATACGGAATTGAATATTTTCTTCATGATTTGCCTCAACAAGGGTAAAGAGTCTTACATATAAAAGTCTCTATTAATAACGTGCATGAATTAAACAATAAAACTGTAACCCAAAAGGAAAATTGAACAGTAGTCATGTGAGGCATGTTTCTCTGATCCTCATCTAAGACTATTTTCTAGGTTAAAAATATCTTTCAGACATAATTTGACATTAACATCTGGAACACAATATTCAAATTAAAAGAAAACAAAATCAAAGCAATAGACAAGAGGATAAAACTATGGATTAGAAAAATGACCTATAAATCATAGTATGATCGACTAGAATTTAAAATTCAGCACAATTTCCGTTTCGTTACAATAGTCAAACACATCAAAATTCTGTGCAGAAAATCAATTCTGAACATTCACAATGAGCAATTATCTCGGCACAACCAATGTTTATCTCATTAAATCAATCTCAATACATACATTTATCAATTTTCCCTTCCAGTTTGACTTTGAACCTGTTGGTGACACATTCTCTAACCTTTCAAATCAAGTCCAGGCATAAGTCAGACATACACCAAGAGTTACAAGCATTTTTCAACTATGGCACTCATGCCATGACATTTTTTGTGTGTGCAAAAATCACAGTTCATGTCATCATAATCACAGTCAATGTAATTCAAGTATTGCAATGCTGACACAAATGTGAAAAAAGGTCCTTTTGTGTTCAAGGCTTGATTGGGACTAACAATTTAATTATCTAAAAATATAATTTTTTGACTTTGTATCAAATCCTTGTCTGAGGCTTTGTAAGCCATAAGTATGACAGTTACCTTATAAAACAAAGGCCTTTGAGGAAAGAGGTGAGGAAAGAGGGGTGGGTGATTGGCTGGGGAAACAAAGTCTGTTCCTTCTCCAGCAAAACTGGAGAGAAATCATGCGATAACTTGTAGATGCCAGCCCAACTCCTTTTGCTTTGTATTTCTTTGAATACAATGTTGTGGCAAAGAAAATAAAACATTACAATTTGCTAGTGTACAAAATACAGAAGTTCGTTTTATGGCACTGGACTGTTGTTCTGAAGGAAATCTGTCTACCAGCAGCAATGGATAAGTGCTCCAAAAGTGCATCGCGCACAAGTTTCAGAATAAACAAAAGATGTTTACAAAAATGTTTACATTTTAGGCATCATCATCCTCTTCTTCCTCTTCATCCTCGCTGCATGGTTCAACCTCTTTCAGATTCACCTCAAGGCACATGAGTTCTTCGAAGATGCTGTCTGCTGCGCGCCGCATGCGCTTGACAAGGTCTGGATCCTCACATTTCTGAACCCACTCAGCACACTGCTTCAGAACTACCTCTCTCTGCAACGCGAAGTGGTGTCGCACCAACAGCTCAAAACCTGTAGAGCAGATGTTAATTACATTACATTACATGACTATTGCTTTAGGTCCAGCGGACTCTTCCGAGCCAAATCAGAACCAGTATAGCCGAATCAGGACCACACAATCAAGACCACAACTTCGCTGAAAGAGGACTTGCCCCTAAGCCGCATAAAAGATCTGCCGAAACAACCCTAGTGGCAACACTGAAGGCACTCCACCAGCCGGTCACTTTACAATAAAGACAACCCACGCAGGGGACGCTGAGGCTATACTCTCATTTATCGAATCCCCGTTTACAAAAAAGGGGTGTCGGATAGTGCAGTGGTTGGAGCACTCGCTACTGTGTCGAAAGTGAAGCACCGTCCGGTGCGGTTAGCACTTGGATGGGTGACCGCTAAGGCGTGAAGCGACAAATAACAACGCCCCCAGTTGACTCAACTGTGATTGAGTACCTACTCTCTTGAGGGTGGGGAAGGTAAAGCAGCGAGGGAGAGAGTTGGGCATCACCCTCATTACGCTGGCCCAAGATAAGTGTGATCTCCAACATCACGCTCCCCTACGGCCACAAGGCTATGGGACTACCTTTACCTTTTACTTTTTACCGTTTACAAAAACAAAATAGATTATAAACATCATTATAAAATATCAACAAAACACATACATATAAAATGCCTACATTGCTAAATAATATTATTATAGAAAGCCCCAGTGACCACCTGGCAGAAAGCGTTCAATATTTCCAAGCTGATCCAACAGACCTCACACACAAATGAGGAGTTTTGTCTTGAAAGGGTTTTCAAGAAAAAAGGTAGATGACAGGTCTAGTGAAGAAGAACATAGTATAGTAGATTGATAGAACAGAGTAGGAATGAGAAAGAACAAAGGAGACAGACAGCGACAGTAGGAATTTAAAGCACTAAAATTTCCAGAAAGTTGGGATACTATTTATACTGAAACCCCCGGCACACCACAAGGGGGCAGATGTTAATGTGGTTAAGAACACAATTAATTTATACTGAATTAAACAATGGCACCCAAGGACTGTTTCATGTCTTGTCATCATCCTTCGTTTAAACAGAAACATAACATAATGGAATGTGTCAAGCTTACTTCGCTTCTCATTCATACTGGATAGCAACAATTTATTAAAGTCAGCATAAGAACAGTCCAAAGAACAGAGCAGCAACTGCAGAACCACCAGTCTAGAGCATCATCTGCAAATGCAACATCAAAAATAACATCACAAAATCATTTTACCTTCAGCAGGGTTCTTGAGTTGTCCCAGAATGGCATGTCGCAAAGTGTGGAGATGGAGCTTCCAGTTGTACTGCTTACTTTGCACCTGCGATTCGCATCAAATATTCAGTTATTCTTGCAAATCTCATAAAATATCACCACACACAAAATTCGACAATCGGAAGAACAGCTAGACCAAAGAGTAAGAGGTCATAATTAGCGCCACTAAGGTCAAAGGGAGGTAATTATGCCTTTTAAATTCTTTATCTTCTGTGTAAGATCCAGTATTCTCTCACTTGACAGATCAAGACACCAAAACCTTCATTTCATTTATTCATTAATTTATAGGCAGAAGCCTAAAGAAATCGTATTTATGTGAAAGAGAGATGGAGAGAGAGACAGAGATGGAGATGGAGAGACAGAAAAAAGTGGAGAACAGACTAAGGTGGACAGATTTTATATACTCACTTCTCCCTCTTCTGTGCCTTTCAGCCTGTCATAACCTGGTTCATTGAAGACAGGATCTGCCGTGAGAATCATACTCTGAATAGAAACTAGAACCTGCAATCAAATAAGAAAATCAAAATGTTTCAATCAATCAATCAATGAAATAAACAATATTTAAGGAATGTAGAAAGTCAAACAAGTCATTCGACAAACTAAAACCCGCAATCAAATTTAAAATAAAGTTAAAAAAAAAGACTTATCAATCAATGTAAAAATACCTGTTGTTTTTCTCTTAGAAGTTTACGTCGTTCATGCCTGACACGTAAGATTTCTTAATTTGCAAACTATAAGCTATATGCCATACCTGATACAGGGAAGACTTTCCCGGAGTCCACTTCTCACTGGCATCACCGGCATGCCATGTTCCCAGAAGTGACAAACACACCTTGCCGTCAGCATACAAATTGGGGTTGAACCTGCATGACAATAACAAGCACAACATTGCATGGAGGTTGTCTTCCTTTCAATAATTATGCTATACCTTTTATTTATATTTATTTTTATTGCATTAAAAACTTCAAAGTTTGTGTGTAATTTCTAATTTCTTTGTTTGCACTTCATCTTTTTCTGAAAATACGAGTGTGGTTTTAAACTTAGGTTACGTTCTGTGCATTGAGCACAGATTTTTGAAGGTATTGACTTGTTTAAGAGCTATTTATTATAAATGTTATTCTCTTTATTTCTAGTTTAACTCTTCAGTATATATTAATTTCTTATAAACCATTGCACTTTCTGTAAAAGAATAAACGATCTCCAGCAAAATGCATCTTGTGCTCAACGTTTTCTTCAGTTACAAATTCATTTTATAAACTTCTTACTTAGCTATTTGAAGTTGTGGAGTGACCTATGACAATGCATGGAGCTCTATATAAACCGATTCCATTTCAGCTTTTACAGGACAAGTCTGTCAAATTGTACAGGTGTCACTGTGATTTTTTATGTCATTATCCGATTTTGTCATCACATGCACAGCTAAACTAAACTCAGACCTGTTTACCCCCAATTTGTTTGTCCAGTAGACATTGTCAACAAAACCAGAAGATTGGGGTAATAGACCAGAAGATCACTACGTCAAACTGACTGGTTTACTGCTTCACAAGGAATATTTTAGCTCACCTTTTGTCATGTTTTAAAATACATGTATACTGAAGTTAAAATACTAACTAAAGTGTCAAAAGTCACAGAAGTATACAAAGAGTTTAACTTAGTTATTTTTTCAGACTGCGACAATAGGCACTCTTCAGCTTGATGAGAGACTCTTCAGATAAATTCATGACTGAATCCACCACATCACAAGGACTGGTCTTGAGGCCCAGAATTGACTCAAGTGTTGAATCTGCAAGACTTAATCTCTAGCTTGTACAGTTCTTTCTGACTGTTGAGAAAACTCTCTCGCAATGTGCGCTGCAGTGGGGTATTGTTAGAATGCCCCTCATCACCATAGACAATTCCTTGAACAGACCACCATGTCCTATATGGTCTTGTAACATTTATATGTGGCACCACGTGTGAATTTCTCTTTGATTGAGATAATAAAGTGATCGTATTCGTATTCGCATTCCCCCACCCACCACTCCTTTTCTCCATCCTTATCCCTCCATCTCAAGTCCTGTATCTACCAAATGATGCTGTGGAACATTACAGGTTTAACATCTACACCCACCATTGGCCTCTTCATCTTTGGCCACGGCTGACAAGCTGACGAAGTCATTGCAATACATGTTCCCAGACAGCAAAATAGCAGCATGCCGCTTTATGTCATTTTGTCCTCCTTGGCCAATTTTAAAATTTATGAAAGTTGCACGTTGCGCAGAAAGCCATGTCCTCTCCTTTTGAAGAAGAAATAATCGCAGGAAAATCCTTGGAATAACGCTTCTTAAATTTCTGTACGTATTTCTTCTTCTTGGCTATAGGTTTGGCAAAGTCATTTTTGTCAGAATCTGAATCGGTGTTTGTTGTTTCATGCATTCTGATTCTGCTATCTGCGCTGGTGCTGCATGGAATCGCCTCCATTTTCCAAAGAGAAGTGCCACCACAGGAAATTAACTCCCTTGCGTTTTTCAATTGGTAGGCGCCGCCAGATGTTATATGTAAGTCGGGCTATGACAGTAGCGGGCACCGCCTAATATTTACGAGACCCTATCAAAGCGTTCAGCAACGTGTACAGTGCCGACAGACGCTCTCTCGTTCGCTTAGTCAGCGAATGCTCGGTCCACTGAACAAATTCAGCTTACGTATCAGTGATTGTAGCGAAGACATACTTCTGAGAATGAAAACGGCAGAAGCGGGAAATCGAAGCTTTGAGCGGAAGAACGGAAAATGGCTAATGAAATCGGGAGAATCTCCCGCTCAAATCGGAAGGTAAACAGGTCTGTAAACTGACAATGTGTCATGTTGATGCTGAGGTGACATTGATGTCAGAACTGATCAAACATGCTTTAATGATACTGACCTGAAACTGATGTCAGAATGATAAAAGGTGCTCTATTCAAATTGCCATTGATCTCATGACAGCACATAACAGGTGTAAGAGAACGAAAGACAGTACCTGACAGTGCCATTGCCAGTGGTGACAATCTTGACTAGTGGCGGTACATTGGGGTAGCTGGCAGGAAAGTAGATATCAAAACAGAAGCAGCCTAGGCTGTACGGGGTCCCTGTAGGACCAGTTATCATTGCACGCATCACGTCTACACGATTCTTGTCCTGTCAAAAGGAGGTGAAATAGTCATGGAATATTTCATCATTATTTTTTTCCATCTCTAAGTGAAAACTCTGTAATGGTGAAAACACTGTAATCATGAAGTACAAATCTCTAGCCAAAAGTAAAGTAAAATAAATAAATACATAGAAATTTAAAAGATCACCCTCAACTTTGTGGTGGCTGCAGCATGCTTAGGAAGAAGTGAACCAGCTGTTGATGGGAAGTAACAGTACAAGGGAGATTAATCCTTCAAAGACAATGAAGGATTCCATCAGCTTCAAATAATATGCATAATTTCCCCTTGGAAGTAAAATCTGTAACCTTTCAAGGTAAAGTAAATTGGCAAAACATCCAAAAAGAGCAAACAAACCTGTCTGACGTAGATAGCAGCATCTGCATGAACAGGAAGACTGGTAACCATCTGTTTTAGTTCCTTCATCAGCGTCTTTACCTTCTGAGACCTGCAATAATACAGATATAGTGTAAACTTTAAGGCAAACTATCATCAGCATTTCAATATCTAGCTTACATCTTTCTGGATAATTGTTTTATCAATTATTGACTGTTCAATTTGTAGCTCCTAGAATTTTCAGGACACCTCAAGTTCTTACAGACCTCTCACCCAAACACAGAAACTACAGGAGTTAGGTGCACCCAGATTCACAGGTGAAATCTTGGTATCTTACTATGCATCGCTCATTCTTTCCATGTATTGTTCTAACAAAAGGATACATATTGGAACATCCATGCATTTTAAGGCAGACAGACACAACCACACCCAAACATCACCAATCACAAAATAAAGATGTTAAACATTGCACAAACCTAGGATCAACAGTCATGTTGATGTTGTTTTGGAAACAATGGGAGTTGCTAATATGGGCTTCCCCGAAGCGTCTACCTTCCATGGATGATTTGTATGTCTCTTCCAGCTCTTCTCGGTCTACTTCAAGATCAACAAAAGCTTCCATCCAGTTGTTCTCATCTTCTGAAGTTGTCTGTGTGTGTAAACTGTGCTCTTTGGACAGCCAACGAATCTGCAAAAAATGTATATAACGATCAAGAATCAAGTATCTTAAACGGATGACTAAATTAATTTTAAAACTTTAATAAGCATAACATAAACATTCTACACAAACAGCATGATCACAATGCAGCTATTTTTCTGATAAGACGAAACAAAACACTCGAGACATTTCATAACAAGAAATGAGGATTCATGCACTTGGTTGACCTAACATTCAAGTGTCCTGTCTTGCCTCAGTTTCTCAGCCCACTCCATGATGGAAATTTTGATTTCTTCAATAATTGGTTAATCTCACATTTCCTCCTTGCTGAAGAAAAAAAGTTATTATTTGTACATAAAAAGGTTTGATAAATGTCCACTTTTACAATGACTATAAATACAGCCTTACCGTTTCCATAAAGCTGGCCACTTTTTGCACAGTGTCTTCGGAAGCGCATGCCTTGTTGACGATGACAGACTCTGCTTTTTCCAAGTTGGCCAGTTCAAAGTCAGGGTCCTTCACCATTGACACAAGGTAACCGTCCACCATTGACGTGTCTTCAACGGCGATGTGCAAAAGAATGCCCACAATGTCTGACAGAAGTTCCACTGGATTGAACTTGTACCTGTTGATAAAAGTTGCACAAAGGAAAATAAAGGCACCACAAGACGCATACAAAAACAAACTTTTATGGAACTAGATATATATAGCAACGAGTATGCTATGCTGTGTGTGTGTGCGTGTGTGTGTGTGTCATGTGTTGTGTGTGTAGATTTGGATGTGAAGCCAAAGAGCCTATAGTATACATCCTCTTTGGTGAAGCCTAACATTCTTAACAATTTTCATTTTATTTAATGCTGTTAAATTGTTTTAATGCTGTATTTTGTTTTACCTGCAGGGTGTGTTTTACTCCATAACTTCATATGACTGATGAGTGATGTATGTTACTGTGGTTACCTATCCTTTAGTGCTGTATACATGTTATAGGCCAATGAAGTGTATGACACGATGAATGACTGTGCAAGAAAGGGTGTATTTCACTGTCGCCATGCCACACCAAAATCCTTGTAACGTTTTTTACTTGGTAAATAAATATTCTTATCTTATCTTATCTTATACTGAATGAATGATCAGCCAATACTGAATGAACATGATAAGCCTCTATGCAGGCAAGTATGATGAAACAAGCCTCTTTCAATACAGCTGATGATTCCAAGTTGCCACAAGAGTAACTGTAAGGACAAAGCCCATACGACTCATGTGCTCTCTGTGGAACTTGCAATATTTAACATGAAAATGAGTGCCCGGAAGAAGAATAAAAATAAAACGATAAACAGTGCAGAAAGAGTGAAGATGTGGAAGAGATCAGTCAGAATAGTATTGTCTGAACAGATGTGTTTTTAGTACACTTTTGAAGGCTTGGGTGGTTGGTATGTGCTGGGTATGTGCTGGTAAAGCATTCCACTGTTTTGGGGTAGAATAAGAGAATAATCTTTCTCCATATCGTCGGTGTCCATTCGATATTCATAATCTCATATCTCCAAAAAAGTACTTTTGAGACAAACAAAAAAAATTCTTTAAAAAAGATAAGGTTTCACCAAAACAAACGTTTTAATATAATTTGTATTCAGTACAAATTATATTAAAAACGTTTGTTTTGGTGACACCAATTTTTTTTCAGTTTTTTTCCTTTTTCTCAAACCTTCATTTTTGGAGATACGAGGTTTTGAATGGACACCGATGAAATGTGTTTGTGCGGATTCTAGGAATACATTACAGGAATACAATTCCCTGCAACTGACGAGAAGATGTATAGACAGAAAGCAGATCAGACAGGTATGAAGGATAAAAATCAAAAAAGAAACTATGACAGAACACAGAGTTTGTACTCAATCCAGGCTTGCACTGGCAGCCAATAAAGTTTGCGAAGCAGTGGTGAATGTGGTCCCATATTTTATTCCTAAAGACCAGCCTTGCACCTGAGTTTTGCACTTTTTGTAATTTGTTGATGACATGATTTGAGCATCCAGAGAGAAGAGAATTAAAGTAATCCAATCTAGAGAGGACAAAAGCAAAGACTAAAGTTTTGGTGGCATCAACAGTCAAGTACATTACATTACATGATTATTGCTTTAGGTCCAGCAGACTCTTCCGAGCCAAATCTGGACCAGTATAGCCAAAATGGGACCACAAAATCATGACCACAACTTCGCTGAAAGAGGACTCGCCCCTGAGCTGCATAAAAGATCTGCTGAAACAACCCTAGTGGCAACACTGAAGGCACTCCACCAGCCGGTCACTTTACAATAAAGACATCCCACGCAGGGGACACTGAGGCTATACTCTAATTTATCGAACCCCCTTTACAAAAACAAAATAGAATATAAACATCATTATAAAATATTAACAAAACACATACATATAAAATGCCTACACTGCCAAATAATAACATCATAGGAAGCCCCAGTGACCACCTGGCAGAAAGCGTCCAAAATTTCCAAGCTGATCCAACAGACCTCACACACAAATGATGAGTTTTGTCCCGGAAGAGTTTTCAAGAAAAAAGGTAGGTGACACGTCTAGCAAAGAAGAAGATAGTACAGTAGATTGATAGAACAAAGTAGGAATGAGAAAGAACAAAGGACAAAGACAGTAACAGTGGGAATTTAAAGCACTAAATTTCCAGAAAGTGTGGATACTATTTATACTGAAAACCCCGGCACCCCCACAGGGGTAACACTCAAATAGCAACGGATGGAACTAATGAGATAGATTAAGGCATAAGCTGATTGACATACTTGAGTGACGCGAGTATCCAGAGACATGTCATCAGAGATATAATATCCAAGGTTTCTAGCTGATAAGGAAACTTTAATATCAGAGTTTCCAACATGAACAGAGCTGGGTAGGGAAGAGACAGATATTTTCTTAATTCTAATTAACAGGGCTTCAGTTCATTCAACTTAAGCTTGTAATGCGTCCTCCATGCCTTCACATCAGAAATGCAATTCCTCAAACTCTGGACAGCAGCATCTATTTTAGTTGGCCGAGATAACTTATAAAACTGTGTCATTGGCAAAAGCCTCATTTAATTTCTGATACCATGTTTCTCAATCAGCGACAGCTTTGTATACATCACAAAGAGAACCGGTCCAGGGACCAAGCCCTTAAGAACTCTGAAAACCATGTTAGCTGGGTCAGAAAATTGGTCATTCATTTTTGCTGACTAGATACGACTGGAAAGATATTATTTAAACCAGGTCAGAAAAGAACCAAAACTGCAAAAATGATTTTCAAGCGTTTTGAAGAGGACTTTGTAATTTACAGTGTCAAATGCAGCAGACAAATCAAGTAATGTTCGTATCGCAATATTTTCACAGTCCAGAGCAAGAAGAATGTCATTAGTAACCTTCAATAATGCTGATTCAGCGCTGAGACTGATGTGGATCAAAGCAATTGAGTTAGAATTCAAGTAGGCAAACAGTTGGTTTCAATAACTTTTGACAAAAATGACAAACTGGATACTGGTCTGTAGTTTTTAAGGTTGTTTTTGGGTCACGACCAGACTTTTAAAAAGTGCATTTCCTAAAATCAACTCAATGAAACTCAATTTAAAAAAAAAACAGAAAAAAAGGTTAAAAAAAAAAAAGGTAAAGAACCAAAAAGTAGAACACTTACAATGAGGGAAAACCACAAAACGAAAACATATTTAACTCATTCACACAAACATGACAAAATATCAGAAGAGACAAGTCTGTGAGGCTATTAAACATACACACACACAGCCACCGGCAGGAACAAAGAGGAGGCAGAAAGAGCGTTAGATGTTAGTTTCCAGATAGGGAAGCTTAAAAGAGATAGGTTTTATAATTTTCTACCCCCCCCCCTCCCCTCCCCCAAAGGAATTTCAGGAACAGCACAGTGAAATATCAGGAACACTGCAAATTTTTCAGGAACAATTATCATCGCACGAAGAGCAGACTGCAACAAGGTCAAAACTACTTTTATTTTCATAGTAACAGTATACAATTCAACAGCAGAAACTAGTATAATACTAACAAACGTTTCCTACAAACATCATTGATCTAGATAAAATTTTAAGCATGCATTCTATACCATCAAATTTGTTCACAATGACAGTGTTGAATTCAAGGTCCTTTAAAATTAAAAGAGAAGCACCGATAGTATTTAATTTGTTCAGCCCAATCATGAATGTTTCATTCTTTGATTCCTAAAGGGATTTCTTGTACTTGTACAGGGCTGAGCTTTAACGTTCGCCAACTCGCCAATGGCCCCTAAAAATAGTGTGTGGCGAGCTCGATTTGGGGTACCATTCGCCCGTCTGGCGACTTGAAAATACCGCCAGTGGTAGAGATTCTGTACCTGTACACGGACTTTTGACTTGCAATGTAAAACAAAACACGCGCCAACCGCTTCTGCAGTCAGCACCGGAGACCCGTTCCGATGCATGCTAGGAAGTTAGGTAACGCTAGCAAAGCGAGGGATTTGCGAAGTAAAAATAGCCTTTTCTTGCGAGACTTTCTTCTTTCCCTCGCTGCGAAACGCTACTGCCCTGCGAGATCCTAGCCTTCTTGCTTCCTTGCGTGTATCTGAACGAGTCTCTGACTTCCTTGATGAGTCACGCGAGACTTGCCATACTTTCGAAATTCCCCATTCTCAGTCTTTTGTCAATCTCGAACGATGTGGCGCTTTTTAAGCGGTGTTTCGGAGCCTCCAGCAAAAAAAAAAAAAAAAGTCCGAAGAAGAAAAAAACAGCTGAAGAAGGCACACCCAAGCTCCTTCAAGTTTTGGAACATTGAGGAGGAGGATGTCGATGATGAATAAATTATACAGTGCTTGTTTTTAAAAAATGAAACGGTGTTGTTGAAATTTATCTTGTTTATTACCTGCAATAGTTATACAGTTTAAAAAAAATGACAGTGCTTTCAATCAAGGGGTCTGGCAACCTGAGAAATATTTTGGCAACTTCAACTTCCCAGGTTAGGAGCCCGGCTGGCTCCTTAGCCTGGCTTGCTAAATCTCAGCCCTGCTTGTAGTATGAACTCTTCAACTGTTTGAAGTCTGTCTGGCTGTACTTTCTTTCTAATACATTTCCTGGCCTTGATTTGTTCACCAGCAGTGCTTCAGGTGTGTCTTTGCTAAGATGATTTCGCAAGTTCAGAAGCTGATTTATTTTTTAGGAGTTTGGCAAATATTCATGTCGCTATAAACAACTCACGCCTCCTCTGCTTTAAGCTTCGCCATCTTTTCTCTACAACAAGCGCTGGACATTGGTACATTGTGACTGGTTGAGGCCGTTACTCTACAGCTAATCACAGATCTGATCCACAGCACCACTGATCGTGATATAAAGGCTTATTAAGAGGCAAACACTTTTGCAGTAGGGCTTGTAGCTGAATTTATTTTAAAACTGATTACCAGAGTTTTGCGGAACACATTCTTAGAATCCGTACTTTGCAGAACATAGGCACACCTGGGCTGTTTTCCAGAACAAAATACGGAAAAACGGAATGGTAGGAAACTGCGTTTTAAGATTTCTTTTAAAGGAGGATCTAGGACAAAGAGGGTGATTTCTTTAGAGTGTCAGGAAGAGAATTCCAGATAAGAGGCCCTTGGATATGAAATGACCTGTAACAATATGATTTCAGAGAGTATTTTGGCATTTTCAAAAGTTTTACTCCAGAGGATCGAAGTGATCGAGATGGATTGTAGCTTTCCAATTTGGATAAAAGATATGATGAAAGGGTTCCATCAAAATGTTTGAAAGCGAGTGAGCATATCTTGTATTTGATACGTGCCTCAACAGGAAGCCAGTGAAGTAGTTTAAGGAGAGGAATGACATGGTCTGTTGTTGTTTTTTTTTTAAGAACAAGTTTGGTTGCATGGCTTTGAATCTTTTGTAACCTGTGCAGAGAGGATTGAGGAATTCCGTGGAGGGTGCCGTTACAGTAGTCAAGCCTAGACAGGATTATGGAGGACTTTGAGGTACTTTTATCCGACAGAAATGATCTGATAGAGGAGATCTTGCGAAGATGAAGATTGCAGGAATGGTAAAGAGAAGAAATTTGAATGTCCATGGAAAGGGTTTCGTCAAAATACATTCTAAGATATTTGGCAGAGTTAGTTAGTTAGTTATTCATTGTTTACAGGGTCCAGTGGACTGCAAAGAGCTGAATCAGGACCACAAAATCAAGATCACAACTTCGCTGAAAGAGGACTCAGCCCTGATCCGCATAAAAGTCTGCCGAAACAACCCCAGTGGTAACACTGTAAGCACTCCACCAGCCGGCCAATTTACAATAAAGGCATCCCATGCAGGGGATGCTGAGGCTATACTCTAATTTCTCGAACCCCTGTTTACAAAAATAAAATAGAATACAAGCATCATTATAAAATATCAACAAAACACATACATATAAAATGCCTACATTGCTAAATAATAATATTATACAGGGGTGAGATTTAACCCAGGAGACTAACTAGCCTGCCGGGCTAGCTAGGAAGTAAAGTGAGGTAGCCCGCATGGTTTTTAGGCAGCCCGACAATCGCGTCTTTAAGGCAATGTGTACAGTGCATTAGACCAACTTCTTTATCGAAAATGAGCCATCTGAACGTTTCAGCCATGCAGTCTGAAAATGTCTTTTTCTCTTCGATTCATACTCTTTGTGACGCTCTTTCTTCTCTGAACTAGAATTCGCCTTCTTTGGCGGGGGTTCGTTGACCCCAGAAATAAAGTTCCACATTTTCGGATCAACAACCGTCACCTTGACAATACACGTAATTTGTAGCAGTGTTTCTTTCACAAACAAAGCAGAAAGCGCGCTTGGCGCAAAAGGGAAGTAGGCAAAGGGAAATAACCCTCGCGTATGCTTCATACTCGTAGCAGACGAACAGTGACCTAAAAACGCTCTCGCTTCAGACCGAGCTTCTAAAAGTCTGCAAGTAGTTTTTTTTTTTTTTTTAGGTCGCCATGCGGGCTGGCTCAACTATAAAGTGAGGTCGCCCGAGCCGGTTTTAAGTCGCCTCGGGCGACCGCTAAATCTCACCCCTGTTATAGGAAGCCCTAGTGATGATTCGGCAGAAAGCGTCCAATATTCCCAGACCGATACAACAGACCTCACACACAATGAGGAATTTTGTCCTGGAAGAGTTTTAAAGAAAAAGCATAGGTGACTGGTCTAGCGAAGAAGAAGATAGTATAGTAGATTGATAGAACAGAGTAGGAATGAGAAAGAACAAATGAGAAAGACAGCGGCAGTGGGAATTTCCACAAAGTGGGGATACTATTTATACAGAAACCCCCGGCATCCCCACGGGGGGATTTGGCAGAGGACTGAAAAGGAACTAATGCTGAACCAATAGTGAGAGGTGTTTTGTCTAACTGAGGAAGTCGAATGCGGTATGCAACAGTAAGAAGCTCCGTTTTGTCTTCATTTAGTTTCAAATTATTTTCACCCATTCAGGTTTTGATGTCAGAAATGCATGAGGTAGCGTCTTGAGACAGAGTACGGATATGAGAAGGAAGAGCAGCTTTCTGAATTTAAGTGTCATCAGCGTACTTATGATAGTCAAATTGATTGTGTTGGACGATGTAAAAAAAAAAGGTTTTGTATCTAATGAAAGAGCAGAGCCCCAGCACAGAACCCTGAAGTACGCAAAACGAAGAGGTTCAAGTTGAGAACCATTGCCATTAATAGAGATTGCCTATATACGATCAGAGATACGATGTTTTGTACAATTTTACAGGACATTGGTACAGTGGCAGTGGATAAAGAACTCATTCACAATGTGTGTTATGGTTGGGAGAAGTAGATCCAGACAATCAAGTAACAGAGCAGTAGGCATAGGATCAATGGAACAGGTTGTAGGTTTGGACTTCATAATTACTTTTTGGACATCTAGATCAGAAACAGGCAGGAACAGATCAAAACGTGAAACAGTATGACAAGTGATGGGTGAGTCACCAGAAGACTGTAACGTGCCATCACGGTCTAGATCACAGCGAATGTCCGTCACCTTCTTGGTAAAATTTACCAAATAACATCTGGCAATTCACATAAAGGCTGTGTGGTAGGAAGGACACTGTTATATTTTTTTATCTCTAAGGTGATCAAAGGCACTGAATAGCTGCCTACTAGTTTCACTGTTTAAAACCATGTTGCTAAAATATGCAGACTTGGTGCTATGCACTAACTATTTCACACAACGTTTTGCAGCATTCTGCATGAATACAGTCAGACCATTCTTCAACCACCTCCTCTCAACCTAACATCTCTGTTGCTTAGCCTCACGGAGCTCCTCCCTAACTCCCGCATACCACGGTTCCAACTGACCAACCCTGATCTTGCAGCGGGTGATGGGAGCATGCATATCCAGCACATTATATTTTTTAAATATTATTAATACTTTTTCACAAAAGTCAAGGACTTACTTGGACATGTCTTTGACTTTCAAACTCTTTGCTTTTGCACCACACAAAGCATCCAAGAAGCTATTGATCTGCACAGATGAGATAAAAACAGTTAATCACACAAGAAATGCAATTCAAACAAGTCAATCAGAACACAATACCATAAACTTTCTTTGATTTCTTAATTTGATTTTTCAACCACTGTAATGTTTTACGCAATGTGAAAGTAGTCAACAATGTGAATGTAACACCACTTTACAACTACTACTTCTACAACTAAAATAATAATAATAATACAGGGGATTTATCATATCCTAACCTATCCCGTAACTTGGAGGTCGTAGGGGCACCACAGATGATCGTTTAACCAGCATACTCCATCCTTCCCTGTCCTCAGCAACCCTGATTGTTTCGCTTAGTATCAAACCAGTCTATTCTCGAATGGTGTCCTCCCACCTCTTTTTCGGTCTCCCTCTTCTTCTACCTCCTTGCACTGTGCCTTGCAGGATGGTCTTTGCAAGACCTGATGATCTGGTGATGTGGCCATACCATCGGAGTTTCCATTTTTTCACAACTGTGAGCAGGTCATCGTGTTGTCCAATGGCTTGTGTGATGGTCTGTCGAACTTCGTCGTTGGTGATGTGCTGGGTATAGGAAATGCCCAGAAGTCTTCTGTAGAACCTCATCTCCATGCTTTGTATTCTTCGTTGGAGATCTGCTGTGAGGCTCCATGTTTCGCAAGCATATAGGAAGATGGAGATGACAAGGGAGCGCAGCAGCCTTACCTTGGAATGTAGACTGACGGTCCTGTATTTCCAAATTGGCTTCAACCTCGCCAGGGGAGCAGTTGTTTGTGCAATCCTGGAGAGGACTTCCTGTCGGGACCCATTGTCTGATACAATGGCTCCTAAATATTTGAAGCTATGCACTGTGTTGCGGGATTGGCCTTGGATTTTGATGTCCGTGTTGATGCCATTGGTGTTGTTGGTCATCATTTTGGTCTTCTCTGCACTTATTTCCATTCCATAGGCTCTGGAGGTGGTGTCAAGCCTCTGTACCAGCTGTTCAACTTCTTGTTCCTCTCCAGCCAATCCATCAATGTCATCCGCAAAACGAAGGTTGGAGATTGCTCTTCCCCCTATGCTGATTTATATAACATGATAAAGCAGTCTAGGAATGAGCTCAATGCACTTTACAATGTACAAGAAAAACACGGACAAACAACATAAAAATTTAAGATTAATCATTTAACACTGATTAGGCCAGTTTCCACAAAACGGGCGAGTGTAACATGACTGAATATGTGCAGTCCGAGGCAGATCCATTTTAAATACTTACGGTAGAGGATGCTCGTGTGGCCAAAGGTTGCTGTGTGAAGCATTTGGCAACTTTCTCCGACTGGCCCAACAGAGTCAAAAACTTCAATGTCTTCTTTGACTGAAACACAAATTCCAATATCAAATAAATAAATATGAGAGCATGTGAACAAGCTGAATGTGATGTAAACTATGTATAAATACTGAAAAAAATATTTCAATTAACCAAAGTTTAACTCCTGAGTGCTAATATGAATGAGTTAATGAAAATATCTATTGAACATTCAAACTGACACTAGATTCAGAAAAAAAGGAGAAAAAAAACCACACACCAAAATACTGGAAACTGAGGATTTTGACTTGTACAACCACTAGCCAGTTAAATTTGTTTTATTTAAACAGATGTATACCTGCCGCATGAAACCTGAACCAACATGTTCCTCCGAGCGAAGAAAGGCTTCTTTTTCCATTTTCTCCATGAGGTTCAATGCATTCCATTCTTGTTCTGAAAAAAAAATAGCAAACATTTGTCATATTTTTTTATATTTATAACAAACAAAAGAAACTACAATTTAATTATTGCAGGAGATAATTTATGCCAAATTAATTTTAAATCATAAAAGAATACTACCAATAAAAGTGCATAAAGCCGGAAGATTGATAACACATCAAGGGAGGTAACATTGAATTATCCAGTATCCCGTAACTCAAAGGTTGTTGGGGCACCACAGATGATCGTTTAACCAGCGTACTCCATTGTTCTCTGGCCTCAACACCCTCATGGCTTCGCTCAGTGTCAAGTGGGTCCATACTCGAATACTGTCATCCCATCTCTTTTCGTGTCTCCCTCTTCTTCTGCCTCATTGCACTGTGCCTTGCAGGATGGTCTTTGCAAGGCCTGATGCTCTGATGACGTGGCTATACCATCAGAGTTTCTGTTTCTTCACCACTGTGAGCACGCCATCATGTATCCAATGGCTTGTGTGATGGTCTGTCGGACTTCATTGTTGGTTAAGTGCTGGGAATAGGAAATGCCCAGAAGTCTTCTGTAGCACCTCATCTCCATGCTTTGTATTCTTCGTTGTAGATCTGCTGTGAGGCTCCATGTTTCGCAAGCATATTGGAAGATGGAGATGACAAGGGATCGCAGCAGCCTTACCTTGGAATGTAGACTGATGGCCCTGTCTTTCCAAATGGTTTTTAACCTTGGCAGGGCAGCAGTTGTTTGCGCGATCCTGGAGAGACTTCCTGTCGGGACCCATTGTCTGATATAATGGCTCGATTGGCCTTAGACTTTGATGTCCATGTTGATGCCATTGGTGTTGTTGGTTATCATTTTGGTCTTCTGTGCACTTATTTCCATTCCATAGGTTCTGGAGGTGGTATTAACCCTCTGTACCAGCTGTTCAAGTTCTTGTTCCTCTCCATCCAATCCATTAATTTCATCCGCAAAGCGTAGGTAGGATGTTGCTCTGCCCCCTTTGCTGACTGTTCCTTCGTGTTCTGCAAGGGCATCTGACATAATGCGCTCTAGGAAGATGTTGAAAAGTGTTGGAGAGAGTAGGCATCCTTGATGCACACCGATTGTTGTTCTGAACCAGTTCCCGATGCCGCTGTTGTGGAGGACTGCACTGGTAGCCTTTTGATGACTTCAATAATGTTAGGGCTGATGTTGTACACTCTCATGGCTGCCCATAGAGCTGTATGCCACACTCGGTCGAACGCTTTCTTGAAGTCTACAAATACATGATATAAATGTTGTTGGTGCTGTAGGTATTTCTCGCATATTATTCCGAGGTTAAAAATCTGTTCAATGGTACTTCGCCCTACCCTGCAAGCTGAAGATATTTAACATGAAGAATCAATAAATAATACGAAGAATTAGACGGGCAAAGCCCATATGACTCACATGCTCCTTATGGAACTCACAATAATTAACATGAACATGAGTGCCCAGAGAAAAAAAAGAAGACATTGTGGCATTAAAATGCAAAGTAATACCGATTTTGATCTTTCTATGCTCTTGATCTTGACCTTGTCATGATCTTGACCTCTGGCTCCAAATACATTCATGTACTATCAAATAAACGACAGCAAAAGTTGTATTATGCAAAACAAAAGACAAGAAAACATTGACCTTGAAATGACCTTGGGCTTCAGTAACCTTGACCTTGGAATAACCTTGACCTTCACATGACCTCTCATGCATCTCTAATCAGATAACCCAAAGTTGTTGCACGCTATTGGTTAAATAAACAGCAATGCCTATTTCTTTATGTTTTTGCAAAACCTAAAATGACCTTGACCTTCAAGATCAACGCACAAACGGAACATACATCAAAGATCAATCTATCATATCTAAATACAAGTTTGGACTTTCTACCTCCTATTGTTCATGGTCAAGGTCACTTCAAAGTAACTATACTAACCGACTTTGGACAGCTCCAGTGACCTTGACCTTGGAGTGAGACTGACCAAATTTGTGAAGTATTTGTGTCTCATTGATATCTATCATGCAGCAAAGAATCATAAATTCAATATCAATAACCTAGAAAAAAAATGTGACATTGTGTGAAAAATGGTCATTATTTTACCCTGTGTTACGTTGAAACGAACGAAAGTGTGTCTAAAGCGCGCACGATAGATCTAATCGTTTCGTTTTGCAAAGTATTCAATAATGGAGTTTATTTACCTTTGATTTGAGTTTGCATTGTTGTTAGGAGAGGCTTTGTATAACGTTGATGATTTGCGTTAGTCGATATTGTTGGAGAATTTTCGGGATCTGCATGTTTATTACTGTCGATAGAAATTTCCCGATGGATATCGAAGGTCGTGAATGTTCCCGGAAGTAGAGGAAATGTGTATGACGTAAGCCAGTGATGACAATCTTTAGTTCGATTGGTGGCAGTGCGTCATTTCTACCGTGTACCAAATTGTTCGAGAAGAGAGAGAGGTTATTTAATCGTGTGCCGAGTTGCTGTTGAGAGATAGTAAAGTTGTTGATAGTGATTTAAAGAGTTGCTGTGAAAGTTGTTGAGTTGAGTTGAGAATTGTATGCAGTTGTTGATGTGTGCTGAATAAAAGTGGAAAACTTCATACGTCGACTTTGTGACTTGTATGCTGTTTGGACGGGCTGTGTGAATAAACGAATCTGAGTTACACAACTATCAGGAATTCAAGCATCGGGGCTGAATCAGATACTGATAGAAAACACCATCATCGAACTGAGTGTAACATTTTGGGGGTCAAGCCGCGATTCACGCCATAGCCAAGGGTTCAACTGCTACAACAAGCGAGTCAACGTTACGAGAGGCAGTCATCGAGGGTAGCCGCCAACGAGTTGCGTCGAGAGGGGCCAACATACTGGGACTACATCACCGATAGGTTCGGGTTGACTGCAAGGGCGTGTAGTCGCCGAAGAGTTGCTTCGTGAGCGAACAACAGAGCGGGACTACGTGGCTGCCGTAAGACTACGTCGAGGGACAGTCTCGGAGCTACATCGCCAGTATTAGAGAGAGCGACGAGTGGACGTCGCGTCTACTTCAGCACAGGAGCGTGTACATCAACACCAGCGTGGTGCAGCGTCGCATACGACGAGGACAGCGGGGCCTGCGTCAGCGAAGGCGACTAGTGACAAGCATCAGCGCTACTGCAGAAAGCGTGCTGTTCTAGAACAGTCTAGAAAGGTCCAGCACAGTCAAGAACTTTCCAGAAAAAAAAAGAACTCTACAGTCAAGAACTTTCTAGAAGAAGAACCTTCCAGAAAAGAACTTTCTTGAAAAGAACTTTCCAGAAGCATCAAGATGGCTGACTTCTGGCAGAAAGGGGTTGAACTGAATCTAAAAGGCAAGCAGCTGACGGAGTACGTCAAGTCTCAGGAGAGAATACGAGAAAGAGAATTGGAAGAGAAGCGTCTAGAAAAAGAAATAGAACTAGAACAGAAGCGTCTAGAAGTAGAAGAGCAGCGTCGCCGTGAAGAACGAGAATTAGAAGAGCAGCGTCGCCGTGAAGAACGAGAATTAGAAGAGCAGCGTCGCCGTGAAGAAAGAGAATTAGAACAGAAGCGTCTAGAAATTGAACAGCAACGTCAAGAGAGAGAAGAGCAGCGTCGCCGTGAAGAAAGAGAGTTCGAGCTGAAGCGTCTTGAAGGTGAGCGTCAGTACCAGTTAGAGTTGGCGCGTATCCAAAACAATCAGCATGCGCCACAAGTCACCAACAACCATACGGCTCCTAAATTGCCAGCTTTCGTCGACGGGAAGGACCAGATCAACAGCTATCTGGCGAGATTCGAAAGGTTCGCCGAAAGCTCTAACTTGCAACCTCAAGACTGGGCAATTCGACTGAGTGCACTTCTGACGGGGCAAGCTCTCGAAGTTTACACCAGACTGTCGAACGATGACGCCAAAAACTACGACGTCTTGAAAGAGGCCCTGTTGCGGTGCTACAACTTTACAGAGAAGGGCTACCGTAAACGCTTCCGTGAATGCCGGCCTAAGTCAGACGAGACGCCAAAGCAGTTTGTGGAGCGCCTGTCGTCATATCTACACAAGTGGGTGGAGTTATCAGGCGAAACGAAGTCTTACGACAGTCTCCATGACCTGATCGTGAAGGAACAATTTCTCAATGCCTGTCACAAGGACCTAGCGACCCACTTAGAAGAACAAAAGCTGCAAACGCTTAAAGATGTGACTGAGGCTGCTGAAAGATATCTCATCGCTCATGGGAAAACCCTGGGGCCACCCAGCGCGACGAAACATTTTCAGAAGACTGGAAACCATGTGAACCAGATCCAGGGAAGCCAGACGAGCCAGAGACAGACAGACTCCACGCCTCCTCCCAGGGAAGGGCATTCAAGGGGCTGTTTCACCTGCAACGCTACAGACCACAGAGCGGCTAACTGTCCTCAAAACAAAAGTAGCGGACAGCGGAGCAGTACGGACAATTCAGCGGCGGGCAACCGGCAGAGGCGGTTCTCCAATCAACGGCAAACCAGTAGATCTGACCATCAAGTGTGCGGCGGGAGCGTCATTCTTCCGAGTGAGACCGAGCGCACAGCTACCCCTGCGGACGTGCAAGAGTGCATGACTGATGGCCAACTCCTCCTTGCCAACGGGAAATCCATCCCCGTCGTCGCCAGCGCAGCTGTGACCGTACAGAACATGCCTGTTTCCAAGGGACGCGTCGGAAATCATGAAGTGACTGTTTTAAGAGACTCTGGCTGCAGTGGGGTCATCGTCAGAGAAGACCTAATCGCTAAAGAACAGTTCACTGGCGATTCAAAATGGACACTTATGGCCGACAGCAAATGTGTGAGAGCGCCAGTTGCGAAGATTCATGTCAACACCCCTTTCTACATAGGCGAAGTCGAAGCGGTTTGCCTGAAGAAGCCGCTGTATGATTTGATGATCGGGAATATCGACGGCGCGAGACGACCCGACGACCCCGATCCAGAGTGGAGTCCTGCCTCAACTCAACACGTCGAAGTTGTGGAGGAGGATCCATTGCCGTTTCCCCATGGAGACCTTACAGAGCTGCTACGGGACAATGTGGTTACTCCGGCTCAGCCCTGCCGACCAGAGATCGTCGGTGCTGTTACTACCAGGGCCCAGGCCAAGAGAGACAAGACGTCTACGCCACTGAAGGTCGCCGACAACTCCAAAGCTGCCATCGTGGACAGAGATAAGCTGATCCAGCTCCAGGAAGCTGATAGCACTTTAAACAAGTATAGGAACCGCCAAGACCACGTGACCAAGGGCAGTGGCACGGTCTATTTTGAGGTGAAAACCAAGATCCTGTACAGAATCTTCCAGCACCCGAGGGTCAACGGAGGTAAACCACTACGTCAAGTACTGGTACCTTTACCCTTAAGGCGCCAGGTGATGGAAGTAGCGCATGACTCAATTATGGGAGGTCACCTAGGTATCAAGAAGACGTCAGACAGAATCCAGGCGGTGTTCTACTGGCCAGGACTTCATGCGGACGTCAGCCGTTTCTGCCGATCGTGTGACATTTGCCAGAAGACCATACCTCGAGGAAGGGTCCCGAAAGTGCCTATGCAGAGGATGCCTCTGATCGACCGACCTTTCAAGAGGGTGGCCTTAGACTTAATCGGCGAAATAAGACCTCCGAGTGAAGAAGGTCATCGGTGGGTACTGACTTTAGTGGACTATGCGACTCGGTACCCAGAAGCAGTGCCACTGAAGAAGATTGACACTGAAACTGTAGCAGAGGCACTGGTGGACATGTTCAGTAGACTTGGAGTGCCTGAAGAAATTCTGACAGACCTCGGGACGCAGTTCGTCTCTGACTGCATGAAGGAGGTCAACAGACTGCTGAGCATCCGGCATTTGACTACGACACCCTACCATCCAATGTGCAACGGGCTTGTCGAAAAGTTCAATGCTACGCTGAAGTCCACCCTGAAGAAACTGTGCAGCGAGCAGCCCAGACAATGGCATCGCTACATCAACGCCCTACTTTTCGCCTACAGAGAAGTACCGCAGGAGTCCACCGGCTTTTCTCCGTTCGAGCTGCTGTACGGAAGAACCATCAGAGGGCCGATGCACATCCTGAAAGAACTGTGGACGAAGGAAGTGGACACCCCAGAGTGAAGAACAGCTACCAGTACGTGTTTGAGCTACGGGAGAAGCTGGAGCAGACTCTCGAGATAGCCAGAGAAAACCTGAAGAAGTCCCAGGACTGTGGAAAGCACTACTATGACCGTAGGGCTGTGAACAGGAAGTTCAAACCTGGCAACAAAGTGCTGGTGCTGCTACCTACCGATCATAATAAGTTGCTGATGCAGTGGAAAGGCCCGTACGAAGTGGAGACCGTGGTGGGGATCAACGACTACAAGGTGAAGGTCGGCCAGCATTCCAAGATATACCACGCCAACCTCCTTAAGCTGTACGTGGAAAGGCCATCAGAGACTGTGCACGCAGCCACAGCAGCTGTGACCGACAACAGCTTTGACAGCGAGGAACTGTTGGAACTGGGAGACTTCCACAGCAAAGAAGGCATCAATGATGTTAAGCTAGGACCAAGCTTGACGGAAGGTCAAAAGATGGAGCTCAAGGACCTTATGGGCGAGTTTCCCCACAACTTCAGCGATGTCCCTGGCTCTACAACTTTGGTCGAACACGAAGTCCACCTCACTTCGAATATCCCTGTTCGATCCAAGCCCTTCCCGATCCCTTTCAAGGCCCGTGAATCCTTGAAGAAAGACATCGATGAGATGCTGAAGATGGGCATCATCAGGGAGCCCAGTTCCCCCTACGCGTCCCCTGTCGTGGTCGTGAAGAAGAAGGACGGGAGCAACAGAGTATGCATCGACTACAGGAAGGTTAATAAGATCACCGTCTTCGACCCTGAGCCAATGCCTACCGCAGCAGACCTCTTCCGCCAATTATCGGGGAGTAGAATCTTCTCAAAGATTGACCTCAGCAAGGGTTATTGGCAAGTCCCCGTGCGTCAACAGGACATACCAAAGACTGCTTTCATAACTCCTGATGGGACGTACGAGTGCCTAAGGATGCCCTTTGGCATGGTCAACAGCGGAGCTACCCTAAAGAGACGAATGAGGAAGATGCTTAATGGGATGGACAACGTCGTGTGTTACTGGGACGACCTGCTGGTCCACACTCGCACCTGGGAAGAGCATCTGCAGACCTTGAGGGAGCTGTTTCACCGTCTCACAGAAGCCAACCTGACCGTGAGACCTAGTAAGTGCATTCTAGGGACTGACAACGTAGACTTTATCGGCCATTCGCTGAAAGAAGGACAAAAGGGGCTTCTACTAGAAAACGTCACCAAGATTCTGAACGCTCCACGTCCCCAAACAAAAAAGCAGGTGCGATCTTTCCTGGGGTTGGCTGGATATTACAGGGAGTTCGTACCAAACTACTTCGCCATCACAGCACCCTTGTCGGACCTGGTGCGGAAAGGCTGTCCAAACCAAGTGCAGTGGGGACCGTCTCAGGAGAAGGCATACCAGACTGTGTGCGACCTCCTTTCAAAGGATCCGGTGCTACGACTGCCTGACACTTCCAAGGGATTCGTCTTAAGAACAGACGCAGCGGACGAAGGCATCGGCGCCATACTGATGCAAGAACACGAAGGGAAACTATTTCCGGTCAGTTACGCCAGCAAGAAGCTGTCCAGGGCTGAGAAAAATTACTCGACCATGGAGAAAGAGTGCCTTGCCATCATATGGGGAATCCGGAAGTTCGAACTGTACCTTCAAGGAGTGAAGTTCGTGCTACAGACTGATCACAAGCCGCTAACTTACTTGAACTCTGCCAAGTTTGTGAACAGTCGGATCATGAGATGGGCTATGTATTTGCAGAACTTTAACATGCGAGTAGAATCTATCAAAGGATCAGACAATGTTGGTGCGGACTTCCTCAGCAGAGTGTGTGAGTAAAGAACATTGACTGTGTGGATGAACTGTGAACATTGACAATATCCAGATAGACTTGCGGATGGAAGAACATTGACTCTGTGTGAATGAACTGAGCACAATGACAGTATTCAGAAAGTCCAGAATTAAGACTTTGTTTGTGCATTACGTTTCAACGTTGTTGAAAGAAATTAAGTAAATTTCTTCTTGAGTGGGGGGTTATGTTACGTTGAAACGAACGAAAGTGTGTCTAAAGCGCGCACGATAGATCTAATCGTTTCGTTTTGCAAAGTATTCAATAATGGAGTTTATTTACCTTTGATTTGAGTTTGCATTGTTGTTAGGAGAGGCTTTGTATAACGTTGATGATTTGCGTTAGTCGATATTGTTGGAGAATTTTCGGGATCTGCATGTTTATTACTGTCGATAGAAATTTCCCGATGGATATCGAAGGTCGTGAATGTTCCCGGAAGTAGAGGAAATGTGTATGACGTAAGCCAGTGATGACGATCTTTAGTTCGATTGGTGGCAGTGCGTCATTTCTACCGTGTACCAAATTGTTCGAGAAGAGAGAGAGGTTATTTAATCGTGTGCCGAGTTGCTGTTGAGAGATAGTAAAGTTGTTGATAGTGATTTAAAGAGTTGCTGTGAAAGTTGTTGAGTTGAGTTGAGAATTGTATGCAGTTGTTGATGTGTGCTGAATAAAAGTGGAAAACTTCATACGTCGACTTTGTGACTTGTATGCTGTTTGGACGGGCTGCGTGAATAAACGAATCTGAGTTACACAACTATCAGGAATTCAAGCATCGGGGCTGAATCAGATACTGATAGAAAACACCATCATCGAACTGAGTGTAACACCCTGCGACCTTGACCTTGCGGTGAAGTCATTCAGTCACAGATCATTTATGAAGTCTCATGTGTATACACCATCTTACAAAGTTTGAATGTGATAGTTATAATAGGTTCTGAGTACTTAGCCACTTTAAAGTTCTGCACAGACAGGTGAAGGAAAACAAAACGGCAGACAGCAGACAGACGGACTGGCATTTTTTCAATGTCATTTTTGGACTATTTAGGACTCGTTTTGTATAGATTTGCAGGTGGATGGGGGAGGATGGGTGGAAAGGGTGAGAGGAAAGTTGGGGGTGACAGGGAGGGGTGGTGGTGAGTACATAGACTCACATTGCTATGCATTTCAGTAAAAAAATGATAGACAAATGACAAGGGGGAAAAACATGCTGTTCTGAATACCATTCTCCTTCAGCGTTTCAATCTTCTTGACGTTGGCAATGCGAGAGAGACTGTCATGAAACATGTAGAGAAGTGTGTCCAGGATGGAGTCCAGGAAATTCTGAAGACACGAGTAACAACAGTAGATGACGCAACAATTCAAATTAGTCGTAAAATCTCTAGTACAAAAATAATCTAATTAAAAAATAAAATAAGATGGAGGAGGAGATGTGTGAAAAGACCTGCAAACAATACTGGTTTTGCAAATGTTTCAACTTACGATATTTTTAAAACATAGTCTCGATGTTTCAACGAACACTTTTTTTTGTGTGTGCCAAAGTTCAACCAAAGCAATTTTGGCAATGGAACAATTAAAATATGATTTTGCATAAAATACAGTGCAATTACCCACTTGGAACAGTTCTGTGCCACACTGGTTGATGATGGAGGCTCTGCAGTCTAACCGTGACCACAGTTTTTCTACAAACTGTCCAATTTGCACTCTGCAAGAAAGTAACAATGCAAGGTAAGTAAACTGGATAAGCATGCTTTTAAAAGGTGATGTCAGTACCAAGGAGACAATGAAGAGAGAAAACACTTATTTTGAATTATCCATAATATGTATACCATTATAAAGGAATGTACCAAAAGCCCTAAACGTGCGAAGTCAAGTCAGCAATAAACATTTTTGTCCAAAACTGCAGGAATTGTCTATCAGTGTTCTGTCTATCTGATTTATAAACCAAGTGGTTCAAAACCAAAACAATCCATAAATATGTGCCCTACAACTAAATCTCTACTAACCTTGCACTGAATTTGTCAAAAGTGTCTTTGTCCACATCGAGACCTTCCACCACATCCACGTTGACATATGTGCGCAGCAAGGCAGGCCCCAGTTTGGTTTGAACTGACGGGCATGTGTGTACCATGGCAGCCAGATCAGACATGATGCCACTTCCCCAGCCCTTACTTAAACATTATTTACATTGACATTGTCACTAAGGGTAAAACACATCAAAATTCCTTGCAAAAATCAATTTGAGTGTGACAAAATCTTGCCTACTCTCGTCACACAATACAGTAATTAACACCCATTAAATGTTCTTTGTTGATTCAAAAACTTTTTGTTTTCATTTATCACCCCAAAAATCTAGAAACTTGATAAACTGACGCAGGCAAAACATCATACACAAATGTATGTCGATTCAAGGGAAACAACTCATCAAATTTCAGAACATTCCTGGTTTGACAGGAGTGGAAAAAGATGATAGTTCCAAACCAGGCATTATTAGCAAAAGAGGAATCAAATAATGAAAAACACTAAAAAATGTCAACCAAGATTAATCAAAATTTTACTGCAACACAAAATCGCAATAATTTGATTGTTACTTTTGAAACAAGATCATTTTTTTACAACTTTATCCACTACTTGTGAAAATGATCTTACCCATAACGTTTATCATTTTCCCCATTTTGGTGCATAAAGGCCAGCAGTGCAGTTACAATCATACTGGCTGGGACAGGTCCAGGCATCAAGTCAGTTCTCTCCAGCAGCATCACACAGCAGTCTACAAATGGCGTCAGCTGCACAAACACATTAAGCCTCAGAATTGTTCAATACTGATGAAGAACATACTGGAGCGCTCGTCTTTTTTTTTTTTTGAGTACATAAATTTGTTGGGTATGTAAAAGATCATAAAGCGTATGAAAAATGTTGTAAAACTACAAAAAGGATCAAGTAATGACAAAATAAATAAATAAATAAATACAAGAAAAACTGTCTCACTTTCAAGGGGATTTTGAACATCCGGACAACTGCAATGCTATACAGAAGCAAACAAAAATAACTGCCACAGACATTTTGGGGTTTGTTATAACTGAGAAAAGTAAGTCATTTGGCAATACCACTACTATCTCCTGTTAAATGAAAGAATGCACCAAATTGTAGTACAGCAATAATATTTATTAATAATAACCCAAATATATAAATATTTATTTTTTATTGTAGTATACAACGAATAATAAGACAACAAAAACTTGAAAGGGAAATAATCTTTAAAAAAAATGTATATATACATTTATCTATTATTTATTGTACAAAGTTAACGAACAGTAGGTAATAAATAGTAGTATTCTGAAATCAATGTATTGTGTTGACTCACCTGAATGCCTTTGACCGCATTGCCATTAGCCCTCAGCACATTGTTGGCAAGGAAAGCGAACCACTGGGCCATATCTTTAATGCAAAACTCTGGGATGACGGAGAGTGCTTTCTTCTGAGACTTGCAAGCTTCTTCTTGGTTCTTGTGCTTCTGGAAACAGCACAATAGAGACTTATTATTATTAAAATTATAATAATTATTATTTTTTACCATACTATGTATCAGCAATGTAAAATAAATTTAAGGCAGAACACTGTAATCACAAAACTATATCATTCCACTTTTTGTCTCCAAATACATGTAGCAAAGAAACAGATTCCACAACTGCACAATACCTGAAAAATGAAGAATAAGGGAGACAACTATCTATCAGCACATGGCAGACCCACTCCACTCTGGCAATAATGATGACTAGATATTTGAAACCATTAATAACCAAATAAACGTTTTAATAAAATACTATTCCCATTTTTTTGTGTGTGCTTTAATGATTAAAAACAAAAGATGTATTTATCCTGTAGATGAAAATAAGAGGAAAGAAAGGTCAGACACTGCGTTACACTTTCATTCTTCAACACTACAAAGATCAACATACATTATTTTCAATACTATACGTCTCCATTAGAAAATGTAGAAACATGAAATACAATCTACACACCTCCTCACACTCCTTGATAATATTCAGCAAGAGCTTTGCCTGACTGATGTAGAATAATGTGACTTTCTGAACAAAATCTGGATCCACTAAGCAGGTTTCCCAAGTAACAGCTACAAGCTACACAGAAAAAAGATAAAAATAACATGAAATACAACACACAAAAAAGAAGCAAAAATGCATATTAATCATAATCTGTTCTACAATACCTCTACATACAAGGTAATAATAATAATAATAATAATAATAATAATAATAATAATAATAATAATAATAATAATAATAATAATAATCAAAGGCATTACAAGTTATGACTGCTGGAATTGATAACAAGGGACTGCCAGTCTTTTGATAGCAGTTATTTTATTAATATGTATTTTTTAAATAAAAAATTATTTAAAACAAAATGTAAAGATAATAGTAGTAGTAGTAGTAGTAGTAGTAGTAGTAGTAGTAGTAGTAATCTTTAAATATAATCTATATATCGGCAATAATCAACAAATTGATCCTTGATATTATTGGAAGAAGAATAATAATTTAAAAATAGAATAAAAAACAATTTAAAAATAGAATAAAAATAAATTTTAAAAAATGTTGGAAATAAACCTAAATAGTAAAAACACCACTTACTACATGTTGGTTTTTCACATCCTCTTCTTTGTCTGTTCCTTGAACTTGTTGTTGGTTATTTTGGAAGTGGCTAAAATAAAAATAAAAAAGAAGATAAGATATTGTAACATTGTGAACACTAGTAGATATTGATAGAGAATATTCCAGTACACTAAAAAGCGATCTATAATCACTCTGAGTAGGAATTGTGTGAACGTGTTATGAAAGGTTCCATAGTATTTTACAGCAGTCTTGCCTGAGCCATAATACTACATACATGAAAATAAATAGTGACAATTGACTGACAGCTTTCCCCATCTTTTCTATCTCTTTATATACGATTTTCGGCTTAATGGCAAAACAATGTTGAATGCTCAAAGCAAACAAATGAAAACATTGTTTTATGGAGTCAATATAATTTTACACAAATTATGTGTTCTACTAGATGTGATGCATGCATCTTCATTAACAGTCCAAAGAATGAGAATCAAATTTTGCCCACAACATCAATCAAACCCTTCCTTTCCTAAGCAAAAATCTTTTTTAAATATCTGACACGAAGTAAAAAAAAACAAAAACATCAGTATCTTCAACAAGATGAGACAGCATAAACCAGGATGTGTCAAGAAACAAAACAACCAAAATAAACATACTCTACGCATCATCAAGTTCAAGTTCAAGATAATTTATTGCCAAGTGAATAATACACAAGGAATGTCTCCAACAAAGCCAGATAAACATAAACAAACTAATAATTGTGTGTTATAATGAACAATTACCTGTTCATCTTGTTAAAGTGTTTGATGGCAGGAACAACAGTGACACTGAGAGCTCGCTGTGTGAGGTGAAAGCATTCAGTGATGAAGCTGTGAGGATTAGTTTTCTCCCCTGGCTTTTGCTTGCCTTCCTCCACTTTCTCAGCGACTAGAAAAAAAATGAAAACAATTCCGTAAAATATAAATAAATGTATAAATGACCAAATAAACAAACTAGAAGGATAAAGCCATTATGACTCACATGCTCCCTATGGAACTTGCAATATTTAACAGGAAAATGATTGCCCGGATAAACAATTTTAAAAAATGAAATGGTGGCATTAAAATGCCTACTTTGATCTTTCTATGCTCTTGACCTCTGGCTCCAAATACAATTTTTGTACTATCAAATAAACTAAAGCAAAAGTTGCATTGTGCCCCCCCCAAAAATTGACCTCGGGTTGACCTTGACCTTCAGTAACCTTGACCTTGGAAAGACCTTGACCTTCACATGACCCCTCATTCATGTCTCATCAAATAACCCAATGTTGTTACATACTATGGGTTACTGTACGACAAAATATTTTTTGTATGTTTTTGTAAGGCCTAAAATGACCTTGACCTTCAAGATCAATCAAACAACGGAACATATATGAAAGATCAATCTATCATCTCTAAATACAACAAGTTTGGACTTTATATCTCTCAGAGTTTAGGGTCAAGGTCACTTCAAAGTACCTATACTGATTTTGGACAGCTCCAGTGACCTTGACATTTGAGTGAGGTTGACCAAATTTGCAAAGGATGCATGTTTCATTAATATGTATCATGCATCAAAGAATCATACTGTCAATATTAATAACTTAGAAAAAAGCTAAATTCTGTTTCTAAAAAAAAACAATTGTCTTTTTTTTTTTACTAACCTTTGTTGACCCTGTGACCTTGACCTTGAGGTAAAGTCATTCATTCAATAATCATTTATGAAGTCTCATGGACATACACCATTTTACCACGTTTGGTCGTGATAGTTGAAATAAGTTTTGAGATACTCTTACTCTGATTTATAACTATGTGGCTAGACACCTATTAAATAAAATGTAAACTTTACTTTTTAAATGTAAAAACGAATACGACTAATTAATCTAGATTTTTGGGGTTTTTTTTTGGGAGGGGTGGGTGGGGGGTTGAAAACATACTCACACTGCTATGCACGCGAGTCAAAAAACACTCTGTCTCTTACTCTGTTATTATAAATATGCGGACAGAAACCTATTAAATAAAATGTACACGTTTCTTTTAAAATTTAAACTTAAAAATGAATGCAACTAATTAAATGATAGACTGATGGGGGAATTGTAATCAATATTAGCATGATCACTATCACTTCCTACCCTTCCACACCTTGAACAAAGTAATGCAAAGAAATAGTATATTGCCGTATTTCTAAATTCCACCTTTTCGCTCAATACAAAGCTGACAATCAATAATACAGCCAAAGGTGAAAACTTCCTAGTCAACGCTTGCTTACCTATTTGTCCACCTGCCAAGCATGACTCAAAGTCGTAGCTCAGACGGCATGATGGGGAAGCAGAATAGGTCGTGTCCACTTTCTGCAGTTTATCCCAGCTCTGGCTGATGGGCAGAAACAACTCCAGCAGCACAGCACACAAATTCAGCATGAAACCTGCACAAAATAACAATATATGAGTGTAAACTATTCTATCTATAGCAGCTTCAGGGAATAGCCCACAATTTTGAATATATGGACACTGCCTTGGGTCTAACCATACCTCTCTGGCTTAGCTATTTTTATTTTTTTAAATTTTATATATTTATTTTATTTGGGTAGGTTTTAAAGGAATTTTGTTTTCATTTATATCCGAGCTCGCAACACCTAACAACAAGCGTTGTCAGTTTCCAGCAAATGCAAAAATTCTCACCGTCTGAGCACACAGGCTGAACGCCAGAGTTGTCTTGCATGACAGATGAAGTGCGGAGCTCATTCAAATTGATAACAGTTGCCAGCCATGACAGTCCTGCTTCCCTTGTAGTTTTTCCTGAAATGACACGTCGAAAAGCTGTGAACACCACTTCTTGTACCTTGTGTACACCCTTCTGAATCATGGTCTGAAACAAAGAATAAAAGATGTATCATTAGTTGTTTAATATTCAATGCAAACCACTTTGTTCTACAACTACTACTATTGTTCCTGAAGTTGCTACAACTATCTTCTTTCTCCTCCTTTTTGTCCAATTTTCACTACTATAACTACTGTATGCCGATACCTTTTATAATTTAATATGATTACAATTATTAGTACAACAACTCAAACACACCTGAGCTGTGTGCACATCATCAGCTGTCAGCTTTGGAAAACTGCGAGTAGTCTTGAAGGGTTCCAAAGCAGAGGCAGGAGGCTGAAAGTCTTGTCGCCCAGTTGAGCTGGCAGGGATAGTAGTGATGTTCAACAGGGCACAGAGAGCAGTCTGTTTATCAAAGTAGTTTCCCTGCACACAGTAACATATATATAAATTAGCAACAATTACTATGGACCAAAAAGGACAGTTTCACACATCCGTTCACTTACATGTAACGCGCACAAAAACCAGAGTTCTAACTATTGAAAACAGATATACTTTAGTGCATACTATACATAAAAAAGAAAACGGGGTGAAAATGAACACATCTGAGGATTATACAATAAGGCAAAGAAAATAGGTACCAGATTTTCCACAAGCGCCTTTTCTCTTTCTTTTGTAAGAATTTGTCCAAGTGCATCCCCAAACTGGTTCTGTAAGAATGAAAGAATATGATTATTCAAAATAAATCCAGATTGTGAGATAGTAAGCAATTTTTAAACTGAGAGTAGAAGTTACTATTATTTATGTAACAGCTTTCATCTGTATTACATACAAATGAACAAACTCCCCTCCTTTGAAATAAATGGCCAACTTATATTCCCCTCAAATACAATGCTAACTTTCATTTAATTCGGTCATTTAATTATTATTTGTGTTCTAACTGTTGAGTCAAGGAAAAAAATCTATGCTTAATGTCTGACTTAATAATAATAATAATAATTTAATAAAACGCGGATTCAAACCTAGTGGTCCGCTCTAGGCACTCGCAAGCATGCACACAGACAGACACTCGTAAGTTAACAAGTAAGAAAAGGACCTCAGCAGTTACAGCGACACAAGGCATACATAGAAAGGCGTAAATTGTCAACAAATTAAATATAGGATTCTATACATTGTATACTAATGATCTCTCTCCTTTTCTGTACTCAGACTCTCTCGCCCTTCTCTCTCTCTCCCTAAATAATAATAATAATAATAATAAAAATAATATTAATAATATTATTATTAATAACAATATCAAAATCAATAACACCAATAAGTGTTGTTTTCTTTTTATTTTGGAACTTCAACATGTAATTAAAAGGGGTATTTCAAGAATTGCGTGTATGAATGCGTGAAATCTGTTCTCCCGTCTCACAACTTCACTAATTCGTAACAATAAACTAAAATGGAGACCCATCAGTTCTAGCATGTCCCAAGAACAGAGAAGAAGAAGAAATTCTCCCAATTCTCTGGGAAGAAGTTGAGGCAGCAGTGCAATCGCTGAAGAAAGGGAAGTCAGCGGGAGTGGACAACATACCCGCGAAACTGCTACAAGCAGGAGGAGAAGCAATGATTGATGCCCTCACCATTATCTGTAACAAGATCTGGCAGAGTGGGGAGTGGCCTACACCATGGACCCAGTCGCTTGTCATCACTCTTCCCAAAAAAGGTAACCTTCAGGAGTGTGAAAATTACCGCACCATCAGCCATCCCAGCAAGGTCCTCCTGAAAATAATACTCAACAGGTTGAAACCCCAAGCTGAACAAATCTTAGCTGAAGAACAAGCATGATTCAGGGCAGGGCAAAGTACCACTGAACAGATTTTCAACCTCAGAATAATCTGCGAGAAATATCTAAAGCACCAACAACATCTATATCATGTGTTCATAGACTTCAAGAAGGGGTTTGACAGAGTCTGGCATGCAGCTCTATGGGCAACCATGAAAGTGTACAACATCAGCCCTAAAATTATTGAAGTCATCAAAAGCCTGTATGACAAGGCTACCAGTGCAGTCCTCCATAACAGCGTCATAGGGAACTGGTTCAGAACAACAATCGGTGTGCGTCAAAGATGCCTACTCTCTCCAACACTCTTCAACATCTTCCTAGAGCGCATCATGTCAGATGCTCTTGCAGATCACGAAGGCACAGTCAGCATAGGGGGTAGAGCAATCTCCAATCTTCGTTTTGCGGATGACATTGATGGATTGGCTGGAGAGGAACAAGAACTTGAACAGCTGGTACAGAGGCTTGACACTACCTCCAGAACTTATGGAATGGAAATAAGTGCAGAGAAGACCAAAATGATGACCAACAACACCCAATGGCATCAACACACGGACATCAAAGCCCAAGGCCAATCCCTCAACACAGTGCATATCTTCAAATATTTAGGAGCCATTGTATCAGACAATGGGTCCCGACAGGAAGTCCTCTCCAGGATCGCACAAATAACTGCTGCCCTGACAAGGTTGAAGCCCATTTGGAAAGACATTCCAAAGTAAGACTGCTGCGCTCCCTTGTCATCTCCATCATGGCAGTGCAGCCCTGTGTAAATCTTGACTCTCTGCCTATATGTGCAAGCTATTTTTAGCGAAGCTTGGAGCCGATCCAGATGCAGACGTCAACGCCACGCTCTCTGCAGTACACAGCTATGAGGAAACGTATGGCTCATCATCCTATTTTTGTGTACTAAAAGTGATCGTTTTATGTGCAATATCCTTTGTATTGTGATAATGGTTTGCATTTAGTTACTTCCATATCTGTGTTTTGTGTTAGCATAATCTATAACCACGAAGTCGATTTGGTTTGTGTTATATTTAAGTCGATTTGACGGCACTAGCTGTCTGGTCCTGCACTATAAGCTTACTAGCAGTGGACCGGTTTTACATTTTCGAGTGTGTATACGTGTACATTGTAATTACACATTTGAATCCTTCTTACAATGTTCACCATTTGAAGTCACTTATTACAAAGTTTGAACTTTCTGGTGATGTGGTCGACATTATAAAAGCTCTTCTTGTGTTTGGTTGCTGGCCTCTGTAATTGCAGCGAATTTACGAAAGTCTCGTGGTGCTAATGGTGCAAGCAATAGGCACTCAATTGCAAGTAGCGCAGCCACCCGGCCAGCCCCCTGCCTGGCCCTATACAGTAGAGTAATTATAAGCTTTCAGGCGAGTGCCAGTTGCATAGCTTGTGCTGTGGGTCGCTGGCCGTTTCTCAGCTTGTTATAATCAGTCCAGCCTGCGTTAAGGGACCCTACGAGGCGGAACTAAGGGAGTTTTTAGACACAGTCTGAAAGTACTTGAATGCACTGCCATGCCATCTTCCTATATGCTTGCGAAGCATGGACCCTCACAGCAGATCTCCAACGAAGAATACAAAGCATGGAGATGAGGTGCTACAGAAGACTTCTGGGCATTTCCTATACCCAACACATCACCAACGACGAAGTCCGACAGACCATCACACAAGCCATTGGACAACACGATGACCTGCTCACAGTGGTGAAGAAACAGACTTCTATTTTGTCATCATTCATCTTCTGTTTGTTAGCACCCATCCAGTCTGTGACGGAGTTGATGTAGCTTGACGTATCACATATGATAGCAAGGTTTGCAATGTCAGCTAAAATGGCAGAGTTGTGTAACTGAGAGCTTAGAGATTGAGTGTACATCGTGAGGAGAATGGGGTCGAGAACAGATCCGTGTGGACCTTTAAAAAAAAATCATCACATCTGCTGACAAGATACCCATTAACCCCTTGTCTGCTTGTTGACGACTTAACTCATCATTCAACAGTGTGATGATGTAGACTTCCTGTTACGTTGAAACGTGCATGATAGTTCGTTTGTGACGCGCGCGATAGATCAGATCATTTTATTTTGCAAAGCATGCAATAATAGAGTGTATTTATCCTTGATTTGATTTTGCGTTGTTATTAGAAGAAGCTTTGTATAACGTTGGTGGTTTTAGTTGGTCGATATTATTTGAGAATTTTCTGGTGTTGGTTGTTTACTATCGATCGAAGCGTATGGATAATTCTAGTGGTAACTATAGAAGCTTCCATTCCAAATAAGATTGTATGACGTGAGACAGTGATGATGAAATTACTTCTGATTGGTTGTGGTGTGTTATGCGGGGATATTCTCGCCTGTTCTGGAGTATGTAGAGACTATATATAGTGTCGCACTGTTTGATTAGAGAGAGCTGTTGGGTTAGAGTTGAGAAAGTTGTAAAGAGTGGAAAGTTAATAATCGAGAATTGTAAAGTGAAAAGCGATTGAACGATTGTATGCAGTTGTTGATGTATGCTGAATAAAAGTGGAAAACTTCAAATGACGACTCCTGCCTTGTTGATGATTGAACGGATTGCGTGGATAAACGAATCTGAGTTACACCTATCAGGATTTCAAGCATCGGGGCTGAATCAACTACTGATAGAGAAAAAACAACATCGAGTGTAACACTTCCTATGTTCTGTGTGCCCACCATTGTCATTGTGACTTCTTTTCTAGGTATAATTAAACAGTCAGCAATGCAAATAGACACCAATTGGAAAGCTCAGAACAATAGCTATTTAACATTCATAAGTTAGGTATGATAACCCCTTTCATTGGCGAGTGGCCTCTCACAATCCAAGCCCACCCTCACCCCACCCACAGGCTGCAAAGCTGATCCACGTGGCAAACAGGGATATAAACAAAAGGGACATAATACTGCTCTCACCATACATTAAAAAAAAATACAACAAAGACTACGAGATAGCATTTTTTAAAACAAATCTGTCAATATCTTTATTTCTCTTTAGGCCTAACAAAAATATTAAATATAAAAAATTAAACACAAAATGTGTATGTTCTTTTTCCAACCAGCATATTTGTGTATAAAATTAAATTAAATTTGAGAAGTTTATAATTTACCCAGTGATATTTAATAATGTTAAACCTTAAATATTTTGTAAATTTTTACCATCACGAGCCGATTTGCCTGGCAAACTCTTGGCAATGGAAGGGATAAAAATTGCATGAAAGAACTCACATTTTGCACCAAGATCTCCAACGCATTTGCAACAGTCCCTTCAGTCAACAGCATTTCATCCATCCTGCATAAAACAGTAGTTATGTCATGATATGTAAAAATGTGAACATTATGATTTCAATTTCTCAAATACTCTGATCATCATTTTGCAATCAAGAAAAAATATGGATACCCCTTTTTCAACACAAAATCTCACACTCATTCCTTTGAGTAGCTGTCTCATTGACAAGAGGTACACACAAAAAAAAGAAAATAGTGAGAGCAAGGCAAATGAAAAATGCAAGCAATCTAGAATATTAGAATCACTACTGACGTGACAGTTTTGACACTTCACAGTATTTCAAGATTTCACTGTTGTTTTTATTTTAAATCCACATCAGACCTAACTCTTTTTTCCAAGTATGGCAGGATGTTTGTTTTGCCTTTTGTTTCGAGTGCCATCACCAAACATATTGCGTATTCAAGTCTTACCTTTTGACAGAAGCCAAACGATGACCACCAATCTTCAGAAGGCAGGAGACCATGTTTTCAGCCATCTCACTGCTCAGCAGTTCTGACAACAGGGCTGGGGAGACGTTGACACTGTCACTAGAAGCCCCAATCAGTCTAGGCAAGAAGCCATACGTTTCGTACTGAAAAATATTCTTCATGTGGAAGAACGAAATAAATTATGAACTAGAAGGGCACAGCCCATATGACTCACATGCTCCTTATTGAACTCGCAATATTTAACATTAAAATGAGTGCCCAGAAAAGAAAAAAGAAACAGCGGCATTAACATGCAAAGTTATACCGACTTTGATCTTTCTATGCTCTTGACCTTGAGACTACCTTTTCCTCCGGCTCCAAATACTCATGTACTATAAAATAAAGTACAGCAAAAGTTGTACTATGAAAAAAAAAACCACCTTTGACCTTGGGATGACCTTGACTTTCATATGACTTCTCATGCTTATGTATGATCAAATAACCCAATGTTGCTGCATACTATGGGTTAAATATACAGCCATTCGATTGTATGATGACTTATTTTTTTGTATGTTTTTGCATTGCCTACAATGACCCTGATCCTCAAGACCAACGCAAAAATGGAACATATAAAAGATCAATCTAACATCTGTAAATAAAACAAGTTTGGACTTTATATCTCTTATAGTTTAGGGCCAAGGTCACTTCAAAGTACCTATACTGATTTTGGATAGCTTCAGTGAAATTGAACTTGGAGTGAGGTTGACCAGATTCGTCCAGTATGTGTGTCTCATTGATATCTATCTATCATGCATCAAAGAATCGTAAATTCAATACTAATAACTTAGAAAAAAAGTGAAATTTTGTGAAAAATTGTAATTTTTTACTAACATTAGTTGACCCTGTGACCTTGACCTTGAAGTGAAGTCATTAATTCACTGATCATTTATGTATGGAGACTCTTGGGTATACACCATCTTACAAAGTTTGATTGTGATAGTTGAAATAGTTTTTGACATGTTAACCCCTTCACTGCTTATGCCGTGCTCTGCACATGGTAATTTTCAGTCTTTCATACGCCCATAACCGTTGCTACCACAGTGCAATTACATCAGCATAATTTCGGCAAACTAAATGGGAGGTAATAATGAAAACTGGTCCAACCATTTGTAAGGTTACTAAAATACAATTCTTTCCCTTTGACCACTCTGAGAGTTAGTTCTAAATGATGCAAGTGTTTTTAAGTGTGCAGATTGATAATCGTATTCAAGATGGTGGACCGAAGTCAGAGTTCAGCACGGAAACCTGTTTTCAAGCAATACAGTGCACTGAAGTGCTACAAGAAATGTCAAACAACCACAAGTTTGACTTCATGTTCATGATACACTAACACCAGTTTTTGCAGTTTTGTGTGGTTTCATGTGCTAAAATGTGTATGCCCAAACTAATTTTTGGAGAAAAAAAATTTAATTATATATTTTTTTTTACTATAACAATTACAAACAAAATCAATTAATTTAGTATAATATCACATAACAGCCAAGGGTATAAGCAAAAAAACAACAACCAAACAACATGCCACATATCTAAGAGATATCTCAATAAATGAATGAGCAGTGAACAGATTAGTGAACCTACCAAAGAAAGCTAAAGTTTGCCCTGGCACACAGCAATATCAAAATGCTATTATATTGTGGCAGTGAAGGGGTTAATTCACTTGCAAGTTTTGCACAGACAGATGCCGGAGTGATGGACAGACAACTTTTCTTCTTTTTAAATGTCATTTTTTGAATATTTAGGAATCTTTTCTTATCATTATTTAATATGCCATTGTATTAATATTTTTTGTTTGTTTTATTATGCATGTGTAGTGTATTGCATATGTTGTTGTTCCCTTGTATGCCTTTGTGAGTACGGTTGGTGTGAATGCTTGCATACCTTGTTTTATTGTTTATGTTTGTTCTAAAGATATATCCTATGTTAAGAGCGGTGAGCCCAGCCCTGAGCTGGGGTATCGCGCTATATAAACCTACTTTATTATTATTATTATTATTATTACTCATCTCACACGATTTGACATTTTTGGGTGGTAAAAGGCTGGGGGTAGAAGAGGGGTGGGGGGGGGGGGGGGGTGGAGCGAGCACATAGACTCACATTGCTATGCATACGAGTCAAAAATTAATTTAAATCACTGAAAATAATCAAAGGCATGTTTTTCTGGTTTTTGTCTACGAGACGATATGATCAATGGATCCATCCAAAGGTTAATAATAAGTATCTGCCAGCAAAAATTAACACCAAAGAAGCGAATGGAGTGAATAATATTTTATAGTATCAATATGTACTTCACTGCAAACACTGTTGGAATTAAAACAAGAAAACAACATGCAAACACAACCTTGACTGACAGCCAAATACAGGTGCCAAAATAAAATGAAGACACTGAACAATAAAATAAAAATTTGCAAACTAAATAATCTAGAAACAAGGACTGAGGTCTTACCATTCCTCCAACAGTTTCTGGTCCCCACAGCCCACCATCGTCTCCACGAGAGCTGTTCATAATTTCTGAAACACAGTACATCATTAAATACATTAAGCTAGCTGCACAATATTAATGCATACATTTTTATTTGAACAGTTGTACTGGTATGCTGTAACTGCGATGTAATAATATTGCTTGATAACTCCTAACAGTAATACTATTATTACTAATTATTTGGTGACTCTTAACAGTAATACTATCTTCTTGCCCATCATCTTGGGTTTACCCCATGTATGAAAACTGCAGTGGGACTGGTTCTCTCAAACGAGGCAAAACTAAAACGTTTTCTTTAAGCAAATGTAGAGGTAGACATCAGAAAATTATCCAACCAACATGAAACATAAAAATATATAAATGGTGCACAACAATGAAATGTAAAACATTCAGAGAACATCTATGATCTTACCTTCCTTGAAATGAGCAAGTACAGACACAACTGCCTCTCTCTTGACCACAGCCACTGTAGTATCCACCATTCTGTCGTTGAAGGCATGGCCATCTGAACTGCAGATATTGTAAGCACTGATCGAAACCCGCACCTGAGCAAACATAATTCAAGAAAAATAGCATGTCCCAAGCTGAATAGCTACAAATTAATACTTAATTAAGTATGACTGAATATTTCTTCTGTGTCAAGTGTAAAAATACCAAAATAATTTACTGACTTTATTAGCACTGTATCAGTAGAATGTTTTTAAACTCAAAGTTAAACACACACACAAAATAAATAAGTAAATAAATAAAATTATTCTTTTAATGAATAGAATGGTAGACTAATAAATGAATTAATGCTATTTTTTTTAAAGCTTGCACAATATCACTTACTACTACCTTAGTTTAAATATTACCTTGTTCACTTGTTTGTCAAAGGCACTACGAACTAAAGATTTGATCTTGTCTTCCAACACGTCTATGGTTTGTGGAAAATCTTTTCTCGGTATCCTCATTCTGCCACCACTGAAGCGCATCCTCTGGAGCTCATCAGTCAAGGTAATAGTGCAATTGAACACCTTCTCAAGAAAAGATTTGACCATTTCTGGGTTTGACGTCTTCTCAGCCTGAGGTAAGGTAACTGAAGGCTTGGTGGCTGGCTGACTTTTCAGTGGATGAACACTTTTAATGGCATCACCAGAATCACTACCATTTTCAATTTTCTTGGATTTCAGAGATGTCGCCACTGAAGCTTCGACTCCAGGAGCTGCTGGTTCACCATTCAATCTTCTCTTGTTGTTCATATTGTTCTTGCCATTCCCTGATGAGTCTGATGTTGGTGTCGAGCCACCAGATAATGATGAAGATTTAGTAGAAGGCTTGGGAATGATTTCTAATGATTTGCTGAGCTTCTGTGTTACATTTGCCAAGGTAGGATCCTTCTTGGCCACTTCAAAAGGAGAGTGTTTAAGTCTGCTTTCTTCAGCTGTTGTCTCTCCTGACTGTAGTGTCGCAGCAGACATTTTCTTCAGCCATGCTTCCCTCTGCTGCAGCAATAGGTCTGGCAAAAAGCATCAATGAATTAAACCAACTGCTTACCATCAACCCAAAACATGGTTATTTCTAGTTAGTCTTTATCAACACATAACAAAAGTCTTTATCAACACATAACAAAAATGTCAATGACTATGACTACGCGGGCGGTATACACCTATTCATTTGGTGTGCAACAAGCAGTGTAAGCATACTTTCATGCACACACATATTATGTACATGCGCAAATGAATTCATTATTTTGTATCATAGAAAATATAAACTAGAACGGCAAAGCCCATATGACTCACATGCTCCTTATAAAACTCGCAATATTTAAAATGAAAATGAGCGCCCCCCCCCTCCCCCCTACTCTCCCTTCAACAAAAATAAAAATAAAAAAATAAAATAAAACTGTGGCATTAAAATGCAAAGTAATACCAATTTTGATCTTTCTATGCTCTTGACCTTGATATGACTAGATCTCCGGCTCCAAACACACTTAGGTACTATCAAATAAACTATAGCAGAAGTTGTATTATGCCAAAAGAAATGCTGACCTTGACCTTCAGTGACCTTGACCATCACATAACCTCTCATGCATGTCTGATCAAATAACCCAATGTTGTTGCATACTATGGGTTAAATAAAAAGCCATTTCACTGTATGATGACCTATTTAAAAAAATGTTTTTGCATGGTTTAAAATGACTTTGACCTTTAAGATCAATGCAAACACGGAACACACATGAAAGATCAATCTATCATCTTTATATAAAACAAAATCTCTCATAGTTCAGGGTCAAGGTTACTTAAAATTTCATATACTGATTTTGGACAGCTCCAGTGACCTTGGAGTGAGGTTGACCAAATTTGTATAGTATGTGCGTCTCATTGATATTTATCATGCTTCAAAGAATCATAATTTAAATATTAATAACCTAGAAAAAAGTGAAATTTTGTAAAAAACAAAAAATGTAATTTTTTTACTAACACTTGCTGATCCTGTGACCTTGAAGTGAAGTCATTCATTCACTTAACGTTTATGAGGTCTCATGGGTATACACCATTTTACCAAGTTTGGTTGTGATAGTTGAAATTTGGTTCTGAGATATTAATCCAAATTCACTTGCAAATTTTGCAAAGACTGACAGCGGATGGCTGACAGACATACGGAAAGACATTTTTTTAACATGTCATTTTAAAACTATTTAAGACTCATCTTGCACCAATTTGCTAAATTCTATATTTTTTTGTTTTGAGGTGGAGGGGGAGGGGAGAAGGATGAGTACATAGACTCAATGTGAGTGAAAAAGGTACAATAAACAAGGTGCTGAGTCTGCCAATTCCTTATCCAAATAAAACATATAAAACATGAACAAATAATTACATTTGAACAGTAGCAGGAATCCATGGAAAAGAAAAAAAAAGAAGTAACAAAAAACACGTTTCAATCTTAATTCAAATTGTACAATAATGACAATAACAAAACCTTCAAACCAAATCACTATGTCCATCAGACTGACAATACAATAGCAATTTAAAGGCCAGCATGAGATAACACATAAAAATAAGGAATACAACAAGAGCTCGAGTTGAACAGTAATTCAGCAAAAAATGGTTCCATCTTTAACCTCGACGCTTATCCCCAATTGATGATGCTTTGGAACTTGCATTCCCTTCTCCTGACAATGTGGCACTATCCGTAGCACATATCTCACTGCTTGCACTAGTTGCAGGCTCTGCAGATGTGATGGTGTCTTCCACTTTTGGGAGTGATGAACTGGAGTTGCTGCTGTCCCCTGACATGCTCTCAAACCTTGCTAGGCGTGCCATGCGAAGTCTCTCTAAGTGCTTCTGTTCTGTTAACAGAAAATACAAGATTTACTTATTGTAATTTGCATTCTAACCTAATTATTAATAGCAATAATAATAATAATAATAATAATAATAATAATAATAATAATAATAATAATATTGAGGCTGAGCCAATGATAATAATATTTAGGCTGAGCACATGCAATTTTCTTCAATCAAGCTCAAAGCAAGGTGATCAAAGTAGACTCCAAGCATACTTTATAGAAGACTGAAGGACATTTTTGTTTTAATGTAGACTGACTGCATCCACTCCAATTATTAAGGAGCAAAATAAAGTTGTGCATTATCTATGTAAAATATATTAAGTGTAAAAAACAAAATATTAAGTGCAACAGCACTCAACAAAAAATCTTAAACTTTCTTCAAGGTGAACTTTTTCTTGTCTTAAATATGGCTGTTAAAATCCATGTCATGGCAATATGGTGGGTGGGGTGAGGTATGCTTTAAAGATTTGAACTAAGCTGACAAATGCTCTTAAAAAATGTCTATATTCAATTAACTTTTTTTATTCTCTTTTAACAAAGTTTAAAAAAAAAAGGAAAGTATTTCTTGGTCTTACCTGGTGATAAAACATGCTTTTTATAGTCAGAAACACTAAGCCATGGAAGCAGTTCATCGATTTCATCAGTCTGGCTCGTCGTCTTTTCCTTCTTTCCATTTTTCTGTCCCCTTCCCTGCTTTTTTGCCTTCTTTTTCTTTAATTCCTTTTTGCCAGAATCCTGTGTCCTTGAGACATCTGTGTCCATTGATGATTCAGAATGGGCTGAAGATGAAGCTTCCGATGGTGACCTTGACAAGTCCCATGCTGATTCTGCATTCATGGGAACATGGGTTTCAGCACTGCCCACTTCATCTGTATTGTCAGCTTTGCGAGCTTTGCATTTCCATAGGGTTTTTGGAACACTGGCATTGTTAATACCATGTTGAGATTTCTTGGCTTCTTGCTCATTGAAATCAAGCCTCTTGGTTTTATGCAATGGTTCAGTCTTTGAAGGGTGTTCAATATCATCTACAGAAGATGTGCTTGCTCGCTTCAGCCTTCTGTTCCTGTCTGCATCCTTGTTCTCCACTTGTTTCACTTTTTGGCCACTACCTGATGCATCATCGTTTTTGTCCTTGTCTTGTGGAGCAGTGCGACCAAGGCATGTTAGACTCGTCATAACATTACCCATGGTTGTGTCAACTTTTCTTTCACTGTCCCCACTACCACCTTTAGTTTTGGCATTTTCACCTGGTTCGGATGCGTTTACTGGGCAAGAGCCTACACCAGGCACACTTTCAACACCTTCAGAGCTTGTGTCAGCAATCAGTTTGGCATCAGGGTGAGAAGATAATTTATTGATGTCCATTTTTCTTGCTTAAAGAACAGCTTCGTACTTGTTTGCGTCGTATCAATGTGAAACAACCTGTGTGCACACAAAACTATGTAAAATTATGTTAGAAAATGAACACTAATAACCACAGTGATCATGGAATATTAATATAATTTAAATGATTTTAACATTTAACAATTTATAGAATGGTTAAATTTCATTTATAATTTTAACTATTAGGGCAAAGTCCACATGACTCACATGCTCCTTATGGAACTTGCAATATTTAACAATAAAATGAGTGCCCAGAAAAACAAAATGAAATGGTGGCATTAAAATGCAAAGTAATACAGACTTTGATCTTTTCATGCTCTTGACCTTAGATGACATTGACCTCCGGCTCCAAATATACTCAAGTACTATCAAATAAAGTACAACAAAAGTTGTGTCATGCCCAAAGAAACAGTGATCTTGAGATGACCTTGCCCTTCAGTGACCTTGACCTTGGGATAATCTTGACCCTCATGTGATCTCTCATGCATGTCTCATCAAATAACCCAATGTTGTTGCATACTACGAGTTAAATAAAAGAGGCATTCTACTGTACGATAACCTATTTTTTGCATATTTTTGCAAGGCCTAAAATGACCTTGACCTTCAAGATCAACGCATAAACGAAACAAATATGAAAGATCATCTCTAAATACAACAAGTTTCGACTTTATGACTCTCATAGTTTAGGGTCAAGGTCACTTCAAAGTAGCTATACTAACTTACTTAACCGACTTTGGACAACTCCAGTGACCTTGACCGTGGAGTGAGGTTGACCAAATTTGCACAGTATGTGGGTCTCATTGACATCTATTATGCATCAAAGAATCATAAGTTCAATATTAATAAACTAGATTAAAAAAAGTTTAAATTTGTGAAAATTCGTTATTTTTTTACTAACATTTGTGACCCTGTAACCTTGGCGTTAAGTCATTCATTCACTGATCATTTATGTGGTCTTCTGGGTATACACCATCTTACCAAGTTTGGTTGTGATAGTTGAAATAGGTTCCGAGTACTTAGCCACTTTAAAGGTTTTGTACAGACTTTGACTTTTTTTTCCTGGTATCATTTTTGGACCATTTAGGACTCATCTCGCACAGATTTGCAAAAATCTGGGAACAAATTTTTTTTCCAAGGTGAGGTAGAGGGGGGGGGGGGGAAGTGAGTACAAGACTCACATTGCTACGAGTCAAAAATGGAGAATGAACGCTGAAATAATTTTATTCAGTGTAAATATAAACAGACATTGCATAAGACATTCTCTGAAATTATCAGTAGAGTACTTCTGATAAAACAGGCTGAAGCCATGTAGAAATGATATCTATAACATCTTTGTTTTATGTAAATATTCATCACAAAGAAAATACAAATAACACGGAAATAAAATTTCAACTGAAAATTTTATTTAACAAATCAGCCTTCTCCTTCGCACATCTTTGTCTTTTCATAAAAAGTCCATATGCACAAAGAAGTGACGTAGTAGTCACAATCACGTGACAACTACATCTAAACAAATAGGCCTATTTGGTAGTTTTAGTTATCTCCTTCGTATTTTCTTGTGACTACTAGCACTATTCTCAAAATAAACACTAAACTACTACATAAAATGCAGCCACCCCAAAGTAATCCCTACTGCAGCAAATGAATATACATGTATACGAATTGTGACTTTTCAAGAAGATGAAGAACAAGAAGATTTAAAGTCCATAAGTCAAAGTGACAAGAAAAATCAAGATGAAGAAAGACCAAATAAAATAAAACAACAATAGCATAGCATAGCATAGCATAGTTCGGCGTGCAGGCTAAAAGCCTTTGGCCCTCATAATTAATCTTAATGAGGGTCCACGACCCACCCCCCTGGCATCAGTGCCTACCAATTTAGAATTTTTTAACCTCCAACTTGGTGGAGTAGATGCTATCCTTAAACAATTTGTCCAAACTATTTTTGAACGCATTAAGTGATCCAGCATCCACAGCCTCGGCAGTCAGGTCATTCCAAGGGGTTACCACTCTATTAGTAAAATACTTATTAAATTTGCGAGTATTATTAAAAGTTTTAGTAAGTTTAAATTTGTGACCTCGTGTTAACAACACTTTTAAATAATTAATCTTACTTTGCTAACAATGAAGCATTCTACAGATATGCGTCAACATCTTACCGTGCACCACTGTTATGTTTCCCATGTAGGCCCCATTACTGTGAATTTTTGAACAAAGTCACATCATCTTTCATGAAAAAGTCAAACTCAAAAGTTTTCCATGTAGGCCACTAAATACTATACCACGTGCCCCACTGATTAGCCCTAAATTTAAAAGAACAAAAAAATTCTCTATGAGAATCATGCTGTCAGAGTCTAATCTGGTTCAAAATTACCAACATATTCATACGACATTCCATTCAAGAAATCACGTCAAGACTATGACACAACTCTGTCAAATGTCAGCAAAGAACCATAACGCAAACAACACTCACTGGGGTCGGGGGGATACAACCACGCCAAACGATCAATGAATCGGGTTTTTAACCTTTCATTATCTTTTCCCTTGTGCATGAACTGCAGTGCATATTTATCAAAACAGGAAAGAAAATAGGATACATAATAAACGTACCAAAATACTGCGCTTCGTCAATTTTGCAAATCCACTGATTCCTCCGGCTGTGCCGAAGACCACACGTCGATTGAAGATGAACAATCGTAAACGGAAGCGTCCGTTCACAAGGCCTACTTTCCAGTTCCTTCGTATTGCGCTGTTTTGTGCTCGGTGGCCTAGTTTGTTCAACGCAATCAGACACTCTTTTATCGAACCACAGATGGACGTCAGGGGTTCGACAAGCATGCTCCAAACAACGCTAAATTACGCAAACGTATAGACTACAGTATCCATTCCTCGTGAAAGCTCGTTGTTTTCAGGAGGAGGTGGACTGAGCCAACCAAAGGCACATGAAATCGCTATTTATAATATTTATCTAAACGCACTTGTTAAACCATGGACTAAATAGTCCATGGTTAAACGCAGAATGAGTCAGCGGGATCACACGAAAGATCAATGTAGCCAGAATGTCGCTGATTTGCTATTACTATCAGTTCGCATTCAGTCATTCAACTCATAATACAGTTGATCTGTAATAAATCTATGCGAAAGTGAACCCAGTTTGCCCCATACAGCGTAGGGTTGGCATTGGCCTCGTCTAGTCACAGCCACGCTGTACGAGTTGGCCTCTAGTTTAGACTGTACAGGCATCCGATGTGCATAGTATGTCTGTAACGGTGTCTTTGTTGCCCATGTCCCCAGGGGTCATTTTATTTTGCAAGAAAGACCTCTTTCTCTCTAAACATACTTCTTCTCTCTCCCTCAACCATCTTGTATCTTGAAAAGATGTTCCATCAAACAAAGTGGTATCTTTGGTGGTGGTTCTGTGGACAATGAACAACTTTAAAATCCAAAATATTTTAATTATCACTTCCTCATAATTTGAATTGTGCATGCTTGAGTGGTTCCAAAATGTAGACTGTAAGCTAACTGCAGGTAGTTTCAACACTTCCAAATGCAGGGTTTTTAATGTGAATTAGAATAACATTATTGCCATGAGCATCATAATTACGACCGACAGACATATAGGTCAACAGTTCACAGTTATAGTGAGAGAAGGATCTGGGAGTTATTGATAACAAAAATTTTAAATGTGAAATACATTTTAAAATAAATTAATGATACAATTGCAAAAGCAAACAAGATGCTTGAATTTATCTGGAGATATTTCTCCTATATTGATGCGAGTATAGTAACTAAGTAAGACACTTGCCAGGCCTCGTGTAGAATTATTATAATTATATATATTAATGCAGTATTGAATTTAGCTTCTTTCTTTGTGAGTGATGCTTGCACCACTGGCAGCATGGTGTGATTGTCTCATGTTCTGGGCCTCTTATTTTGGCGGTATTTCACTGTAGGCGTTGTTTTTGGTATTGGCATGGTTGTCAAGCTCCCTAGTGGTATACTTGATTCCTGGAATTTTTCTTGGACAGCCTTGGAATCGTCCTGTTTTTGTCTTCATTTTCATACTTCAAGACTTTGGATTGCTCAGTGAGCTGTTATTACAACAACCGTGCTAATTGAATTGGACTGCATTTCTCCAGTCGGAGAAGTGTTCAGTCGTCTTTATGACTTTAGTGTTTGACTCCTGCAATAGTGCTTCTGAGAGAAGTTTACCCAGGTATCATAATTATCAATCTTTTAACCTTGAACCATGACCTTTGCCGACAGTGAGTAAGCTGTACTTTATTTACATCGAACTTCTTTGATCTTGTGGCACTGAATATCTTTGGCCTAAGAACAAATGGAACCAGTTCTGCTTCGCTGTCTGGGTCTCTCTGACCAGACATCACTGAGCTTTTGAGATTCGTGCTGACGATCCCTTGGCAGATTATAACAGAGGGCTCAGCAACGTCCTGGACCGTCACGCGCCTCTCACAACCCATCGATTGACCGATCGTCACTCAGCCCCATGGCTAACCCTCGAGGTAAAGGCTGCCAAGCAGCAGCGTCGTATCGCGGAGCTCCAGTGGAGGAAGTCTGGTTTGACAGTTCACAGACAGATATATGTCTACCATCGCTACAGCACAGTAATCCTACCCTTTCAGTTTAGAGTATAAAACAAGGTCTAGTCAGTACATGCATGCATTCCATCACACTGACTTTAAAGATCCTGATGCTCAAAGAGCTGTTCTGCGATTTTCACGTTTGCTGAAGGCAACCCAAATTTCACCCTCACTGATGACTACCTATATAGTCAAAATTCCAATCCATCCATCCACGTATATAACAAAATCAGATATGCTTGAAGTTGAAATACAAAATCATGTAATGTATAGTTTATAACTCACTCAAAACAACAAGTTTGGGCATGTAAGTACAAACTTTATTCTCTTTTTTTTTTTTCCAAAATGTAAATATAGGCACAATTCTTGTGTAATGTGACATTTAACTGGTATTAGGGGTTGTGTTACCACTTTCAGTTTCGCTTCCAATCTGAATGGTGGAAATGACAGCTTTACTACCCCCATGGAATGCTGCCTGTATTTATTAGATTCAGATAGGCAACCGGCCAGATTTTGCCGTACCAATAACTTGATCCTGATACTCGGGCAGCACAGTGATCCTACCCTTTCAGATCAGAGTATAAAACAAGGTCTAATCAGTACATGCATGCATTATATATATATTCAAAATTCAAATACATCCATCAAAATATAACAAAATCAGATATGCTTGAAGTTGAAATACACAATCATGTAATGAATTGTTTATAACTTACTCAAAACAACAAGTTTTGGCTGTAAGTACAATCTTTATTCTCTTTTTATTTTCAAAATGTAAATGTAGGCACAATTCTTGTGTAATCTGACATCTTACTGTACTGGCATAACAGAAATAAATGTAGTGAAACACTACATATGTAATTTATATGACATTTCACTGGCACTACAGTTAAAAATAAAAAAAATAGAACGGCAAAGCCCATATAACTTGCATGCTCCATGTGGAACTTACAATATTTAACATGAAAATGAGTGCCCCTCAAAACACACAAATTAAATGGTGGCATTAAAATTAAACAGCCCAAGGTCTCCAAGATCCAAAGCAAGTCTGGCTGAACAGATTTTCAACCTCGGAATAATCTGCGAGAAATACCTACCTATCCTATCCTACCCCGTAACTCAAAGGTCGTTGGGGCACCACAGATGATCGTTTAACCAGCGTACTCCATCTTTCTCTGTTCTCAGCAACAGTGATGGCTTCGTCCAGTGTCAAACCAGTCCATTCTCGAATGTTGTCCTCCAACCTTTTTTCTGTCTCCCTCTTCTTCTGCCTCCTTGTACCGTGCCTTGCAGGATTGTCTTTGCAAGGCCTGATGCTCCGGTAACTTCTGGGCATTTCCTATACCCAGCACATCACCAACAACGAAGTCCGACAGACCATCACAAAAGCCATTGGACAACATGATGACATGCTCACAGTGGTGAAGAAATGGAAACTCCGATGGTATGGCCATGACACCGGAGCATCAGGCCTTGCAAAGACCATCCTGCAAGGCACAATGCAAGGAGGCAGAAGAAGAGAGAGACAGAAAAAGAGGTGGCAGGACAACATTTGAGACACTGAGCGAAGCCATGAGGGTTGCTGAGGACAGAGAAAGATGGAGTACGCTGGTTAAACAATCCTCTGTGGTGCCTCCAACGACCTTCGATTTACGGGATAGGATAGGATAGGAAGGCATGAAAATGTAAAGTAATATTGGCTTTGATCTTTTTATACTTTTTCCCTTGAGATGACCTTGACCTCCGGCTCCAAATACACTCATGTACCATCTTGAAATAAACTACAACAAAAGTTGTATTATGACGCAAAAAAAATAAAAAATAAATAAATGTTGATCTTGGGATGACCTTGACCTGCAGTGACCTTTACCTTCAAAATGAACTTGACCCTCACATGATCTCTCATGCATGTCTGATAAAATAACCCAATGTTGTTGCATACCATGGGTTAATTAAACAGCCATTCCACTGTACAACGTCTTTTGACAGCGCCACGCCGAAATATGAAAACTTTCGGAGAACGTGCATTTTCTTTTGCTGCGCCTACTCTCTGGAATTCGCTGCCAGCAAACATGAGAGGCGTACCTGACTTGGTGACATTCAAATCGCAACTGAAAACGGATCTGTTCAAGTTTGCATTCAAATAATTATTATTATTATTGTTGTTTTTATTTTATTGTAATATTATGTCATATATGTGTTGTAATGACAGGATGTACAATGGATGAATGCGAGTGGGTGCGCAATGAGTCACAATGTGAGATTTGCGCGATATAAGTACCATTCATTATTATTATTATTATTATTATGACATATTTTTTGTACATTTTTGCAAGGCCTAAAATGACCTTGACCTTCAAGATCAACAAAAGAACGGAACATTTATGAAAGATTAATCTATGATCTCCAAATGCAGCAAGTTTGGACTTCATATCTCTCATAGGGTAGGGCCAAGGTCACTTCAATGTACCTATACTAACCGACTTTGGTTAGACAGCTCCAGTGACCTTGACCTTGGAATAAGGTTGACCAAATTTGCAGTATGTGTCTCTCATTGAATGATTGATATTTATCATGCATCAAAAATCATAAGTTCAATATAAATAACCCAGAAAAAATAGTGACATTTTGTGAAAAATTTGTCATTTTTTGACTAACATTTGAAGACCCTGTGACCTTGACCTTGAAGTCATTCATTCACTAATCATTTATGAGGTCTCATGGGTATACACCATCTTACCAAGTTTGGTTGTGATAGTTGAAATAGGTTCTGAGTACTTTGCCATTTTAAGGTATTGCACAGACAAACCGCAGACAGACGGACGAAGGGACATCTTAAAAAATATATATATTTTTGGATTATTTATTACTTATCTCGCACAGATTTTCAAATGGGGATGAGTACATAGACTCACATTGCTATAGCTATGCATGTGAGTCAAAAAAGGCAAAAGAGGTATTTAACACTGCAGAACAATCACAACCACTGATTTACTGTAAATTGTAATGCTAATCTGCTAGGAACATGAAGGGAAAAAAACACACAATAGACACTGAATGACTGACTCTTGTGGTAAAAAATCTGATCATGCAGCCAATCACCATCTTCCCAAAAGCAGGACTTGTAATTTTGCTGGATTTTGCTATAGTAATTTACACCCAGGCACACCAAATCAAATGTCATCACAATCCTGTCAATGGAAGCAACATAAACACACTCACGCATGGTCAACAACAAAAAAAATATATATCTCATCAACAGTTTCTAATGGGGGAAAAAACAACAACAACAACTTGGTTGAACACCTAATGTAATTTACAAATGCCTTCACGATGTAACAAGGTCTAACCACAAAAGAGTAATCAAACCTGCACACATGTTACCACTTACATTTGCTACATCTTGTCATTAAAACAAGTGAGGTGGTGGTGGGGAGGGGTGGTGGAAGAGGAAGAGATGGTGGTGAGCAATGGGATGCAGAGGTTGGGGGAGTGAAACGGATGGGAAAGTGGGAGTTCTCTTGAATATACACCATCCTACCAAATTTGGTTGTGATAGATGAAATAGGTTCCAAATACTTAACTTTGCCACTTTTAAACTAAAGTTTTGCACAAAGGATGGACACTTTTTTTTCTTTCAATAAACATAATCTTTGGACCATTTAGGACACACCTCACACAGATTTGCAAAAATCTGAAAGTGCAAACAAATATTTTGGGGTGAGCAAATAGACTCACGTTGCTACACGCACGTGAGTTAAAAAAATCTGACAACAATCTAATCCCATTTTTCACTTTAGATAATGAAGACGTATGCTTTTTCTGTCAAACTATCAGAATCTCAAACACATTCTCACACATACACATAAACCTGCACAATAGCCTAATACTGACCTTCACGCAGCTTGCGTTTGAACTGAGACTCAGAGGCTCGTCTGACCATGAACAAGGCAGCAAGAACAACTGTCACCACTCCAATAATGCCAGCCGTCACAACAGTTAAGGGCACACCATCTTCAGCTGTTTCATCATCATCTGTAAGTAGTTCCATTTCATCTACCACTTCAATCTCAACTCCATCATCATCATCATCAACTTCCTCAGGAGTGGGAGGATTGTTTGAATTTTCTGGAATTTGCTGTGCTTCCTTTGATTTCGGTGCTGAAGCTTTTTCAGGTTTGTTAGACTGGGTATCACTATCAGTGTCTGTTTGTGCGTTCAAGGTATTTGGAATTGGATTTTCTCCTTGTTCAGTTTGAGCTTCTCTTTGTTTGCCAGGCCGATTTTTGGATTCTTCATCCTTTGGCGCTTTTTTGTTCTCTGCTGGTTTCTTTTTAACGGCTGGCTCCTCTTCCTCTTCATCTTCTTCCTGGGCTTCCCTCATCAGTTCATCGTATCTGTCCAGGTACTTCTGGATGCGTGGTTGTTGAAGCTCCACTTCCATTTCTGTCAACTGCCCATCATCATCCACGTCAAACTTTGCAAGTATGTCTTCAATCTGTGTACAGAAGCAAATTTTAAAAAATCTTAAAATTCGTAAATCAACACGAGTCTGCATATATTATTACAACAATTACTACTAAGGTAACTTGACAGTAATAATAATATGAACCGTATTTCCATCTATTTGATCACTTCCTTAATAGTATTGGATGTAGTTATATAAAATTTCAAAATTAAAATGCAAGTTTCTTTTTGTCTTCTTATTTATAGCGACTGGCCTTTACACCACATGTTCCAGTGATGATTGTGATTAACATGTATACACGTGAGCGTGTATGTTGATTACATGTCACCACGCTTTGTGCCTTATTTAGGAATAAGGCGTGTATAGCATCCAGTACTATTATTAATACTATTATGATTATTATGATGATTATGATTATTATTATTGAATTTAATATCTTGAGAAAATTAACCACTTGCACTGTGGAGAAAACACAGCAATAAATTTACCCCTTTCTGACCATAATAGCCTTGGGTCTGCTGCACTCATAGCCTGTGGTTGAGCAACTCTCAGTGTAAATTGCTAATAAAAGTATTCAAGTGTGCCCATTAAATGTCATGAAGTGTGTATTGCGCAAAATCTAGATGGAATCTACATCTCTAGTTTGCGTTATTGCAACATTTGACTTAAAAATCCACATGACTGTTCTCTCCCTTGAGCGTATGTATGGTTTGATAACTACGTGGCACTTACAACACCAACAACGCTTAAAATCTCCAATTTTTATTTTGTATTAAAGATGATCTTTTCTGATTTACATTCTTCGAAGAATTAAATTCAACAATAGGGTAAAGGTGTCCCCATAACATTTCGATTGTTTGGAGGGAAACATCCCTTTTTACTAGGCCAGCTTAATGAGGGTGGTGCCTATCTCTTTTCCCTTGCTGCTTTCCCTTCCCGCAGTTCTAAAGAGATCCAGGTACCCATTCACAGCTGGGTGGATTGGGGTTTGTGTTGCGCATATTTTAATCTTTTTATGTCATTTGGGGGTTGCCTTCCCACAGTCAACCATTCAAGTACTAATCCCTTGGTTACGATCCAGACGCGCACGATAGATCCGATTATTTTTGTTTTAATTTTGCGCTGTTGCTAGAAGATGCTTTGTGTAATGTTAATTAATAATTTTCGTCGGTCAATATTGTTGAGAATTTTCTGGAATTACTTGTTGTTTATTATTGAACAAAGCTTCATAGGTCTGGTAATAGCTAAGTGATTCTTCTAAAGAAGGTTCTATGACGTAAGACAATGCATAGTTCTGGTGACAAGTTTTATTTTGATTGGGTGTTATTGCGTCATGCTGGAATGTTTGAATTTTTTCTCGATTGCAGAGAGGCTATATAAGTAATGCACTGTCTGCTTGTGTGATTGTTGAAGTGATTTTTGGAAAGCGATCTTGTATGCAGTTTTTGATGTTTGCTGAATAAAGCTGGAAAACTGTATACAACGACTCCTGCCGAGTGAACAGGCTGCGTGAATAAATGAATTCGAATTACACATATCAAGATTAAAGCATCGGGGCTGAATCGACTATTGATAAATAAACGTGTAACACCCTCCAAACATTGCTTAACATGAAACATTGCTAGCACATGCCCAGACTACTACTACACTACTTCGCAACCCTATAGTGTTACTATCTTAATCATACAAACAAAGGGTACTGAATATGTATGGATTTGATCTGATCCACTGAATAGCCTATTGGAGTATGGTCAGTTCCTAACATCACCACAACCAAACACAAATGCACACATACACAATTCCCTGTCCAGTTATGATACTAAGAATCTCACCTCTTCAAGTGCAAGGTCTGCAACACGTTGATCTGTCAATTTGTCACCTGCAGACTGGTGAATGAAGACAATAGAAAGTGAGCTGAAAAAAATTAACATAAATTTATTTCGATTTAAACATTTACTAATTTGGTGATTGAACTTAAATATGTATAAGACATCAGTGTACGGCTAATAAGGAATTAAATGCTTACATAAAATAAATAACCAAATCAGCGGTCTAGGCAACACTTTAATTATTTACATCTGTTTATGCAGAGATATATGGTGCATGACCATGAGAAAATAGCATCTCTTGTCAAGGAAATTGCAACCCTGCAAAAAAATTTATGCATATATGCAATATTTTACGATTAGCATTAATATATAAATAGTAATATCATAAATTTTGGTCTAAAAGACACAACTTTGTAAAAAAAAAAGAAATCTGACTCTGAACCTTACATCCTTAGGCTTATTCATTGATAAAACATAACAGACAACTCACAACAGCTCACACTGCACTTTCACTTTCATGCTAGTCTATGTGCTGCCAAATGAGTTGGCTGAGAAACTCTGGCTTTACTGAACTTTCGTCAATTAACAAAAAATAACAACAAACATGTGGGATTTTTCTCCTCAGTGTATGTGCACCTTATCTCCAACTGAATTTTTTTTTTTAATTTTATTTTATAAATTATTTTTAGGTTGTTGAAAAATACGGGATGCACTTTATTCACTGTGACACCTTTTAAGTTGTAGGCCAAAAATTATGATTATTAAAAGTTTAAACTATAATAATAATGTTAAAAAAACACTAGTCAATTTAAAGCAAAATAACTAGGCTCAGTTTTCTACTTCTAGATAAGAAACCTTCACATTCTGTCACCAAGCCACAATAGAATAAACTATTGGGACATATCTTAGCCTAACATGACAATTTTTTTTTAAATGTGACTATCATACACTATATTCAATGTGGCCTAGGAAATAGGTTCTCACTTCAAAAAGATGTGTTATCAGGCCAGTGGCATAAAAAAGGAACTATCAGTCCATAATAATAATAATAAATTGCTAACCTTGCCATCATTTTCTCATCTTAAGACAAAAATTGAAAAAAGAGTCAGGCAAATCTATTGTAAACATTACACATTATTTGTTTATTTACTTTTCAAGTTTTTGTCCAAATTATAGAGTAAGAAAGAGAGATGGAAGCAATCACATATTTGTTGTATTTTTTATGTATGGTTGTCGATATTGGGCTCCTTTCATCTAGATCTCTGATGCATAGATTAGCTTTGCGTGCATGTGAGTCGGGTGGGGTGGGAGCATGATTCGTGCTGCTACCCACCAATGAAAAGGGTTATCATAACTAACTTATGAAAGTTAAACAGCTAATGTTCTGAGCTTTCCAATCGGTTTGTACAGGTATTTGTTTTGCTGACCATTTAACTATCCTATCCTATCAAGTATCATATCCTATCCCGTAACTCGGAAGTCGTTGGGGCACCACAAATGATCGTTTAACCAGCATACTCCATCTTTCTCTGTCCTCAGCAACCCTGATGGCTTCGCTCAGTGTCAAGCCAGTCTATTCTCGACTGTTGTCCTCCCATCTCTTTTTCGGTCTCCCTCTTCTTCTACCTCCTTGCACAGTGCCCTGCAGGATGGTCTTTGCAAGGCCTGATGATCTGGTGACGTGGCCATACCATCGGAGTTTCCATTTCTTCACCATTGTGAGCAGGTCATCATGTTGTCCAATGGCTTGTGTGATGGTCTGTTGGACTTTGATGTTGGTGATGTGTTGTGTACAGGAAATGCTCAGAAGTCTTCTGTAGCACCTCATCTCCAAGCTTTGTATTCTTCGTTGTAGATCTGTTGTGAGGGTCCATGTTTCGTAAGCGTATAGGAAGATGGAGATGACAAGGGAGCGCAGCAGCCTTATCTTGGAATATGGACTGATTGTCTTGTCTTTCCAAATGGGCTTCAAACTTGCCAGGGCCGCAGTTGTTTGTGCGATCCTGGAGAGGACTTCCTGTTGGGACCCATTGTCTGATACAATGGCTCCTAAATATTTGAAGCTATGCACTGTGTTGAGAGATTGACCTTGGACTTCGATGTCCATGTTGATGCCATTGGTGTTGCTGGTCATCATTTTGGTCTTTTCTGCACTTATTTCCATTCCACAGGCTCTGGAGGTGGTGTTAAGCCTCTGTACCAGCTGTTCAAGTTCTTGTGGACTCTCCAGCCAATCCATCAATGTCATCTGCAAAATGAAGGTTGGAGATTGCTCTACCCCCTATGCTGACTGTGCCTTCGTGATCTTCAACGGTATCTGACATGATGCGCTCTAGGAAGATAGTGAAGAGTGTTGGAGAGAGTAGGCATCCTTGACTCACACCATTTGTTGTTCTGAACCAGTTTCCGATGGCGCTGTTATGGAGGACTGCACTGGTTAGCCTTGTCATACAGGCTTCTGATGACTTCGATAATTTTAGGGCTGATGTTGTACACTCTCATGGTTGCCCACAGAGCTGCATGCCAGACTCGGTCAAACGCTTTCTTGAAGTCTACAAACACATGACATAGATGTTGTTGGTGCTGTAGGTATTTCTCGCAGATTATTCTGAGGTTGAAAATCTGTTCAGTGGCCCTGCCCTGAATCCTGCTTGTTCTTCAGCTATGATTTGTTCAGCTTGGGGTTTCAACCTGTTGAGTAGAATTTTCAGGAGGACCTTGCTGGGATGGCCGATGAGGCTGATGGTGCAGTAATTTTCTCACTCCTGAAGGTTACCTTTTTTTGGAAGAGTGATGACAAGTGACTGGGTCCATGGTGTAGGCCACACCCCACTCTGCCAGACATTTTTACACTTACAGATAATGGTGAGTGTGTCAATCATCGCTACTCCTCCTGCTTGAAGCAGTCTTGTGGGTATGTTGTCCACTCCCCCTGACTTCCCTTTCTTCAGCGATTGCACTTGGGATGATTTCTTCTTCTTCTCTGTTCACGGAACGTGCTAGGACTGATGGGTCTCCATTTGGTGTGTGGTTGTAAAGTTCAGAGCAGTACTATGTCCATCTATCTAAGACTTCTTGTTATTTCCTGGCATTATCTTCTATCCAGTTCTCCTTTGCTGTGTGCATGTCTTTTTAGATCATATATCATTGTCATTGTTGATTTTTTGGTAGGCATCAGATCAGCTCCCTGTGAGGTGTTCTTTTTCTTTTTCATCTCTCTTCGTTTATCACAGTTCACACAGGTCCAAAAGTTCAGGTGTGATCCACGGTTTCTTCTTTCGCCGGGGCTTATCAAGGATCTCAATGGCGGTATCTGTCACAGCTGAGTCATGGTGTTGACATCTACTTCACCAGCTCCCAAAATGAGCAGTGGTGCAAATTTCCCTCCAATTGTGGCCTTAAATATTTCTGCCACCTCTGAGTCTTGCAGTTTGTCTAGGTCCATCTTCAGTCTAGTGCCCTTTGCTTTGTTTACTCTCTTCAAGTGGTGCCGGACAGGCATCGTCCAGAGATCGTGGTAACTTCCAATTTCTGCTCCTGGAAAAGTGCGTGTCCTGCCAATGTTGATGCTTGATCTGAAGCGTTTCTTGACCATGATGTAGTCGATCTGGTTGTGATGCTCCCTGCTGGGACTGCGTCATGTCCATCATCTGGATTTTTTTGTGAAGACCAAGCATGTTTGCCAGTATCAGATTGTTGTATCTGGCAAACTCAAAGAGTCTCAGTGCAAAGAGTCTCAAACCACTGTCATTTGTCTCGTTGTTGCAGTGGGGTCCACATGTGTCTCCCCAGTTGTGGTGTGCATCTTGGCCAACCTTGGCATTCCAGTCGCCTTGCACTATAACTATGTCCTTCTTCGGCACTTGGTCAAGGACAGCCTGTAGATTTTCATAGAAATCCTCCACTTCGCTGTCAATTCAACACATCTTTATTACCACAGGAATGGAAATATTGTACAAGTCTCATCACATTATGTTATATAATGGCTCCACACATCAAGACAGTTATAATGAACAATAATAAGACACAGACTAATATAAGAGGTTCAGAAAGCATAGAATCCGTACGCACATCATCCGTACATAATTTAACTATGCATTAATTGAGCGAACGCCTCTTGCAGGTAAAAATATTACAGGTAAGAAATAGGACTAAAGAATAGGCACTATTATTTCAGTCATAAAAGCCTCGCGCAGTTAAAACACACTCACGCACTACATTTGCCCACTCATCACTGCAGCAGTGCACTCATCCACACAGAACACATCATAAGCAACTATAACAACGAGATAAAAAATACCAAACAGTCCTTGACAAATAAGGTAATACACTCACACTTACAAACACAATAATTATCAATGGACATGTGGGTAATAGAATAAAATAAAACATACAAGTTTGATTATAAAAGCAATTAATCAGATAAAAATAAATGATGGGGTTATTAATTTGAGGGTGGTGAGGTGTCCTGAGCAGAGCCATCAGCGTTTGTTGGTTGAATTGAAAAGGGTAATTGCAGTAGGGATGAAAGTGGAACTAAAGCGAACTGTTCGGCACTGCATTGTCCTGAGTCGAACTCCGGACGGAAGACACTGGAAGAGGGGGCACATGGGGTGGGTGGGGTCTTTAATGATGCACATGGCCTTGCTCAGAGCCCTTGTTTGGAACAAATCGCAGAGACGGGGGAGATTTCTGCCTACAATCTTGCTACATGTTCTGGAGATACTGTTAAGAGAATTTTGGTTTTTGAGATTAAGAGACTGATAGAAACAGATGAACGAGAATGTTAACACAGACTCAATGAAAGCAGTATAGCACTGCTGCAAAATTCTTTGCGACACCATCAGTGAACGCAGTTTGTACAACATATACATCCTCTGTCTGCACTTCTTGAACACTGCCTCAGCGTTAGCTGTGAACTTTAACTTATCGTCAATGAGAATGCCAAGATATCTAGTATAGGTGTCTACTCTTTCTACCTCTTCTCCCTTTAACAAGAGTGCCGGCAAATCTGTCCCATTCCGCCTAAAGTCCACAACCATTTCTTTAGTTTTTTTGACATTCAGTTCAAGATGGTTCCTATCACACCAGTTGACAAAAGAGTTGACACTTTGCTCGTAACATGTCACAGAGTCTGAAAGGTCGACAACAGCAGCATCTTCAGAAAATTTGATAATATGTGTGTCATCTCTGGAAATTTGGCAGTTGTTTGTGTAAAGGGTAAAGACAAAGGGGGCTATCACAGTACCCTGTGGCGCACCTGTGTTGATGACCTTGACAGAGGAGATACAGTGGGATGCTGCTGATGATGATGATGATGATGACGATGATGAGGATGATGATGTAGCTGCAACTGCTGCAGATAATAGTGATGACGTCGGTGATGACGAAGACGATGATGGTGATGAAAGTGGCGGAGGGGGGGCTTTGATGCACACTGTCTGTGTTCGGTTAGTGAGGAAGTCTGTGACCCAAAGGGTAAGAAAAGGGTTGATGTTCATGGTTTGAAGTTTTTGAGCAAGAATATGGGGCTGGATGGTGTTAAAAGCCGATGAAAAATCAGCATAGAGAATGCGGACGTACGCGCCGCCGTCTTCCAGGTGGGAGTGTGCACGGTGTAACAGAGTTATCACAGCATCCTCAACACCCCTGTTCTGCCTATAGGCGAACTGCAAGGGGTCGAGGGATGGCTGTGCTTCCACCTTCAGTTTAGACAGTACAAGTCTCTCAAAGCACTTCATCAAGACAGAAGTAAGGGCTATGGGCCTATAGTCGTCATAGTCTGATGTTGGGGCATAGGTCTGGATGGTGATGTTGAAAGGGGCTGCTCTCAGACGGATGGTAATGAGTCTACTGGAGACCGGGCGGCAACCCATGACTTTGGCAAGAATGTTCTTGTGGACCAAGAATCCATCGCCGTGTTCGTGCCTGTCATCTCTCCCACTGAAATAAAGCTTGTCGCCTTTGTCAGTTGTTGTTTCGTCTAGGTCTTTCCAGCGCAGTTCGCTGATACCTAATATGTTCCATCGACAGTGGTCCAGCTCTTGGGCCAGTTCTTCTAATTTACCATCCACAACATTTAACTATACCGAGGAAAAAAACATCACAATGATGATGACGAGATAACGTGTCATTGGCACTACTGTAACTGTGTGATGACTCATCTAGTCATAAGCAATCAAGGGGTTAAGACTAAGAGTCCTAGCTAACCACTTTTTCAAGTCAGCTCAGCATAATAATAATAATAATAATAATAATAATAATAATAATAATAATAATAGTAATAATAATAATAATAATAATAATAATAATAATAATAATAATAATAATAATAATAATAATAAATTGAAAAGGCCAGAACTTGGGTTACCATCGGCTCAACAATGTTGTAAAGCTTGTAGCCATAATTATTAGTGCCATAAATATTTTTGACTGTGAATCAAAACTACTATGATCAGAGCCCAAGCCCCAGGCCAAGGGGAAAACAAAACCATCTGCGATGATATGGATGATCATCCTTTTTCATTTCTTTGATTGTTTTCAGGTAGCATAATTAATTAGTTATACAAGCCCATCTTGATTTACCCAGCCAGGTTGCCTGGGGCTAGGCTAGGTAAACAAATGAACTAATTATAGCTCAACCACTTTCAGTTTCTAAGTTCATTGCATGTAATTGTAGGCCTAGTCTAGAATTGGATGTATTATGCCGGTGAAATATTAAAGCAAAACTGATCTTACCAGCAAAACAGCAACAATAATTCGTGTCTCTCCATTACATTCATATGAAGAGATAACTTCTACATCCGACAAACTGTTTTCTATCAATTCATAAACACGTTATTATGGTCAACCACGCAGCAGAAATCTATTGCATCCTATGGACGGACACCTCATCGAAATAATCAACTTCCGCTTTCACCACTCCACTCACTACCCTCCTCTTCCTAACCCACCCCAATCAACTACATATTTAAAACAAATACTTTTAATGCAATATCGGCTAAAACATAATTTTAATTTATTTTAAATTTACTAAAAATTAAACTGTATCTAACTATACCAATGACGATACCCCCCCTTTTTTTTTAGGAGTGCAATAATTTGACTTTTAGTTCGGATGAATGTCAGAGTTGTTTTCCTTAGATTATTTGTGAAAATGGAGGACTTTCAATGGCCATGGCAATATAAGTTTCCTCCTTTCTTTACGTACGTATTTACTGCTGTAGCATCATGTATTAATTATTCATGAAAATTTATATTTTTCGGATTTTAATATCGAATAGAAGAAATCATGCGTTGTTTTAGTTGTTAATGTTCCGTTAAGAGTTAAATTGTATGCTATTTTCACTTTGTCGTGTTGCAGTATCCAGCCGAACTTGGAAACACGGAAGAAACAGCTTGAGGCATGGTGCTCTCTGGTGCTGTCTTATCAACGGCACACAAAGCAGTACAGTCTTGATGTGACAGAAGCGCAAAATTCTCCACTGTTTCACAACAAGGCTATAAACAGTATCCTTTTTACTTTGACTTGACTTGACTCGTAAGACGTTTGAGGCCCACTGGGCCTGTTCGTCTCTCAAAAAATAATAATAGTAACAACTTAGTAGTGAGCGTGGTGGCTTTAAGTTGCTAATGGTAACATGTTGGGTAGTAGAGGGTGGGAAGGGAGCGCCAGTGGCTGTCGAGGTGGGATTTATAGGAATTCAGTGAGTGGGCAGATACAATGTTGTCTGGCAGGCTGTTCCAGGTGGTAGCGACTCTGTTGGAGAAAAAGTGTCCCCTTACGTTCAGCCGGAAGCTCTTCTTGTATAGTTTGAGCGAGTGGCCAAGTAGACTATGTTGTTCGCTGGGGTGCTCGAAATGTGGCCGTTGAGTATCGTACAAGTTATGGAGGTATTTGTACACCTCGATCAAATCGCCTCGGCAGCGTCTGTGCTCCAAACAGGGCAGCCCCAATCTCCTCAACCGTTCTGGGTAAGGCTTGTCCTTCAGCCAAGACAGCAACTTGGTCGCCCGTCTTTGAACGTCTTCGAGTTCGCAACAGAGCAGCTTAAACTGAGGATTCCACACACAATGGCTGATGACCGTATTCCAAGACAGGACGAACAAGACTCTTGTATAGTTGTACAAAGGTGCTTTCAGTCAAATAGTCAAATGAGCGTCTGATAATGCCAACAGTCCTGTTGGCCTTCGCTGCTGACTGTGACACCTGCTGCTTGAAACTCAGTTTACTGTCAATTATTACGCCCAAGTCTCTCTCTGCCTCACTCCCTGCTAGCTGGACTGTATGAACAGTACCGTTTAAGTCCCTAGTGGACATGTGGTACTTAGCATCAGATTTCTTGATACCTAGTTTGAGGACACAGCACTTTTGTGGATGGAATCTATTTAGCCAGTCGCTAGACCACTGCTGCAGTCTATTAAAATCTTCCTGTAGCCTTTCAGTTGCTCCTACACTGTCGCTACTGGTGTAAACTTTAGTGTCGTCGGCAAACATCTTTACTCTTGCATCAACACAGCTTGGCAAGTTGTTAATAAAAACAACAAAGAGAAGAGGGCTAACGACGCTACGTTGGGGGATGCCACTATTCACTGCCACTTCGCTAGTCTGTACACCACTAACGACCACTCTCTGATGCCTATCTTTCAAGGAGGAGGTGATCCACTGTAAAACTCTTCCACTGACGCCATGCGCTTGTAGCTTCAAGAGTAGCCTGCTGTGGGGGACAGTATCAAACGCTTTCTGGAAGTCTGTGTAGATTGCATCAATGCTTCCTCCGTCGTCCATGATCTCCGTCCACTCATCCAAGGGCTCCAGCAGTTGTGTGCAACAAGGGCGTCTAGGTACGAAGCCATGTTGTTTTTTACAGATGAGCTTGTTCGCTTGCAAATGGGCCATGATTCTGTCACATTCTAGCCTTTCCATGCATTTGCATACTATAGATGTCAGACTCACAGGCCTATAAGTACCAGCATTCGAACGGCAACCCTTTTTATAGATAGGTGTCACTACTGCCTGCCGCCACTCGTCAGGTACCTCGCCGGATTGAAGTGACCTTTTGAAAATGATGCAAATAGGCCTTGCAAGTACATGAGAAGCTTGGGACAGGATGAGTGGACTGATGCCATCGGGTCCAGGTGCCTTATCAACTTGCAGGTTTGCTAAAACTTAGCGTACCTCCTCCTCCTCTATGACGAAGTCTTCCAATTCTTGTTTGTAGTCCATGAATGGTGGGATAGGAAGTGGACCCTCATCTTCCTTTGTAAACATGCTTTGGAAGAAAGTGTTCAGCAGCTCTGCTTTTTCTAAGTCGTTTACAGTCTTTGTGCCATCAGGCTTCTTCAAGTCAGCAATTCCTGAACGAGAATTTGTCTTAGCCTTGATAAAATTCCAAAAAGCCTTAGGGTTTGTTTTCGAATCTCTTGCAACTTTCTCTTCTTGTTTTTTCTGAGCATTTCGACACATCTTCCTTGCTTGATTCCTTGCATGTATATAATGCTGATAGTCAGTACCGTCACGTGTCAGTAGCCACCGTCTGAAGAGTCGATGCTTCTTTCTGACAGATGACAGGGTATCCTTATCCATCCAGCATTTCCCTCTGCGACCTGTTGTCTTTTTCTTCGGTGTGCATTTTTCTACTACAGAATTCAGTTTTGATTTAAAGGTTGACCACATTGCATCCACCGTCTGCTCACCAAGCTCTTTATCCCAATCCACTTATGACATTTGATAATTTAGTGCCTTGAAATCAGTTTTCTCAAAATTATAGCGGATCTGACGTGGCGGCGGTGCATAGGTGCAAGACAAGTTGATGATGAGCGAGAAGTGATCACTCTTACCAATCCCTGCTGACGTCACAATTTCATTAATTATGTCATCCCTGTTTGTAAAGACCAGGTCTAAAACATTAGCTCTCTGCCCCTCGTGGTACCTGGTGGGGAGTTTTTGGTGTTGCAGCAAGAATGCATCCTTGGTAAAGGTGCGGTCTGACGGAAAGTGAAACAGAAGCAAAACAGCCAGTAAAACACGAAACATCGTAGTTTTGACTATGTTTATCGTGTGACTAGACCTAAAGCATAACAGCAGCTAAGCGCCGAAGTGAAGCAAAGCCAATGCTTTCAGTTTAGAGCGTGCTCTAAAATTTTGGGTTGCTTCGCTGAAGCATTTGAATGCCAGCCAATCAGAAGAGCCGACGTACGAAAACGAGGTTATCATTTCAGCGATCATGACGGCATCAAAAGCTACTGGGCCATTAGCAAATCTGAAACAAGACGATACGTTTATTCTCCTCGATCTAATTCAAAGCCACGAGGCATTATGGAATGTTAGAAGTCAAAATTACAGAAACCAAACCCTGAAAAAGGTCTCATGGACTTCTTCTGTGAGGGTCAATCTGATGGAAAGGGAGGTAACTGATTTACAACTTATTGCGCATTGCTTTCACGCAGACTGCTTATGCCAAACTTCTCATCGTGTGACCGCTTCACAAAGCAAAGCATTTTAAACGCACTTGCTTCTAGCAGCAGATGCTTTGCTTTGTTTACCGCTTTGCGTCTGCTGGATGTTCTGGTCCCACCTCACTTTTCTCCTCACTCCAGTTCACCTCATGGAAATTAAAGTCGCCAATAATAAGGAGGTGGGACGGTTTCCTATCTGCGGCTTTCTGTAGAAGCTCATTAAGCCTTGCTGTATTGTCTACATTGCTGCTAGGGTTTTTATAGATGAGGCCTAAAAGCAGCTGCTCGTTCCCTGATAGACGGCACTCTATGAACACTGATTCCTCAAAGTCAGTATCCAAGGCCTCACACCTAGAGGGTTTCAGATCACTTCTCACATACAGAGCTATTCCTCTACCAGATTGTCCCAAATTGTGGAATACTTCATACCCTCTGTACGTTATTTCACATTCTTCGATTTGAAATCTACCTGTCTTGGGCTTCACCTCTGTAATACCCATCACTGTAGGCTGGTGGGTATCAATGAGTGCTTGGATTTCAGTTCTCTTGTTCAGCATCTGATCTACATTACTGTATATAACTATGCAATTATTTACATTGTTGCAGTGGGTTGAAACTGATGAAGACGTACATTTAAAACTATTTACATCTGTCAACTTCCTATTTACTTGCTTCCTTCCCCTTCCCTGGGGTGATCCGTGATCCCACTCCAAGACATTGACTGGACTGATTGAGAATGATATTTTGTTCATTAATACAGTGGAACCCCTCTTTTAAGACTTCCAACAAACTTTGAAAATTCGGTCTTATTAGGAAAGGCTTAAAATAGGGTGGGAGTTCGGACTGCCTTTTGTTCACTAACACTCTAAGTGCACAAAACCCAATAATGCAATATATAGCGTTCAAAGTTCTTTACACTTTATTACACAACTAATCAATTAATGATTTCAAATGCAATGGAATTTTGTTTGTCTGTTTTTTTACTGTATACACAACACACAAAGTAATATAAAAAAAAAATGTAGAAAAAAAACAAATAAATTTTGATTAATCTTTCAAGCATGGTGTAAAACAAAAACTCTGTCTTTCTAAGTTCTGTCGCATGGTTTTAAAAAAGAAAGAGATTTTCCCCTAGGGAATACAACTTTTAGATTTTAAAACTCTGCTGCTGCTGCTGAATTTCTGACTGAATACTGGACGGGAATTCTGCAGCCTCGGAAGGTTGTTAGCAAGAGAATATCTTGCCAATTCACGTGCGTATCCAGATATGCAGTCTTGCTGTCAGTAATCGGAGGGGGAAGAGCTATAGCTGTGTGTTTTATTTTTCCTAGCTGAGTACCAGCGTGCTCTGCATGCGCCATATTGAAAAGGACGTGTTATATGAAATTTCGCACATAGCCTAATCTGAATCGCATTCTCACAAGATTTGACAAAAACAACTTCCTGTCTTCTGCCTGTGGCTTTCTCAACATCTAGCAATCTTTTTTGATTGACCACAGCTCAGTATTTTAAGGTAATGTTCACTGACAAGTCGTAAAAAGGCATAAAACTTGGGTCATAAGTCACGTTTAGGGGGTGGTCGTAAATGAGAAGACAAGCAAAAAAGGAAAATGATCCCTCAGTGAAAATGTGGTCATAACAGGTCGTAAGCAAATGGGTCGCATTTCAGAGGTTCCACTGTACTACCATGAAATACAACAACAGACAAGGTCGCACTGCTGTACGATGGATTTGCATAGTATGCGCAAGAAAAGAAGAGTCAGTTTGGCCTACCGCACATTAAAAACAACTTTTTTGTCCAGATTATATTTTTCTTTATTATGTTTCATATTAATGTTGGTTGTTACTGTTAAATTAAATATAATAATAATATGCCTAATCACTTATCAGCAAAGGTGTTTGTCCTTATTGTATTCAGGGAAACTCTCATTGGACGCCATATACACAGTGCTTGATGAACTGAGAAAACGAGGTAGCATTACTGAATGACATTCTCTGTCTCTCTCTGTCTGTCTGTCTGTCTCTCTCTCTCTCTCTCTCTCTCTCTCTCTCTCTCTCTCTCTCTCTTCCCCCCCCCCTCTCTCTCTCGTTTGTAAAAAAAATTGTTGACTAGCATTAGAAATGTATTAATAAAAACATTTTCTCTGTCATCTTTAGATTTACAGAACAGCTTCTTCCTGCTTTACGTAAATTGTCATAGACCAAGATAAGCTGACTGCTGCTTATCACATAACCTTTCTTAAGGCACTATTTCTTTGGTTAATATTAAGAATATTCAGCTCACAGACCTACAACAAATTGTGAACACTATCATGAAAATACAAGTGCACAGTCCAATGAATGCTTATTCCGGTATGTTAAAAGCCAGATATTTTCACTCCCCTGCTCGACTAATGACTCAGTCAAAACCAGTAGTTAGCCAGAATGTTCAGTAGCCCATTAACAACTTTCACACAATACTGAACTGAAAAGAATTTGTCTACATCTAATGAGTGTCCGTTTTTGGGAAACATTGTACAACAGCTTTTACTGGCTATGAAAAGGGATGGGATGATTTTTTTTTTTAAGATCACCCGCCAATTTGTACCCGCATTTTATAGCTGAGTGAATAATTAACATTACCTTGGCAAACATTTTTTTGTGAGTATAATCCTTGTTAGTATAATAATAATTAATAATATTAGTAATATTAAGCGCTTTTCCAGCTCAATGTAAAAAAACAACACAATAATAATAGTAATATTAATGATAATTATTATTATTTATATTGAATCGGTATGTAATATTTCAGGCAATGTAGAATGGCAAGACAAGCTCAGAAAGCAGTGTCTTGTGATGTGGAGAACTCCTGAAGAATGGGGGAAGCTTATATACAGTTGGGTAAGGCATCAAATTATGTGTGCAGTATCTGGCATTTTATGTTGTGGACTGAATAACTAGCTTATATTCCTGTGGCATCCAGCCCTTTTAAACTAGTAAATAAATACATTATAAATAAATAATATAATATTACATGGTGCACATACCATGAAAATAGATAATAATTAAAAAGCAGTAGGAAAGAAACATACAAATACCAATGCACAATGAAAGTCATCCACAAATAAGAGGATTTGGTTTATTTTTCCATGATGAAGGTGAGCTTTTACATGAATACTGTGTATTACACTGAACTGTAACTGTCCTAGTGTGTGCTAAATAAATTAATTGTTAACCCATGTAGGTCCATATTTGTTATTGTAATTATTTATTTATTTTTTTTATTGTTGACATGCTATTCATTGGATGGTTGATTATATTCCACAGATAAATGCAAATGGAATGAACAACACAGTATGCACATTTTATGAACTGACAGAAGGAGATAACACATCAAAGCAAGGTATTTTTTTAATTGTGTTTAAGACCGTTTCTTTAAAGAGGACTATTATAATGTTAGGGAGTTCTTGACTGATCCTTGACAGGGAGATAACCTAACATTGCAGTTTCTCAGACAATAATATATGCAATGGAGTTTTCCTCCCCTTCTAATCTATAATTAGGCACGAGATTTCTCTGTTAAAACCGTTAATTTTGAAGCCCCAGGGGTCCTTTCTGAGATTAGCACAGAACCGGTGAGAAAATTGAGGGTGAGGTTTTGTTTTATGTTATCTAGAGCAGACGATTTTTATTCCCAAAGCATATTATCATCAAATTGCTCAAACAGAGGCTTTAATAATATCAAGCCATTGGAGAATGGCACTCTTAGTATTCGATATGCTACCGGCGTGGCTTTGACGTTTTTAAACTAACCGTTTGAGAATTCCTGTTCCCGTATACGTGTGCCTTCTTGTCATCATCAGCATGCCATTTCGGAAATTGAAACTGAGTGACAAAGCTTCTGCGAGAGATTTAGATACAAAAGGAAGTGTCAAAAACTGTTGGGAGTTGGAAGTGGGTGAAGGAGTCTGAGACACTTTCTTTTTTAACCCAACCTTCTACAATTTCAGCAGTTTGTTCTTGTTAATTTTAGTAAATTTCTTTATAATTATATGAACTACTAAATAATACCATCTGCTTATGTTCAGATGTACACAAAAAACAACCATCACCACAGCTTTAGTGTTTGACTCTGATTATAAGTGATTGGTGACAAAACAATGTGCTTCTTTTCACAGCTCAGATGTCAGGAGAGTGATAATTTTTCAATCAGAAATATAAAAAACATTCAGCTTCAGGGGGCCTACACCATGTACCAGCCCCCAGATTCCCTGCTAATTTTTCAGTTCATTTAAATATTCTCAGATCTCATGCCTGATAATAAACTCCTCATGATCTGTACAGGAGACTCTACTAAGTATGTCTGGAACGTTCCGTGAGTGAAACTGTAGTGTTTAAATTGCAGCTGCAACATAAATAGATGTTGAGGTGGTGAGAATTTTTTTATTGCTTTGAGGGAAAACCATAGAAATGGTGCGTGCTTATTTCATATTGAGAACAGATGTCCACACATAAATATAAACTTCCCAGCTGTTGAGACTGGAAGAGGTACAGGAAAACATTCAGTCTTATGAAAACATGTGTTTGAAAATTCAAAATTCATTGGACTTTTGTCACCATTTAAAAAAAAAGTGACATATTTTAAATTAATTTGTTAGTTGACTTAATTACTGATTTACTCATTGTATGTTTGCAGAGTTTCATGGCATGGAAAAGTGGTTGCTAGTAAGAGCATTAAAAACGCTTGAGATAGCCCACAAAGCAGCAGTCATGGATGAAGGGGTCAAATTCTTTTAAGTCGCCTCTCTGGATATATTTTTGAATTTTTTCAGTTGTAGTATTATTACTAGTCTGCTCCTGTAAATTTAATTTACTTAAAGTTAACTGAGCAATAGGTTTTACTTGCTGATTACCTTTTATTTCCACTTCATCTCTCCTGCACGCCTTCTCTGACTGTTTATGGTATTCCAGCTCCTCTGTACTACACACAACCAATGGGTTCTACCTCCTCTTTTATTTAAATTAAATAAAATAATATGGGTATTGTGCCAGTGTCTTTACTGGTACATTATAATAATGATTATTTATAAGGTGATTTGCCGAGTAAGGAACATTTCAAAGCGTTTTCCCTCACGCCTTCACACACTCATTAAACATTAGCTCAATACATATAGAAAATGGCTGGGAGCAAGAGAACTCAAAGCGGATAAGGGGAGAGGCAGTAATAAGCAAAGTGATCCCCTACTCATTATTTGATCAAATTGTATGTTGCTTACATGCAGTTACCTTCGAGTTCTTTTCTTTGAAACAAGAACAATGTAAAATAACTGAACACATTAAAAAAATTGTTTTCATGCTTTTCTTTTGTTTAGTATTTGTGGAGAAATGTACCATTGACTAGGAAACGAACATTGTTGCTTGCTTTGTTGTTTTATAACGATGTAATTATTTTCTTTTATTTTTAATTGAGATGTATGTGTGTGAATGATAAGATATATACAATTATGATTATGATTGCTCTAGATTGTGGCGAACTGAAAGTTTAGGAATATGTTTTGTCAGAAAATGATGTTGTCAATTATGAATGGAATTTCACTTCCTGAGCCAAATATTACCTTTTTGTTGCATTTTCGGATTTTACCTAGAAATAGTGAGGAATCAAAAGGAGCAAAAGTAGGTTTTCATGTGGATGTCCACTTTGCCATCTTGTTTATTTTGTTATTGTACAAATCATTGTTGTAACTAAGCCGAGTAAGTTATATGCTTTAGTATTGTTTTATGAGATCTTGTGTCTTTGCAAACTGAAGTTGCAAGTATTTCGTTGTTGTTTTTTTTATTTTTATTTTTTATAAAAAATTGAACCGTTTATATTGTGAAGCTGTTGTCAGTATAAAATCATGACTAATAATATGAAAGGAAATTTAATTGTGTGTATAATTTAATGTGTGACCTCAAGGCATACTAGAGTTGCATGCTGTACAAAATGGACCTTGGATACGCAATGTGCAATTGGAAAGTAAATGTGTGTGCACATGTGTGCTTCTTGTCTAAATGCTTGTATGTGAATGTATGCTAGTTCGTTTTAACCAGTGAATCAATGAAATAAATGTAACTGACATTAAAGGTGCATTGTTTTCACGAATTTATTATTTTACACACTCATGCATTCATTCTGTATGAAAAAGATCAGATTGATAAATTTAACTTTATTGAACATGTAAAGCTAACACATTACAAATCATGTTGGGTACTTGTTTCATGCAACATTGAACAAGTTTAAAAATGTACTATTAAATGTCAACTTAAGTGTGACTAATAACAACAGAAACAACTCCAGATTCAGTAAAAAGAATCGGCAAAACATGCAACAAATTAGTTTCTATAAAATTAGATTGAAAGGGGAGAATACTGTGATATAAAACCGTGAAGCATCCCAACATTGTGATAACATAAGGCGGGATTTGTTAAATTATTATTGGAGAAATATATCTTGTATGAAGCAGGAGATAGATTTTATGACAATAGGAAAAAGTCTAAAAATTAACTGCATGGAAATGTTCTATTTAAAAATTACTAGAAAATATGTATAATTGGATATTGTAATGGGAGAGATTGAAACAACAAAACTATTGTTTAAACCTAAAACTTAACATTGACAGATGTTGGCCTACTTGTCATATACACTTAACACTTACACATATTATGTACAACTTTAGGAAATTAACATGTCTGATGTTGTTAAGATTTACAGTTATACGCTGCACAATATTTGTACCAAATAAAATAATCATTACATTACATGGTTATTGCTTTAGGTCCAAAATAATCATGAAAATGACTGACATAAATTTACTGTTGTCATTACATGTCACTAAAAATTTTGTTCTGTGACAGGTGTGGTAGCAAGAAAAAAGATCACTGGGCCTATGTGCCATAAAGAAAGTGTAAAATGATGAATGCCATAAAATGTAAGAAACTTGTACACGTATAAAAAATAAAATGTAAAAGAACAACTGGTGTTTAAATGTTACCCGAAACATATACAAGGTAATGCAAAAACACTTGAGCATTAAAGTACGACTGCCTTCAAACGTTTTCAGTTTTTCCTCTCCACGAGTCCTTTCCACTTCACGAACTATTGGTGCAAACTTCAATGGGTATTAATTGTAAATAGTTACAGCAGTAATTCTGTATCAACCTAGTACTTAACTTTGATCCTTTTTGCCCATTCTCTTTTCTTCTTTGTCAAGGCCGATGGTGTTCACGCACATCCTCCCAACACCCCCACCCTTCACTCGTACAACAGCCCCCACTTCTTACAGACTATGGCCAAGTAAGCTTATTTGAGTTCTTAACTTTCATCTCATATAATAACCTATTGACAAGTTGTATAATAATTCTGACCTCGGAGAGATTGTAGGTTGTAGGGAAAATAGGTGTTTGGGACTTTTGTTTTATTTTGGCACCTTTACGAGGGTGGAGGAAACCTCACCGCCGCTGCCTTATCTTCTCCGATTCTAAACAGAACCAGGTACCCATTTACAGCAGGGTGGACTGGGGCTTGTTGAGTGTTTGTTTCATACTTTGTGTTGTTTGGTTGCGTAATGAACCGTTTCTAGCATGCGCCCAAACAACTACTCTTCCTCACCATCTGAGAGCATACTACGATTAATGCTACATTCGTACTTTGTTAAAAAAATGGAACTTAAAGGTACAAAAAGCTTGAGGACTGAAGGTGATATATTACAACTTTTCAACAGATATTTTCCCTAACATCCTCCCCCTCCAAAGCCTTCCACCCCACCTCCAACCCTTAGTTGTGCGGACCAAAGGTCTTTGTTAAGTTCACGAACACAATAATTAGGCTACACTTAGTACTTTATTTCCAGGTTGCCGGGACGACTGGAAAGACCACTTGCTGGCCTTGTCAGCGTCATAGAATATTCATAAATAAAATGCCTACATTGAGTGTTGAACCTTTACAGCTATTGTTACTGGGCGTACATTTATGCAAGCTTTGACATCATGCAGGCACGGCATGAGTGAGTATACTAAAAAGGAATATTGAGGCAATCGAGTCCCTCCTCACCTAGTTCACAGTGGCCTATAATAGGCTATCAAAGGGGCTCTAGCGAACGGCTGTAAAATCCACAGCACGTATGGTCAGTCTTTCAACATGATCAGAATTACTGTCATATATACATTGACTTAAATTCTACAGCATCCGAAGCAGATTCCGTACAACATCCTTTTGAACTCGTCTCTGAACCGCCGCCCGCTGAGGCAGTAGAGAAGGAAGTTGACAGCGTGGTTGGTGTACATGATGTTGTCGACGAAAGCGTGGACGAGCCGCGCCTTGGCCAGCTCCTGGTTGGTGCTTGGAAGCCAGTAGTAGCGCTTGTACAGCAGCACGATCACCACGGGACTGGTCAAGAGCAGGAAGGTGAAGGACACCATCAGCAACATGGATGTGATGTTGGTATTGCTCATGGATTTGGACTTATTGCTGGACTTGCTACGTGTCGACGTCCCGTTGGTCGCCACCTTCTCGCTGATGGTAGGAGTCACCTTTCTGGTGACGTTCCCATCCACGTCAGTGTTGTAATTCTGGCAGGAGAGTTCCGTGTTGGCGGTGTAAACGTCACTGTTCATAGAGCTCTCACCCTCTGACATCTCCACAATTACATTGCCACCTTTACCACTTCCTGGACCCTTCGTGAACTGTTTGCTGAACTTCCTGGACGATCTGAAGACAAAAGCAATTCATCGCCGAAAATCAAGACAGCTAATCAAAGAATGTATGAACCTTACAGCCTTGTCACTATAAAAATCCTTGTCATGGTTCATCATCATTTCGTTTGTCTTTATATTTCTGATTATCACCGATGTCGCAGTACTGCATCGTCGTCGACGCTGTCAGCCATAATTATAATTGCAATATTTCATCATCATCATCTTCAATAATGGTACAGGTTGCAGTCAATATAAAAATTTCAAGCATACAAATTCGATTTTCTTCCGTCTTCTAATAGCGATCTCCCTGCCTTTACACCACCTGTTTGAGTGATGTATGTGTATTTGGTGTGTGTGAGGGTAAATGAGACAGGTGAGCGTGTATGTTGGTATAGATCGCCGCGCTTTGAGCCTTGGGGAACGGCGCGTAGATAGCATCCTGTATTATTATTATTATTATTATTATTATTATTATTATTATTATTATTATTATTATTATTATCATCATCATCATCATCATCATCATCATCATCATCATCATCATCATCATCATCATCATTATCATCATCATCATCATCCTCATCATCATCATTATCATCACCGTCATCATCATCATCACCATCGTTGTCGTTTCTGTCATCTTTACAATCTACACCGTCATCCTCACCACATTGGTCATCAGTTAATCATCGCTATCATCCTCACCTCCATCACATTAACCAACATTTTCTTCGTCACCATCAGCTTAAATGCTGCCATTAAACACACACACACACACACACACACACACACACACACACGCAATGTATGACAGTTATCACGTGAAACGAACCAACGCGTTCGCCCCTCCCCTCCTCCCCCCCACCCCTCCGCCCAAGATAAGAAGCAGCAAAGTGTCACCTAACCTTAACTGGCGAATAATGAGAACATTGAGGACGAGCAGTGAGAGGAAAGGGATGAAGCTGTAGATGGAAGCGTCAATCCACGTGTAGATTTTTTTCATGAAGAAATCGGCATCCGGATCGGTGTACACACACTTCAGCGGGTCCACCGCATCACCCACTGGTGCCATATTCCTGGTGACATATTATTTACAACTGTGACAGGATCTGATTAGTTTTAAATAATATAATAATAATTTTAAAATGCTAGTATTTCAACAGCCGCGCGAAAAAAAGAAGAAAACAGAATTTGAAGTAGGCCTACACTAACGTATTACGATCATTCCTGGTTCTCTTGATAGCACCACAATTCATAAGGCTGTTCGCTTATTATCCACTAGAGGGTTTTTGTAACCAGTCCGTCATTCATGTATTTATCCATCCATCTATCTCATCGCACAGAAGGGAGCGGGGTGAGGGGTGTCCTTTGAAGCCATTTTCATCATACTACTCCTCTATCTCCTTCTGCTGATGGAAGTTCATACAGTTCCTTGTCTAGCTCATCTACTCCTCCTCCTCCTCATCATCATCATCTTGTTGTTGTTGTTCTCTTTTTTACTTCTTCTTCCTCTTCTTCTTCTTTAGTTTTACGGTAGTGCTAAACAAATCTTCAGATAATATAGTAAACGAACCTGGTGAACACAATCTGGAAGTTCAGGGCGAAAGAGAAAAGGCATGAGAAGGCAATGACTCTGATGGCAGACTTCGGAGTGCAGATGCTCTGCGCCTTGAGAGGGAATCGAACCACCACATAGCGGTCCACCGTCATGGCTAAAAGAATTATGACATCAGCATGGATGCTGAAGTAGAACAAGAAGTTGTGGAAGCCGCATGCCCAGTCATTGCGGAAGTAAAACTGAAAACAAAGTATCCAAACGAGTGTTTTGCCTGGAGAATGGTGGGCATGTTCATTTATTTATCTGTTAATTTGTGAATGTATTCATGTCTCTGTCATTGGATACCGTTCAGTGCGCACCGTTTTACACAGCTATACAAACCCGCCCGTGCACTATTCACCGTTTTCATTGTTATACGTTATAAAATAGGCCTACTAAAGATTTGCTCAACTTACTTCAGTGTGTCCCAGGTACCCTCTGATAAGAACGCAGAGATCTAGGATCAGGACGACCGAGTCGAAAATGGCGATGGCAGCCATGTATACGCATGTGGACGTGTTCCTCAAGCTCGAAAAGACCAGCGTCACGAAAGATAACCCGTTACCGAACAAACCGAAAGCCACCAAAGTCGGAATGTAGATTCTGGAACAGAAAACCACAGATAATTTAAATTTGTTGTGTGGGATTTAGACCTACAGTTTATGCACATGAAGTTAAGTCCTCATGCGGGAGAAAAAGTCATAAAACATTCACAGATGCACAGGCGGCGGAAGCTGCTCAGGATTGGGGGGGCACACACACATTTTATTCACTGACATCAGGACCGGACCTTGGACAAGTCGAGGGGGAGGTTACAGATTCAGCGAAGGCGCGAAGCGCCGAGCCTTCTAGGGGGGTCCGTGGGCATGCTCCCCCGGAATTTTTTTTTTCAAGGATGCAAAATGGTGCAATCTGGTGCAATCTGAACCTTGAAAAAGCCATTTGTGATGGTCTGGGACTTTGAGCTTTTTGAACAATTGAACTGACAAACTCTGGGGTACAAAAATTATCCTCTGCCCCTCCCTTAAAAAAACAACAACAACACACACACACACACAAACATTTATTTATCAGCAGAGATGTTTTGTATACTATTATTGTTCACTACTTTTTGTTGATCGTTAACGGTATAAAGCTTTACCTTGTAGTTTATGAACATCACCGCCCTGCTTTCATTTAATTCAGTCTTGCTGCACTAGGTTCCTCGGCATTAGTACCATTTGTGAATTGTATCTTCTAGCAAAACAGTTCGCTGCCTCTTTTGAAGTCAATATCAACATCCCTGTGCACTTTCAGTAAAGCAAGTCCATTGAGTCTCTGTTGCCCCATTGTAGAGCGCAGGTAGTTTTTCAGGTTGCGCAACTGACTGTTTGAACGCTCACACTCGGCAGTAGTGACAGGCAGGATGCAAAGGTTCTTTAGCATGATGAACAGGTTGGGATAAAAATCCCTGTCAAAATGTTTCAGTGCTTCTGATGCCGTGGATGGGATGATAGCTGTCGCATTCTCAGCAGCACTTCGCCATTAGCAAACCCACCGTTGGTATTCTGCATCAAGGGTAGCGTTGTCTGGTAGGTCAGACTCCCACAACATTGCCAGTGTCTTCACCCCTTCTGGAACCTGCATGAAACCATCCTGGTTGTCTATTAAAGTGCTTGGCACCAGACAGAGACCATCAACTGCTAGGCCAGCATTTTTGAACCTCGAGTCCAATTCGGTTGACAGGTGTTTCAAGAAAGGAATGGCAATGCTAATCTTGAAATATTTTTCTGGAGTGGCCGCAGATTGGTTGTCACGGAGAGTCTGTCGGGATGCTTGACGAGGAACAATAACACCAGTTGTCAAAGCATTTGCCATTTTGCTGACTTCACCAAACCAGGCAACGAACGCTGTGTCGACATCTCTTCTAATAGAAGACATGCAGTTACTGACCTCTTTGATTTCCCAGTAGGCATCGACAACATCTTTTGTCCTTTTCTGCAGCTTCACTGTCAAGGGTTTCCATTTCAACGATGTTTTTGGACGATTCAGCGATGGTCGTTTCAATGGATGTTCGTTACAACGAATTGTCATAATTATCAACTTAACATCTTAATTAATATTTCTAAAAAGTCGTGTTTGGTGGATTAAGGCAGTATCAAGGTGAAGGTGCTGGAAGAGGCTTGCGGCCAGAACAAGAAAATATGGCTGCATTTACTAATTTAGGCTTAGGGGTTGGGTTACTTGGTCGTTTCAACGGGAAAACGCTTTGGACGTTTCAACGGATCCCTTGAAATGGATTTTCGTTGAATTGACTATCAATAACTCTTTGTACGTTGGACCAAAAGTGACTAAAAACTGCAATGTTTTAAAAACAATTTTAAAAAATAAATTCAAATTTTTTTTTATTTGGAGGGGGGGGGGGGTCCAGAACCCAGGTATTCCCCCCCCCCTCCTGGGTCCGGCCCTGGACATTTACTCCAAATAATTTGAACTATTTTCATAGACACTATGTGAGAGAGAGAAAAAAAGATATATCATATATTTCTACAACTGTGCATATAAGAGAGAGAGAGAGAGAGAGAGAGAGAGAGGGGAGAGGGTAGAGAGAAAGGGAGAGAAACTGACCTGGCAATGTTGATCCATCACAGTAACAAAAACAGCAGTCATGCATGTCATTTGGCATGGGAAATTACACCGTTAATTTTTCAAAGTATGCCTGACGGCGTTCATTTGTATTGATAAATTCGTAAGGAGTGTGCGCTAGGTCTAGTTGATCTACTTTGTCTTTGAACACATGCATTATAAGACATTTATTTAGACGCTCCTGCGTCATCCTTGCCCGAAGGTATGTTTTTACCCGCTTTAGGGCTGAAAAACTGCGTTCAGCCGTTGCAGTTGTGGTTGGGATGGTGAAGTACAGTCTGAGAAGTTTATCCACTTCACTCAGCATCCGTCGCACAGTGTCAGAAGCTTTCAGTTCATCCGGCAGTGCTTGGAAGATGGTGATCCTAGAGTTAGCCGCCTCCTGGTGTCACCCGGTGCATGTGGGAGGATTCTTGCTGAGTTTTGAGTCTGTCCAAGTCGATGTCAGCGGAATATGTATCTTGGATTTCTTGAGGAATTTTTGGTCTCTTCCCTGCTGCTCCATCACTTAGAAGAACTTAAATTTTCCTTGGTAAGTCGAGAGCTATTTGATCAAACCGGCTCTTTAAATGTTCTTTGGTGTTGTCAATGGCCCCACAGTATTGCTGTCTGTAGTAAGCAGATGGACAAGAGTAGCTGTGACCCTGTGAGCCATCGTCCAGTCTTCGTGGAGGCTGCTTCTGTGTAGGAACGCAGGGCTCATCACACAAATTTGCAGCTTTCGTTGTGATGTCAGCAAAAAATGTCTCATAACAATCTTCATGCCGCATGCTTTCCAGTGTTCTCAGACAAATGTCAGCAGCGTTTACTGCGTCATCACAAGTCGTTTGTTTTCTTTCAAGAACTGTCGCCAACTCTTCAGTCACAGCAAGGATCTCATCTTTGAATCTTTTTGCAACTCCTGACACATGACCCTGAAAATTACTCGCCCCGTCGTAGGCCTGGCCCCTACAGTTTTGCACTGGCAAATCAAGTCTGATCAAGCAGTCCTTCAGTGCTTTGAAAATGGTCTCAGCACAGATATTGATAACTTGCATCAGTCCAGAGAAAGGGGGAAAATATTGGTTTGAACCTCCAAATAATGTTTTTTGAGGGGCTGAATATTGGGGGGGCAAATGTATAGGTTTGCCCCCCCAATATTTTTCTGGAGGGGGCCAGTGCCCCCCTTGCCCCCCCGCTTCCGCCGCCTGTGAGATGTAGACTACAAGAGCCGCTCATCAAAATGTAGGCTACTACTGCGTCTGAATGGTAGACACGACGCGAGTCTTTAGTAACTGTGCGAAGTTGTTGCACGCGTCAAATTGTTGGCAGATTAGCGGCGGAAGTTGCGCTACCCATACAGTTTGGGGAGTTCACTCCCTATTCCCTGCCACAGGTTCTCGTTGCTGGACATGCGAACGTCTATGTCTCCCATTTATGTATACCCACCACTACTCTAGAATAGCTTTTTATTATAATTGTTCTCTTATAGCCCTTTACCTGTTCAAGGCGCTGCCGAATAATGATCGAACTCAGACCGTTCGAGATGTCAACTTGCTGCATAATGCGCATCGTCTTAAACCCCAGAAACTGAAAAAAATCTTGGATGACCAAGGGATATGGGACCTAGCTTCTCCTTCCTGTGCGTTTGTGTATGTAACTGGCACCAAAGAAAGTACAGCTACGCAAAGAAGGTTCATCTCGGCGAGTGCCTATATAAAGTTACAAAACGTAGCCACTCGTAGCGCCCCCCAGCGATTCTCGTGATAAATGATTCCAAGGGCGATAATTTGTTCTTAGCGCTATGTAAACAAACCGCTTCAGTAGATTATGTTCCGGACACTCGCTTGCTTAAATTAACAAGCGATTCTGCTTTTTTTGTTGAAAGTAAGTTAATAAGTGTCTGATTTTAATAATGTAAATACAGCTTGCCAACAAGTTGCTTGAATTATGCATTCAGCCGATTAAATTACCGTACCAATGCTGATGATTCAGTAGGCCTGTACTCGGCCTGTACTCATCCTAGATCCGTCAAAACTCAAACCCAAAAGTAAGCTTGAATACCGGTAATAGCTTTTCTGAACATTGCTTGATTTAGCATTTCCAGTTAATAACTGTGTTCCAATCTACTGTTTATCTCATTTACACTGCACTTCTGATTTTAATCGCTGCTAACCTACTGTTAGGCTCTCATCTTAAAATTATATTTACTGCTTTCGTTTCGATCAACTGTGTAAATAAGCCTATAAATTATTAGGCCTACTGTTTATCATCATCATTTTCATCATCATCATCATCATCATTATGGTTTAATATAGGCTATCTCTATAATAGAACTGTAGTTGCAAAAGGAAATTTGATAGGTTAAGATAGACTAAAGAAAAAGAACAGACATGTGTGTGTATGTGTATATGTATATATTGCACAATGTTAATATTCTTCTGCCAAATTTAACTCTGAAATTTACTCGCACAGGGATAGGCTTATATAAGCATGCTTGTTGCTTGTCCCTGCTGCTTGTGATGTATATATTTTATATGTATTCTGAAGAAATAAATAATATATAAACCAACAGACATCAAGACTATAGAAGTAGAGAAATAAAGCAATGCAACAAGAAGAGTGAACAGTGAAGCTTTTAAAGAAAACACATTTAACGTTTAAAAGCATTATTTTTTTTGCATGAATCATTACATTGGAAATTGCACCTAGATAAGACCAAACCAAAAAGTGCAACAATAAAAATAGTCAAATAAGAAATATTTGTAGTCATTTATAATATTAGATCTGTACATTGCAGCAGGCTGCATCAATTATGTTACTTTATTGTTAAACCATCATGCATTTATAAAAGCTGAAAAAAATAGCTTCAAACATTTGTGTTTCTTTTTCTGACATTTAATATGAATATTATAGCAACAAAAAGCAACAATGATGACTCTTTCTCTCTCTCTCTCTCTCTCTCTCTCGCTCTCTCTCTCTCTCTCTCTCTCTCTCTCTCTCTCTCTCTCTCTCTCTCTCTCTCTCTCTCTCTCTCTCTCTCTCTCTCTCTCTCATATAAAGGAAACTTCAGCAATTATCATTTTTTGTAAAGTACTGTCATCTCAATAAATGTATGTTTAAAATAATGAAAAGGGTAAGAATGTTAGGTTTTTATAATTAAATCTGTTGTTTACTTTTTGTTTAGCAAGATTAAGACATACCTACAAAGAAACAGAAGTTTGCAAGACAAAACAAATACAATTAACCCTTTTCCTGTCTGCTTAAACCAAATGTAATGGAAAGGGAATACAGTCACACAGAAAATGGTATTTTACATTTGAAAGATTTAAAAAATCACATTTGGTATTTTTTCTGCATACATTTCACATGCAACAACAACAACAAAATCTGATAATACTAGACAATTAACTAGTAGCATTATACATTAAAAGGATAATAATTAATAGTTTTTGCTCTTGGATTTTTATTCTTAGATGCATTTATGAAGAATTATTTGCTTAAAAATTACTTCTTTTTTTTTAATAGTTTTTCTTTACAAGACAACACATCCAGTCAATGAGTCATGCAATAATATTTCATTAGGCCTACTATTTTTTCTTTTTCTTTTTTTTTTAAATTACTCTTAAGCAGCAATTAAAACTACGCCTTCCCCTCCCCCCTCCCCTCATCTTCCATTTGTAAGAAATTGGGATATGATAAATTTCAGTATCAACAACGAATACAGTTTACATCGAGTGGTAGATCTAGATCAACGTTGTTAGATTTGGTTATAATTATGTTTGATTCTTCCTTTGGAAAATTAAAAAACGAAAGTCCAGGGCACTTGTATCGTCCATTTGTGCAGTTAAAAGCGCTGCAGTGTTGCCCACCAGGACGGATTCTAGGTTTGTTTACTTGATTTGATACGCTTTCCTCCATTGCTAAGCGCTAAGGCCGAAGCGAGTTATCACTTATTCCGCTAGTTGGCGCTCGCAACTTCCGTTTCGCAGTAAGAGTCGAAATGAACCTTCTTTGCGTAGCTGTACTTTCTTTGCTGGCACTCACCCGTCTAGGACATGAGCGTCAGGGTCTTTAATGTCCATGCTATTGAATGCATGCGTGCACATATAAAACCTCGATTTATACTCTCAACCGAAGGAGTAGAAGACAATTCTAGAACTTTAGTCATTTTAGGTGGCGGTACAAAAGATAAAGACGTTCCCGTAAAATTCTCGGTCCTTGGGGAGGGAGGCGTTTGTGATCTCCTTCTTGTTCCAGGCCAATCTCCTCTCCCTCGCTGCCTGAACCTCCCCGGTACTAACCAGTGCATAGGTGGACTGGAGTGTGTTGTGCGTTTGTTTAATTCTTGAGGTCGTTGAGTGGTTGCATCCAAGTACTAACCGCGCTCGACGTCGCATCCAAGTGCTGTACTTACCGCACTCGACGACTGCTTAACGAAACATTTCTAGCGTATGTACCCAAAGCACTACGCTACTAGGTAAAGGTAAAGGTAGTCCCATAGCCTTGTGGCCGTAGGGGAGCGTGATGTTGGAGATCACACTTATCTTGGGCCAGCGTAATGAGGTTGATGCGCATCTCTCTCCCTCGCTGTTTTACCTTCCCCACCCTTAAGAGAGTAGGTGCTCAGTCACAGTTGAGTTAACTGGGGGCGTTGTTATTTGTCGCTAGCGCTTCACGTTTTGCGGTCACCCATCCAAGTGCTAACCGCACTGGACGGTGCTTAACTTGCAACACAGGAGCGAGTGCTCCAATCACTGCGCTATCCGACACCCCAATAAGGTACTGCGCAACCCATAATTAAACATGTCTACAAATACACGAGAAATGTCCCCCAACCCTTCTCCTTAATCCCACCCACACCTTCGTCTTCCTTGAACGGAACGAAATCCATACACATTTTCATTGATAAGTTTGGTTAGAAAAATGAGGGAATATTTGCCTTTAATTTCCTACCCCCCCCCCCCCCCCACCCCCCCCCCCCCCCACCCCCCCCCCCCACCCCCACCCCCCCCCCCCCCCCCCCCCCCCCCCCCCCCCAAAAAAAAAAGTTGTTTATGGAGTTCCCTTTGTAAAATATTTATTTTCGTGACTTTCAGCTAAATAATCTTTATTTAGGAGCATATTGTCTAAATAATCATTTGTTTGCAAACAATGTAAGAGTTCTCTAAATAACATATTTTGTGGGTAAATAACTTGTTTAGGTAAAGAAATATGATATAGGTAAATAAGGCATTGTTGCTAAATAAGGGCTTATTTACCTATATATATATATATATATATATATATAATATATATATTATAATATATATATATATATATATATATATATATATATTTATATATATATATATATATATATATTATATATAATGCATTATTTAGCAGATTGTGTGAAATAAAGTATTATTTAGAAATAATTATATTTAATGATTTATTTACCTATATATTGTATTATTTAGCAGAATTTGCTAAATCATTTATTATTTAGGGCCTGCAATTTTCATTATTTAGGAACCCCTGTTGGGGTACCGGGGATTTTCTGTATAAATAGTATCCCCACTTTGTGGAAATTTAGTGCTTTAAATTACCACTGGTTCTGTCATTCTTATTTGGGTTTTTTCTCTTTCTTAATCTATTCTATCAATTTATTATTTTCTTCTCTAGATCAGTAACCTACCTTTTTTCTTGAAAACTCTCCCAAAACTCCTCATGTGTGTATGGTTTCTTTTGGGTCAGCTTGGGGGTATTGGACCCTTTGTGCCAAATGGTCACTAGGGCTTTCTATGGTATTATTTAGCAATGTAAGCATGTTATATATACGTGTTTTGGGTAATATTTTATTATAATGATGTTTATATTCTATTTTGTTGTTGTAAAAGGGGGTTTGATAAATTAGAGTACAGCTTTAGCGTCCCCTGCATGGGATGTCTTTATTGTAAAGTGACCGGCTGGTGGAGTGTCTTTAGTATTACCATTAGGGTTGTTTTAGCAGATCTTTTATACGGATCAGGGGTGAGCCCTCTTTCAATCAAGTTGGGTGTCCTGATTCGGCGCTATGCTGTCCGCTGGACCCTATAAACAATGACTAACTAACTAACTATATTTAGGGGATTTGCAGATACAAGTCGTATTACCGTGAGGTTTTGTGTAGTGATAAAGAAAATTTTAAAAAATCGTGACATTTCGGTGTTTTGCGATTTCAATGGGGCAACTGCGTTCTTTTACTCTATTGTTTATATATTAGCAACAGCATTAAGCCTAAGATACAAAACTGCCACGGTAACGGCTCCGGAAAACAGGGATCTATCATTATTTCTGCACTGACGAGGTTGACTTCAGAGTAAATAAATATGGAGAACTCGCAAGTTAACGGCGATCTTGTGAAAAAATTAGCAGAGGCGTAGATTCGTTTATCAACAATTCAAAACTGGAAAAAACAAACAAACAGAAGACTGCTAGCATTCAAAATTTATAAACATGAGAAACAAATGTGTACATAAAAGTCAAAGGAATGCTAATGTTGACAAAGACAAGACAAAACGATACAATGCAAATGTTCCAGCTAATCTCTTCATCAGGCGGACAAAACACAAGAGACAACAAAACAATACTTCCCACAGGCGCTCGCGTGTCCAGATACAAGCGCCTGTGATACTTCCCAGCAGAACTCCAAGAAAGAAATAATAATTAGAAAGAAGTAATAAAAAGAAGCAATAGTTATAATCATAGGTGAGTGATAGTCAAAATTATCAAAGCCTTGGAAGTTTTAAAATAACCTGAGTAGAGTTTAAGATTAAACGTAAATACAAATTCAACAGATACAGTAGTGTACACGGCAATAAATATAAGGGAAAAAATTCATTTAGGAAACGGTGAAAGAGGAGGTAAACGCATGGGAATGGATGGGGACATGGAGATAGGGGGATATGAGTGGAAAAGGGAGAGGAAGAGTGGTGAGGGGAAGGAAGTGGGAGAGTTTCTTCCGCTTGATGAAGAGCTTAGCTCTAAAATTTGCCTTGCATCCTTTTGTCTTGTCTTGGTCAAAAAATTAATTAGCATTCCTTGACTTTCATGTACACATTTGTTTCTCATTATAACAATTCAACACTCCTGTGCTACTTAACTTCTTCTAAACAAATCTCTGTATTTTGGGGTAAATAAATTCAAAACGAAAGCTTTTTTTTTTCTGACGGAGATGCTGAAAACACTTAACACTCCCGCATAAAACTGACATCATTGACCTTTCGTTTGTGTTCGGGACGCTACAGATGTTCGTCTTCGAATTAGTAGAGTAATTTATGGTGAAAAATAAATAATTAGTACACCTTTTGGATACACAATCTTTGAAAAGACCTTGCTTTTAATTATAGAAAGCAGTCAAACTATTAAAACCAAGCACTCAAGCGAATCCTGGAATCACTTAAATAGTGATGTTGTTGTATCAATTTTTATTCATCAGATTAACATATAAATCATCATGCTACTTACATACACATACACTTTTAACAACATACATGTACGTTCCCTTGTACATTAAGAAACAAACAAAACAAAGCACAAAATAAATAAATAAATAATGAAATAACTTAAATAATGAAAATTGCAGTCACTAAACAATGAATTGTTTACGTAAATAATGCATTGTTTAGCAACGACTTCTAAATAATAAACTATTTAGGAAAGTCTTCTAAATAATGCATTATATAGGTAAACAAATCATTATTTAGAAACAATTCCAAATAATACATTATTTCACACAATCTGCTAAATAATGCATTATATAGGTAAATAATTCCTTATTTTACAGCAATGCCTTATTTACCTATATTATTATTTATTTACGCAAGCAATCTATTGTTTAGAACAATAATAAGATATTTACGGAGAAAATATATTATTTAGAGAACTCTTATATTGTTTGTAAACAAATGATTATTAAGAACATAGATTATGCTTTATAAACATTATTTAGCTGAAAGCGGTTTTTAAAAAACGAAAAAAAAAACACGCAAATAAATATTTTTCAAAGGAAATTCCATAGGTATTGGCTAAAATTGAACATAATTATTTAGATGTGCACAGTACTGCCTTTCTAACAACGGTTTAATAGTCCGTGTTATCAGGTGCACTATAGTACTTAATCAGTAGTGAAGGCCGAAGTCCCCACTTTCACTTATACCCTCACCTGTCGATCATGACTGCAGCTTTGACTTCGGTGAAATCTTCGTAAGGTTTCTCTGTTACAGCGGTTATAATCGTCATCATGCTGCTGCTGATGACGTCAGTTGTACTGACGTCTGTAGTTATGTCTTCAACAGCCATCGTGTTAAACAAAGCAGTTAGGAAAATTCCCGTCGACATGGCTGTGGACATTCTGTCACCACAAGCTATTCAGTATCCTATCCTATCCTATCCTATCCTATCCTATCCTATCCTATCCCGTAACCCCAAAGTCGTTTTGATCGTTTAACCAGCGTACTCCATCTTTCTCTGTCCTCACCAACCCTCATGGCTTCGCGCAGTTGTCAAGCCAGTCCATTCTCGAATGTTGTCCTCCCACCTCTTTCTCTGTCTCCCTCTTCTTCTGCCTCAGTGCCTTGCAAGATGGTCTTTGCAAAGTCTGATGCTCTGGTGACGTGGCCAAAACATCGGAGTTTCCGTTCCTTCACCACTGACTGTGATCATTTAATCATTTTGTTCAATGGCTTGTGTGATGGTCTGTCGTATTTCGTCGTTGGTGATGTGCTTGGTATAGGAAATGCCCAGAAGTCTTCTGTAGCACCTCATCTCCATGCTTTGTATTCTTCGTTGTAGCTCAGCTGTGAGGGTCCGTGTTTCGATATAAACCTCATTACGACATAGGCTACTTAAAAGGCAAGACTATTTACAAGAAGGCCTACGTCATTGTGATTCAACATGCGAACGTATAAGTACCAAACTCTACATCTATGGAATAATGAATAATTTATTTATTATTATTATTATTATTATTATTATTATTATTATTATTATTATTATTATTATTATTATTATTATATCCATAGATGTAGAGCTTTCTCCCAATATATTTATGTAATGTAAATATATATATATATTATATATATATATATATATATAATATATATATATATATATATATATATATATATATATATATATATATATATATATATATATATATATATATATATATATATAAAGAAAAACAAAGTAAGTAACTAATTAATTCTGAGTGTGAAATTTGTGACGTCTTACACTGTAAATACTTTTGAATGTTTACCTTCAGTCGGGTGTTCCTGTATTTTGTCCTTCAATTAGCAAATCCAAACATTTACGTGTTATCATTTTTCAAGTATTATAATTTACACACCCAATAAAACTGAATATTTCTTTAAAATAACATTTTCCTTTGCACCAGTAGGTGTACTTTAAATATTGCAATATATGCATTTGATTGCTTATTTCATTGTCTTTTGTCGTCGCCTTTAAAAAATCAAATAACAATGTCAGTCTCAAGGTATGCCACTAATGAGTTCGCATATTTGTCAAAGTGCATTAAACAGACATAAAAATCAAAACTTAAGAAATTTGTCATGTATACATCTGCGCAGAATACTATGAAACAAGACTGCTGTTGATCTTTGCACATCACTGGCACCTTGTTCAAACAACATGTTACCATGCAAACGGTCTCTAACAGCCTTGATACACACCCATATCACAAATCTCTGTTTTAAAACTCGCCAAAGAGGAGACTGCTGCCTAATCTCTCCGTGAAACACACACACACACTCACACACACACACCCACCCACCCACCCACCCACACACACACACACGCACACACACACGCACACACTTGAGACCGTTGCCGAATCTCTCCATGAAACACACACACACACACACACGCCTTCATCATCACCACCACCACCACTACCAACAGTAACACGCCTACATCACCACCACTACTAACAATAATAACAACAAAAACAACAGCCAGCTTTGGAATTTTTATGAAATTTACAACTTCTACACAAAGCATGGGGTTATCAGTTTCATTTGTGGGGGGAAAAATAGTGTTTTTGTTTTTTGTTTTGTGGTTGTTGCAATAAAGGATCATATGTAACTTCTTTCCGACTCAAAACCCCGTTATGATATATCCGGTCTTACAGAAACATTTTGTTTACGATAAGCACACGAAACTATTAGTTGCGGAACTTATAATATCAGTTTTGAGATTTCGCCCAATTTCATTAAAATCAATATTTGTGTCATTAATCTGTTTAATAGGTCTAACTTTTATTTTTTCAGCACCTGTCCGTTTTCCAGTCGCGTCGAACATGTCTTGCACATGGACAAAATAGTGGACCAACTTAATGTTTAGTTACATATCGATTAATCGTTTTTTTAGTTGCACTTGCTATTGATCTTGCTTTCCGAAACTGGGATCAAAAAGGAATATCCATTGTGTAAACGATCGTTAAGTAAACTGCGTGTTTTAAAATTCAGTCCGTTTCATTTGGTTCAACTACTGTTGTGTTCATTCATTTTTTGCAGCACACACAACAGCACCGATTTTGCAAGTAATTTTTATATTCAGGTTCTTCATACCCAAAGCCACAAATGATGTTGATTATTGTGATGATGTCCACTTGCACCTTGCAGGTATTTGTAGAATGCTCGTTGTATGGGGCGCCATGTGTCCATTTATTCTATGTGACTATTCTATACATAGAATAAATTCTATGCACATAGAAAGCATTCTATGCACACAAAAAGCATTCATTAGTTGAAATTCCATTTATTAAAAAAAAACAATATTGTAAGTCATAGAATAAAATTCTTTGTATAGAATAACATTCTATAATATAGTGTAAAATTCTATGTCCATAATAAAATTCTATGTATAGAATAACATTTTATAATAGAGAATAAGATTCTATGTATGTAATACAATTCTATATTATAGAATGCACTTGTATGCATATAATTATATTCTATAACATAGAATGAATTCTATTACAAAGAATGAATTCTATAACATAGAATTTATTCTATGTGCATACAATTCATTCTATAACATAGAATGAATTCTTTAACATAAAATAAATTATATGACATAAAATGAATTCTATGTGCATAGAATAAATTGTATAACATAGAATGAATTCTATAATAAAGAATGAATTCTATATGCATAGAATGAATTTTATAGCATAGAATGAATTCTATGACATAGAATTCATTCTATGACATAGAATGAATTCTATAGGCATAGAATTAATAATATAACATATAATGAATAAGATGACATAGAATGAATTCTATGATATAGAATGAATTCTATAACATAGAATGAATTCTATAGCATAGAATGAATTCTATGTTACAGAATGAATTCTATGTCGTAGAATTCATTCTATGCTATAGAATTCATTCTATGCTATAGAATAAATTCTATGTCATAGAATTCATTCTTTGCTATAGAATTCATTCTATGTTATAGAATTCATTCTATGTCATAGAATTCATTCTATGTCATCTTATTCGTTCTATGTTATACTATTTATTCTATGCTATAGAATTCATTCTATGTCATAGAATTCATTCTATGTCATAGAATTCATTCTATGTCATAGAATTCATTCTATGTTATAGAATGAAATCAATACATACACTTTTTTTAAAATAGTAAAAACTGGGGCACTGTCGAGGTATAGAGAACATTTTTTATGGCATGGGACTGTATTGCAGAGAGATATACACATTGCCACATCCCATCACCACACCACATCACTCTACATCACACTGCACCACAAATGTGATGGGTAGGTGTGGTGGAGTGATTAGGTTATGTGATGATGTGGTCTGATTCACTCGCTTTTAAGGCATAATAGAACTGTATTGCAGATACATACATACACATTACCACATCACATCACCACACTACATCACTCTAAATCACACCACACTGCACCACAAATGTGATGGGTGGGAGGGGTGGGGTGATTAGATTATGTGATGTGATTCACTGATGCCATGATATGTGCTGTCTGCTGCAATGTGAAGATGTGCTGCTGCTGTGATGTCGGCTGATGTGATGTGATGATTTGTAGATGTGATGTGATTTTATGTGGTGGTGCGTTTTCACGATGATGGTGATGAAGCAATGTTATGCAGTGATGTGATGTGATGATGTGATCGATGTGGTGATGATGCGATGTGGTGATGTGTCATACAATATCTTTTTTTAAATTCTAAATTTCGTTACAATTTATTAGTTGTGTTTTTTTATTTTATGTGAGTGAAATGAATTATATGTATATAGAATTAATTGTATAACACAGCAAGAATTGTATGACATAAAATACCCTTTTTTTAACATAAAATGGATTTTATTCGCAACACTGAATACACTCATAGAATTATTTTTTAACATTTGGTGCACATAGAATGCATTCTATGTTATAGAATGTTCATTCTATAACATAGAATGTTCATTCTATAACATAGGATCCATTCTATAACATAGAATGGTCATTCTGTAACATAGAATGGTCATTCTATAACGTAGAATTCATTCTATAACATAGAATGTTCATTCTATAACATAGAATCCATTCTATAACTTAGAATGTTCATTCTATAACATAGAATGTGCATTCTTTAACATAGAATGCATTCTATAATATAGAATGTTCATTCTATAAGATCCATAATCTATACATAGAATGTGCATTCTTTAACATAGAATGTATTCTATAATATAGAATGTTCATTCTATGAGCAACTAGGTCATTCTTTGTGAAGCGAGGCTTTGACGAATAAAGGGACATGTGCACGCGCGCAAGAACTGAAGAAATGGCTGACGTGCCAAGCGTTCTGCGGGCTTTAGAACAGGCTCAAATCGCACGATACCGAGCCGACTGCAAATCGGACCGCAGGCAAGCAGTAGTTCTGACGTCATCACGTAGCAATCGGGATTCCATCGCAAACAAAATCGTTGCACAATCGGCATGTGTGGCGGGGCCTTTAGGTTTCTTGATGAGTAGATCGGAAAGCAATAAAAATAATTGACGTCACACCCTCCCCTCCCCCCTCCCTCCGCCCCTGCGTGCTTACTTTTTAATTACAATGTGCTGAGGTTCTGTAAGGGTTTATAGTGACAAAATCTAATGAAATAATCAGTTATTTTGCTCAATACCGAATAAATAACCGTAGTGTACACTCATAAAAAGCAATAATTAATATAATTAAAGGTCGAATATTGCGATACAACTCTGAGACATAATAATTATTGCAAAAAAAAAACTATTTCACCCCAGGCGTCCCCCCATAACCTATTTTCAGCTAAATAGCTCTGTTGCGAATTTGGCCTCCCTTTGTGAGAACACCCACATTTATGTATAGTTCCTTCTGTTAATAAAATGGATAGCATAATAGCATTAGGAACGTACGTCAGCCATTGATGTAGAGTGATGTGGTGTGGTGATGGGATGTGGCAATGTGTATCTCTCTGCAATACAGTCCCATGCCATACAAAATGTTCTCTATACCTTGACAGTGCCCCAGTTTTTACTATTTAAAAAAAGGTTTTTATATTGATTTCATTCTATAACATAGAATGAATTCTATGACATAGAATGAATTCTATGACATAGAATGAATTCTATGACATAGAATGAATTCTATGACATAGAATGAATTCTATAGCATAGAATGAATAGTATAACATAGAATGAATAAGATGACATAGAATGAATTCTATGACATAGAATGAATTCTATAACATAGAATGAATTCTATGACATAGAATGAATTCTATGACATAGAATTTATTCTATAGCATAGAATGAATTCTATAACATAGAATGAATACTATAGCATAGAATGAATTCTATGACATAGAATTCATTCTATGCTATAGAATAAATTCTATGTCATAGAATTCATTCTATGCTATAGAATTCATTCCATGTTATAGAATTCATTCTATGTCATAGAATTCATTCTATGTAATCTTATTCATTCTATGTTATACTATTCATTCTTTGCCTATAGAATTCATTCTATGTCATAGAATGAATTCTATGTCATAGAATTCATTCTATGCTATAAAATTCATTCTATGCATATAGAATTCATTATTTATTATAGAATTCATTCTATGTTATACAATTTATTCTATGCACATAGAATTAACTCTATGTCATGCAATTTATTTTATGTTAAAGAATTCATTCTATGTTATAGAATTCATTCTTTGTAATAGAATTCTTTCTATGTTATAGAATATAGTTCTATGCATACAAGTGCATTCTATAATATAGAATTGTATTACATACATAGAATCTTATTCTCTATTATAAAATGTTATTCTAAACATAGAATTTTATTATGGACATAGAATTTTACACTATATTATAGAATGTTATTCTATACAAAGAATTTTATTCTATGACTTACAATATTGGTTTCTTTTTTTATAAATGGAATTTCAACTAATGAATGCTTTTTGTGTGCATAGAATGCTTTCTATGTGCATAGAAATGATTCTATGTATAGAATGGTCACATAGAATTAATGGACACATGGCGCCCCATACGTTGTGCTTTAAAGGGAATAAAGAAAAGAACGAAAACGGCAGGACAGAGAAATACAGGCGGGAATTAGAATATTTAGCATATCAGATGGTTCAATGTTTACCAGCTTAACCGATGTCTTGTAAGAAAAATTTCCAAAGGATCACACCTACTTAAGAGGTAACACATAGAGTTAATGCCAGCGAAAGGAGTTCTTGTTAACGTGTTTTATGGCGTAGACCTAAATCCTTGGAATGAAGGTTTCCGACAATTCATTCCCATACTCATTAGTTTTATGCCTACAAAAATATCCGTCCATGCAGAGGTCACAACTCGGAAAACAAATTTTCAAACGGGTTTGATAATTATAGTCTCTGTGATGGAGCTCTATAGCTTTTCTGTCTAAAATGTCACAATGTTATCTATCTTTTGGAGTATATAATGTGTTTCTATAAAAGTTTAAATAGCGTGCAAAATGCAAGCTAGTTCTAAGCCATAAAAAGCTTCCTGTCCGTAACAAATTACTCTGTGTGGTGTTTTTCCCAATTCTCTCGAACATTTTAATGTTTAACATACCATTCCAGTTCGCGGAAAAACATATGCATTTCTTAATTTTAAAATCAAAATTTTGAACACTTTGCAGGCTTTGTTTCCAGTCATTGAAATCGTCATTGGGAACTCGGAGTTGGAGTTCGTTTTGCAACATTTTCTTACAACTTAAAAACAACTTACCTTTTACCTTTTTTTTAACCTTCTTACAACTTCTCTTTCTTTTTTACCTTCCACGAAGAAAATTTACGTGACCAAATGTTTCGAACATTAATAAAATGGAGACAATGCACCAGATTCTCCTTTCTGCTCCAAATAAACTGTATTCGCCATTAGGTTTTTTTTTTAATATAAAAATATACTTTTAGGCCTTTTAGAAGCCAATACCTACCTGATTTTTGCGCGAAACTTTTATTCTACGTTTTTGGTAGATGTTCTGAATGCTCAAACACAGCACAGCATTGAAGACAATGCATTAGATTCTCTTGTTCAACGGAAATAAAGCATGCAGTTTCCCCTTGTTATATTTTGCTTTTGATGTTTCTCGCAATCCAGTTTAGAGTACGAATGCATCTGACTGAGATTTCTTTCTTCATAAAAGAGGTTTCGTACACATTTTGACAACAGTCAGTGAGGACAATGTTTCACAAGGTTTTGCGTCTAGCGAGAGTGTGGCCGTTTGATGTGTTCAGGTCACAATCCTTCAGTGTCGACGCACAGCCTTGCAGAAGTCTGCATCATTTCTTTCTGTCATCAGCCATGAAGATAAAATAACAGCACATTTTCAGGCATAAGATGTTGTTGTATCAAGTTTTATTCATCAGATTAACATAAGTTGTATTGATAAATAAAATAAAATACTATACAATAAGATAAGATGGCATAAGAGACATAAAGACAAAACAACAATAAGAAGTTTTCACTCAAAGGAATCATAAAGAAAAGTTTCCAAATAAATCAAACGGAATATCGACGTGTCGTAGCTGCTGGTTATCATGAATTTAAGTGTATATAATGGTTTTATTAGAATGAGAAAACACGTGTAGCCTACAATGTCTAATTGACGCTTAGGGCTAGAGAGCTGCTTTTATAGTTATACACGTGTGTGTATGTGTGTGTGTGCGTGTGTGCGTGTGTGTGTGCCCTCTAACACTGGTGGTTAGACAAAGCGGTTAAACGCTTTAATTTACTCACACACTTACTCTCTCACGTTTAGCAAGCCTTGCAGTACAGCGCCTGTACTTGCGGCTAACCAGTTTACGATGACCCACAATACACTCAGCTGTTTCCGGGGTGATTTTCGTAAAACTTGAGCGAACGGCAAAAAGTAGTTGCAAAGGTTTTTATTTTATTTTATTTTATTTTATTTTATTTTATTTTTTTTTTTTTGGGGGGGGGGGGGGGAGGAGGGGGTTTGATGTTTTTTTGGGGGGAGGAGGAGGGGGGGGGTGAGGTTCGTGTACGCTTATCGAAAAGGATTTGATTCAATAATTCGTACGGATGAACTTTTTTCTATGATCACACTATCTAGCGCGAACTTGTAACAAAATGGCATCATGCTCATTTTTAATGGAAGGCGGAGGCCGCAGATGTGGAAAAATTAAAATAAAGTTCCACAATTTCAAAAAAAATTAAAAAAAATCCAGAGCCACCAAACAAACACGCTTAATACAACAGTCCTGCCTGATTCAGAAAGAAGAGGTAGGAAGAGAGAAGGAAGGCGAGGGTGGGGTGGGTTGGGGTGAGGTGTCCGAGGGGAGAAGGTAGTGGGGAAAAAACAGAGACAGCAAGAATCGCACAAAACTATACGGTCTGTATGTACAGCCTATGCTATTTTTTGGCTCTATTGCGAGATCTTTCTGAAGTGCGTCCGTGTATACTGCCGTCTTCTGCTGTTACAGATTATTTAAACTAAAGCAGTTTATGATTTTATTTTTTCACGAGCAATTAGCATTAACGTGTGCAGGTCGAGAAATCTCTTTCCACCCTCACCCTCCCCCCCTCCCATCCCCATCCTCCCGTAAAAAATTCAGAGCAGTAGGTCTTCCTGTCACCGAAAAACACCATTTATATTGGTTTGAAAAAAAAACCCACACAACTTTTTCCTGTCATAATAATTCACCCGAAGACTTTAACTTATCTAAAGCAGGCGACCACATTGAGTACAGTTGTTTGCTAACTTTCACAAAATTGTATTCTTGGCAATGAGCATTTTTATTTCTGATATTGAGCAATTTTATTCCACTCTTGTCGCAACGGGAAATAATTATGCCTAAAGACTATGAGAGATTATCGGTTGCCGGTTCGGCTATATGTAGGCCTAATGTTCTCCGAGGAAGGAAGGAAGGAAGGAATAACGAAGGTTAACGTCCTATTGCGTTAGCGTTAAGGACGAATCACCATGTCGCCACCTTAACAACAAAAATCATCATCATCGTCATATAAAAAAATAAAATATAAAAAAAGCTCCGAGTGTCTTTTAAGATTTATATATCTTGTAGGGATGTAGATTTTGGTATTAGGGGTATATGTCGTAGGGATGTAGATTGGGATTAAGGGTATGTTAGGTCTAGATCTACTTGTGTTAGACATACTTTCGTAATAGGAAACTATCAAGTTTACGTGGGTGAATGTTCAAATAAATGTACACACGATCTCGAGTATTTACACACACACGTACACACAGACACACACACGCGCACGCACACACACGCACACGCGCGCGGCAACACACACAGGTGTGCACGTACATACCTAAACATTCAATCACACGCGCGCACACCCACACCCACAAACACACACACGCATGCACACGCAGACCTTTAGGAAAATTAGCAAAATATTTTATCCATGATGATGGCAACCGGGTTTTGTCTGTGAAATTTTATGTCGATTTTATAGAGCGGTAAAATTACCTGGAGTTGGAAAGGAAATGCAAAATGCAGACGTGCTTTGTTTTTTTCCCGGAACATCGGTATTTTACTCAAGATCTTCTGTGTTTTTTTCTTCTTGTTCTTCTTCTTGTTCTTCTTGTCCTTGTTCTTCTTGTTCTTATTCTTGTTCTTCTTTCTTTTTCTTCTTCAATGAAATATTTTAGAAAAATGGTTTTGTAGGTCTTGTTAATTTTCCACTTCTTCCTTCTTTCTCTCCATCTCACTATCTATCTCACGATATATCTCACTATCTCACTATCTATCTCACTATCTGTCTGTCTGTCTGTCTGTCTGTCTGTCTATCTATCTATCTATCTATCTATCTATCTATCTATCTATCTATCTATCTATCTATCTATCTATCTATCTATCTATCTATCTATCTATCTATCTATCTATCTATCTATCTATCTATCTATCTATCTATCTATCTATCTATCTATCTATCTATCTATCTATCTATCTATCTATCTATCTATCTATCTATCTATCTATCTATCTATCTATCTATCTATCTATCTATCTATCTATCTATCTATCTATCTATCTATCTATCTATCTATCTATCTATCTATCTATCTATCTATCTATCTATCTATCTATCTATCTATCTATCTATCTATCTATCTATCTATCTATCTATCTATCTATCTATCTATCTATCTATCTATCTATCTATCTATCTATCTATCTATCTATCTATCTATCTATCTATCTATCTATCTATCTATCTATCTATCTATCTATCTATCTATCTATCTATCTATCTATCTATCTATCTATCTATCTATCTATCTATCTATCTATCTATCTATCTATCTATCTATCTATCTATCTATCTATCTATCTATCTATCTATCTATCTATCTATCTATCTATCTATCTATCTATCTATCTATCTATCTATCTATATCTACAGCTCTTTCGTTCTTTGGGTCCTTTCTTTCTGTTTTCTTCCTTGTTATTTCTACAATAAACTTTATATTCAATCTTTGTTGTTGTTGTTGTTGTTGTTGTTGTTGTCTGTCCATGGGCTGAATCCCCCTTCAATAACAAAAGACTATTTTCCATTTCATTCATTTCATTCCATTCACGTATATATTTCCTCACACAAAATGACACAGATCTCAATATACTGCTTTTTAAAGTTTAACTCAAACCCGAAAAAACCCATACACAAACAACATTTGTTCTTTCCGCCGCCTCTACCATTATTCGGAAGCTAAAATAAACCTACTACATTTATAATACGTGAGCTGTTCCTACGTTTTTTTGCACTGTCGTGAACATGATCACTCTGGTCTTAAATGTTAACGGAATAAAAGATGCTTAATTTTATGACCAAGTGGACCCTACCAGACCAACTTTGCACAAAGAAAAGAACAAACAGAGCGGCAGCAAGTTTTTTAGTACTCTACCTTAGACCAGCTGAGACTCCGACTCAGACACGATCAGAATCAGATTCAGATTTTAGGATTTGTCAATAAAACGGCTGTCTCAACCAATCAAATCTCCATATTATCTCTGGCGGTTGTGTTCCTTCTATGAGCGCAAGGAGGCATTTCCAGCAAAAACCGGTCTGCCTTATTAAATATTTTATTTCGTTTGTTCGTTCATTTCTAGCATCTTCCAGTACGTTCGCCCTACGGCTATAATCTTTTCATTGCTAATTTTGATGAAGAAACTTACAGAAGCAATATTTGCGCACCGCGAAGGATTTTTGTTGACCGGGTTGGGGTGGTGGGGATCTCGGAATTAATTAGCGTAAGGGTGGCGAAGGGCGGGGAGATGGATATGATGGTGATGGTGATGGTGATGGTCAAGTTTTGTAACACAAAAATATTGATGACTCTACAGTCGCAAGGGACTTTCAAACTATTATGTACCAAGAGAATTCCAATGAAAAAAGATAGTTAAATTCAGATTGCTCGACTTTACCGTTTTATTTTGTATGTTTTATCGGTTTACAGTGCGTGGTCGACTGAGTTATTTGCTGATACAGTACCTTTTGTTGCATCTGTTGGAGTGCGTCAGTGGCTACAGAGCGAGCCAGCTTTCTGCAAACATACTATATTTAAGTTGTTTGTGTGTGCTAGTTGGCAAAATTCTAAACGTCCTGCCCAAGCGTTTTAAATTAACAGACGATCTGTAATCCGTACATTTGTTAAAATCGTTCTTATATAGCGCTTTTCCAGCTCAAGAGCTGCTCAAGGCGCTGGCCGATACAGCATCTAACTCAAGCCGCACGAGGCACTCACGTGCAATCTTTGGGCGCATAGTCTGACGCCCAGACGACTGAGCACAAGCTTGGGCGATCGGGGATGGGGGAGAAGGGACCTAGTGCGTGCTGGATGTATTTGTGTGGCTGGAACCTAGGTTCCTATGCTATCCTGTCCCGTAACTCGAAAGTCGTTGGGGCACCACAGATGATCGTATAACCAGCATACTCTATCTTTCTGTGTCATCAGCAACCCTCATGACTTCGCTCAGTGTCAAGCCAGTCCATTCTCGAATGTTGTCTTGTCACCTCTTTTTCCGTCTCCCTCTTCTTCTGCCTCCCTGCGCCGCGCCTTGCAAGGTGGGCTTTGCAAGGCCTGATTCTCTGGTGACGTGGCCACACCATCGTAGCCTCCGCTTCTTCACCACTGAGGGCATGTCATCGTGTTGACCAATGGCTTGTGTGATGGTGTGTCGGATGTCGTCGTTGGTGATGTGCTGGGTAAAGGAAATGCCCAGAAGTCCTCTGTAGCATTTCATCTCCATGCTTTGTATTCTTTGTTGTAGGTCTTCTGTGAGGGACCATGTTTCGCAAGCGTGTTGGAAGATGGAGATGACAAAGGAGCGCCGCAGCCTTACCTTGGAATGTAGACTGATGGTCCTGTCTTTCCAAATGGGTTTCAACCTTGTCAGGGCAGCAGTTGTTTGTGCGATCCTGGAGAAGACTTCTTGTCGGGACCAGTGGATTGACACAATGGCTCCTAAATATTTTAGGCCATGTACCGTGTTGAAAATTGGCCTTGGAGCCAGTTGTCCGCACCAACGCCATTGGAGCCGCTGGTCATCACCATGGTACCCTCTACATCCATTTCCATTTCAAAAGCTCTGGAAGACTTTGCTGGGATGGCTGATAAGTCTGATGGTTGGTAATTTTCACACTTCCGAAGGGATGAGTGACGAAAAGCGACTGTGTCCATGGAGTAGGCCACTCCCCACTCTGCCAGATCTTGTTACAGATAATGGTGAAGGCATCAATCATTGCTTCTCCTCCTGCTTGAAGCAATTCTGCGGGTATGTTGTCCACTCCTGTTGACTTCCCCTTCTTCAGCGATTGCACTGCTGCCTCAGCTTCTTCTCGGAGAATTGGGAGGATTTCTTCTTCTTTTCTGTTCTGGGGACATGCTGAAACTGACGAGTAAGCGACGTTTGGTGTGTGGTTGTAAATGTCAGAGCAGTACTCTGTCCATCTATCCAAGACTTCTTGCTCTTCTGTAAGGCATATGCCAGACTTGCTTTGGGTCGTGGAGACCTTGGGATGTTTAACACTTGTCAGCCGCTTCACAGTCTGGTATGCCTTCTTGCTGTTCTTCTTCTTCAGACTGTTCTCTATTTCCTGGCATTGATCTTCTATCCAGTTCTCCTTTGCTGTACCTTTTCGGATGTCATTGTTGATTTTTCGGTAAGCATCAGCTCCAAGAGAGGTGTTCTTTTTCTTTTTGATCTCTGTTCGTTCAAAAGTTCAGGTGTGATCCACGGTTTCTTCTTTGGGCAGTGCTTGCCAAGGATCTATGTGGCGGCATCTGTCACAGCTGAGTTGAAGGTGGTGATCATGATGTTGACATCTACTTCACCAGCTCCCAAAATGAGCAGTGGTGCAAATTTCACTCCAATTGTGGCTTGAAATATTTCTGCCACCTCTGGATCTTGCAATTTTTCCAGGTCGAACTTCAGTCTGGTGCACTTTGCAGTGTTTACTCTCTTCAAGTTGAGCCAGAAGACATTATCACGAGATCGTGGTCTCTTCCGATATCTGCTCCTGGAAAATTACGTGTCCTGCCAATGTTGATGCTTGATCTGAAGCGTTCTTTAACCATGATGTAGTCCATCTGGTTGTGATGCTCCCCGCTAGGACTTTGCCAGGTTCATCGTCTGGATTTTTTGTGGGGACCAAGCTAGTTTGCCAGTATCAGATTTTTGTATCTGGCAAACTCCAAGAGTCTCAGAGCTCTAAAATTTGATTCGTTGTTGCAGTGGGGTCCACGTGTGTTTCTCCAGTTGTGGTACGCATCTTGACCAACCATGGCGCCTTGCACTATGACTATGTCCTCCTTCGGCACTTGGTCAAGGACAGCCTGCAGATGTTCATAGAAATCCTCGACTTCGCTGTCGTCATAGTCTGATATGTTGGGGCATAGGCCTGGATGATAGTGATACTGAAAAGGGCTGCTCTCAGACAGATGGTAATGAATCTACTGGAGACTGGGCGGAAACCCATGACAGTAGCTAAAATGGCTTTGTCGACCAAGAATCCAACGCCGTGTTCGTGCCTGTCATCTCTCTCGCTGAAATAAAGCTTTTTTGTGTCTTTTTTTTAACCCTAGGTTAACAATGTTGTATATGTATTCACTGGAACCTAAGATAACTGTTATATAAACGTTGATAAACGAATGTTGTATATGTATTCACTGGAACCTAAGATAACTGTTATATATATATATATATATATATATATATATATATATATATATATATATATATATATATATATATATATATATATATATATATATATATATATATATATATATATATATATATATAGATTGATTGATTGATTGATTGATTGTTGCTTTAGGTCCAGCGGACTCTTCCGAGCCAAATCAGGACCGGACAACCCCCAATCCGCATAAAAGATCTGCCGAAACAACCCTAGTGGGAAAATTGAATGCCCTCCACCGGCCAGTCACTTTACAATAAAGACATTCCACGCAGGGGACGGCTGAGGCTTTACCCCAACTACTCGAATCCCCGGTTACAAAAACAAAATAGAATACAAACATCATTATAAATCATCAACAAAACACATACATATAAAATGCCTATAGTGCTAAATAATAACATCATAGGAAGCCCTAGTGACCACCCGGCAGAAAGCGTCCAACACTCCCAAGCTGATCCAACAGACCCCATACACAAACAAGGAGTCTTGTCCAGAAAGAGTTTTCAAGAAAAAAGGTAGGTCATTGATCTAGCGAAGAAGAAGATAGTATAGCAGAGTGATAGGACAGATCAGGAATGGGAAAGAGCAAATGAGGAAGACAGCGACAGTGGGAATTTAAAGCACTAAATTTCCATTTCGTTTCGTTTCTTACATTAACGTCCCCGGACACGGAGTGTATAGGGGACAAAAAATTTCCAGAAAGTGGGGATACTATTTATACTGAAACCCCCGGCACTCCAACGGGGGTACTGTTGCCGCAGTGAATCAGTCATGCCTACAAAGGCAAGACAGGTTTTCAACTGGGGCTTTCCCTTTTCCCTTTATAGGTTAGAACAATCTACAGTGGCAAGATTGCTCATGACCCCAAGGGGATATATATATATGAGACTGTTTTACCTTTTATCTTTCAATAGTGTGATTTTGATGTGATATGAATTAGTGCAATGTGGAATGTGTTTTGCTATATGTTGTTCCAAAAGCAAGACTTTCTATGCGTTTGCGTTATTTTGTAAATATTTAAATCATTGCTATTCAAATATACTATCTCTGTTCATAACAAAGTATTCGTATTCACTCACCCGTCTAGGACATGAGCGTCATGATTTTTGAAGTCCATGCGATGGAATGTGTGCGTGCACAGACTAGACTTCGGTTTATACTCTCATCCGAAAAAATACATAAATTAGCTCCCTTGTTGTACGCCAAAGCGCAGTCGAACAGTAGGCCTAGTAACCAACTTGACAAGAAAACTAGTTTTGTGCATGCTAGGCCTAAATTAGTCAACATCGTAAATATCTCTTGGAATGAATAAGCGAAAAATATATTTTGAACAATATTCTTTAACAAGAAACATGATACACAGTCTGAGTGTAAGAGCTATTTCTGGTCCTCACCTTCATAACCACAATCATAAACTTTCTGTATGGGAATTCCAGCGGTTACTGCTGATCAGGTATATAAGACTGACAAGAATTAGGAACTGACAAGTGAAGTGTGTGCCTTCGATTTCAGAGTCCAAGGTTCAGCACACACAGCTCAAACAAACTGGAAAATTATCAAGCAGCACTCCAAATTAAACAGAACAGGTAGGTGTATATTGCAAGTAGGCCTAATGTTTTTTATGTACACCTACTGAAAAGAACCAATTTCACTTTTGTTCACTTGCCTTATTTGGTATGTTTGTGGAGGTTCACGAACCTTTTTATCGAGATTCTCATATCCCAAACCTAGGTTCCCGAACCTATTGGGGAAAAAATGGTTCAGAAACCTAGGATCGGGATCTGAGAACAAAAAAATAGTTTCAGGAACTTAGGTTTGGGATCTGAGAATTTCGAAATAAAAGGTTTACCCACGCAGCCTGTTCACTCAGCAACAAGGCAGGAGTCGTCGTATAAAGTTTTCCAACTTTATTTAGCAAACATCAACAATTGCATACAAGATCGCAAACTGAACAGGCTGCGTTGATAAATGAATTCGAGTTACACGTGATATCAAGATTTAAACATCGGGGCTGAATCGGCTGTTGGTAAATAACCGTGTAACATTTTGGGGTTAAGCCAGGATATTTGCCATAGCCAAGGGTTGCTAATGCAGCATGTGTTTACGAATACGAATACGATCACTTTATTATCTCAATCACAGAGAAATTCACACGAGGTGCCACATATAAATGTTACAGGACGATAAAGGACAGTATAACAACAATAAACAGTAGACAGTAAAACATGATAAAAGTATATCAAGAGGGCACATACCCACCAATCTCGTGCGGATTGGGCATTAATTATAAAAATCATGCCACGCACACTGCAATAATAGAAGCATCATCTGGCATCTATTCAGATTCTTAGTAATCATTTAATAAAGAGATTGCAGTGGGTATACAACTATTTTTAGTGCGTACAGTTTTGAACTTTGGTGTCCTGTAGCGCCTACCCGAGGGCAGGAGATGGAAGTGGTGCGCGAGCATGTGACTGCTGTCTTGAAGTATGCGATGGGTCTTTCTCACCACTCGGCTTTCATACATAGCTATCATACTCACTTGTTGCACTCCCACAACCTTCCCACACACTCTCACCACTCTGTCCAACACATTCCTGCTGCCCAAAGACAAACTCTGTGTATCGGCCAGCCATTTAAGCAGTTCTTGAGCTGGAACTCGGAATAGAACAGTTGGTAGGGCGGCGAGCTCGTATTACAAAGGTTAGTGACTCGCTTCCTCCATAAGCGGCCAGCAAGTAAATCGCGTAGAATAAGAATCTGGTCCTTGTCCATGACGCTTAAAACTAACAAACCGTGTTGCTGTATCAATTCTAGGAACCAAAAATAAAAGCTCTGACAGGAGAAATCGTTTGCAAAGCTACAATTTTATCGAGGAGAGACGACAAAGAAAGTATACCCTGTGGTTATCCTTGGAGGTGAATCTGCTAATTTTGTTTTTATACGATGAGGTGTAAATTGATGGAGTAAACTTCCGCTGTTCTGATGAGACATCAAGGTGCGTTTATGTGTAAAATTTTTAAAAAAATCTATTTTGTCACAACTTAAAGGTTTACATAATCATGAAGAATATGATGAGTGAATGACCATATTTACAAGGAGTTTTCAATGTCAGGAGTTCTTAAATTGCGAGTAAGTAAAATCCGATGAAAAAAATATTTTTAGACACAAAATTTCAATATTCTCAAAACAATAGACTTGACTTGTGTTGTTTTGTGATTGTCCCGCCAGCCGTAAAATTTTCGTTTGAAAAACAGTATTGTACTTTGTGTTTTAGGCCTATATCTTATGACGCAAATGTCCCACGCCATCTTATTAAGCTTACTTCTCAACAGACGATAGCTATGTTATAGACTATTTTTTGAATGTTTTGATGTTTGGATAAGCAGTACGCACAGACATAGAATCTATGTTATACAATATACTTATTTTTAGAATGGGGTCGTACGCGCAGACAGAGAAATTACCCATTTAAAAGAGCGCAAAGGTGGCAGTCGTTTTTTGTCGAGTAAGAGACCACTACGCAATTATGATAAAAGAGAGGTCAGTCCATATTTCCATGCCTGTGTACATGCGACGCATTCTAGGAATCAGAATTACAGAGACTCAAAAGGCTTCTACCAATCAACATCATAAACAAATTAAACTCATCCTTGTGCAGATTATCTTCCAACAATCATTGTCAGCACTCTCGCACATAGTATATTTTTAACGTGGCTAATAGAGAGAAGGGAAAAAATTTTTTTTGTCATGTCGTTGGTTTTTTTTAGTTCTCCTCAGGAAACATGGCAAACTATAAAGATCTGCACGTAATATAAAAAATATTCCCCACCCTTCCGCCAAAAAACACCCACACACACAAAATATACAAACACACACCCACACACTCACACACACACCCACACCCACACCTATCCTATCCTATCCTATCCTGTCCCGTAACCCGAAGGTCGTAGGGGCACCACACACACACACACAACAAAACACATCCATAACACCCAAAGGAGGAAAATAACACCAGAACACTGGCACGTTGTAAACATCGGTAAGTTTTAGTTAGTTTTTCATTACTTACAGAGTCCAGCGGACTGCAAAGAGCCGAATCAGGACCACAAAATCAGGATCACAACTTCGCTGAAAGAGGACTCAACCCTGATCCGCATAAAAGATCTGCCGAAACAACCCTAGTGGTAACACTGAAGGCACTCCACCAGCTGGTCACTTTACAATAAAGACATCCCACGCAGGGGACTCTGAGGCTATACTCTACTTTATCGAACCCCCGTTTACAAGAACCCCCCAAAAAAAGAATACAAACATATTTATAAAATATCAACAAAACACATACATATAAAGTGCCTACGTTGCCAAATAATAACATCATAGGAAGCCCCAGTGTCCATTTGGCAGAAAGTGTCCAATATTCCCAAGCTGATCCAACAGACCTAACACACAAATTAGGAGTTTTGTCCCGGAAGAGTTTTCAAGAAAAAAGGTAGGTGATTGGTCTAGCGAAGAAGAAGATAGTATAGTAGATTAATAGAACAGACTAGGAATGAGAAAGAACAAAGGAGAAAGACAGCGACAGTGGGAATTTAAAGCACTAAATTTCCAGAAAGTGGGGATACTATTTATACTGAAACCCCCGGCACCCCACGGGGAGAGGTAAAGTGTTATGTATGTACATGTTTACAACAGCTAAATGATGATGATGATGATGATGATGATGATGATGATGATGATGATGATGATGATGATGATGATGAAGATGATGATGATGATAATGCTAATGATCATGATAATGATGACATGTAAGGCGTCAAAAATTCCATGTCACAAAGTCATGCTTAATACGCACAAATAGTGAGTGTCTCAGCCAAATGGGGAGAAGAAAAAAAAAGCATTTTATAGAACATGGCTCTTCCATGCTTTGTTTTATAATTAATTAATGAGTTGTGGTTTCTCTTTGATTATCTTTTTCTAATTTTGATATAATCGCTCTTTTTGCTGAGACGAAATGCGAAGACAAAATAAATTTTATTAATCTATTTAAGATATTTACAGGTCTTTCTCATCGAGACCAACCGATGCTCATCATTAGTGTGTAAGTACATTTATAATGCGCCATATCTCCATACTTAATACAGAGCGTTTGGTGTGCATACATCACACTCTTAACATACATCTTAAATACCCACGGAAAGTTTCAGTTTTGACAGTTTACAAACAGGCAGTTCAGTTAAGAATAAATGAATAAATTATGCAAGCATGCAACAAATAAATTCAATAAAATGAATTAAACGAATATGCTAGAAATTGTGTAATTCATCTTCGGGTCATGGAATGGCGGACTTAAAACGACTCTGTAAGGAGATGAGATTTGAGATATTCGCGGAAAGAAGATGCAGACTCAGAGTGACGAATAGATTGATGCAGGGCGTTCCAGACTGAGAAACATTAATAAGAGAAGGAACGGAGTCCGTGCGTTTGGGTACGGAATCAGGGAATCTGAAGAAACGAGTGTCATTTGCAGATCTGAGCCGTCGTGATGGAGTTTAGATTATAGATGTGTCAGTTCTGAGATATACTCCGGGACTGTACAGAAACAAAGTTGAAGCAGATACAAGAGATTTTGTACCGAATTCGGGAGGGCACAGTGAAGAGATTTAAGAAGAGGAGATACATCATCTGAATTTTTGTCCTTGCAAACGAAACGAGCAGAGTCGTTTTGAACTCGCTGAATCTTGTCAAGAAGGTATTTGGGGCAACCAGACTAAACAATTGCA